>CM032163.1:28062481-28662481 GCA_018901935.1 Pugionium cornutum
CAAGTTGATCGGCCAGTTAAAGTAATAATTTTAAACTAATCGTCGGTGCTCATTAAGTAAAGGCTTATAGAAGAAGCATAAACAATGGCATCACGCATTTTGGGATAGATTGGATTACTTGGACGCATTGTCGTCTCTATTTCTGTCTCAAACTTTGTCAAAATATAGAAAATTGAGCTAGCATAACCGTGGGCATTCGATTCGTGTCATTCTGAGCTCTAAATCAAAAGTTACGGATGATTAGTGCGGACATGTCAAGTTGATCGGCAAGTTAAAATAATCATTCTAATCTGGTCATTGGTGCCCATTGAGTAAAGGCTTATAAATGAACCATATTGCATGGTATCACACATTTTTGGATAAATTGGATTACTTGGACGCTTTGTTGTATCTAGTTCTGTCTCAAATTTTGTCAAAATATAGAAAATTAAGCTAACTTAACATGGGCATTTGGTTCATGTCATTATGAGCTATAAATCAAAAGTTATTGATGATTTAGTGCGTACATGTCAAGTTGATCGGCCAATTAAAGTGATCCTTTTACACTGATCATTGGTGCCCATTGAGTAAAGGCTTATAAATCTAGCATAATGCATAGCATCACTCAGTTTTGGATAGATTGGATTACTTGTCACTTTGTCGTATCTAGTCCTATCTCAACTTTTGTCACAATATAGAAAATTGAGCTAGCTTAACATGGGCATTTGATTTGTGTCATTTCGAGCTCTAAATCAAAAGTTTAGGACGATTTAAACCGGACATGTCGAGTTGTTCAGCCAGTTAAAGTGATCATTCTAAACTCATCATTGGTGCTCATTGAGTAAAGGCTTATAAATGAAGCGTAATGCATGGCATCACACAGTTTTGGATAGATTGGATTACTTGGACGCTTTGTCGTATCTAGTCCTGTCTCAAATTTTGTCACAATATAGAAAATTGAGCTAGCTTAACGTGGGCATTGGATTCGTGTCATTCAGAGCTCTAAATCAAAAGCTACAAACAATTTAGTGCAAGCATGTCAAGTTGATCGGCAAGTTAAAGTGATCATTCTAAACTGATTTTTGGTGCCCACTGAGTAAAGGCCTATAAATGAAGAATAATGCATGGCATCACAAAGTTTTGGATAGATTGGATTACTTCGACGCTTTGTCATATTTAGTTATGTCTCAAATTTTGTCACGATATAGAAAATTGAACTAACTTAGTGTGGGCATTGGTTTCGTGTCATTCTAATCTATAAATCAAAAGGTATGGACAATTTAGTGCAGACATTACAAGTTGATTTGCCTGTTAAAGCTATGATTCTAAACTAATCAATGATGCTCATTGAGTAAAAGCTCAATAATGAAAATAATGCATAGCATCATGCAGTTTGGGATGGATTGGATTAGTTGGACGCTTCGTCATATCTATTTCGTCTCATATTTGGTCACAATATAGAAAATTGTGCAAGCTTAATGTGGGCATTGGATTCGTGTGTTTCCGAACTCTAAATCCAAAGTTATAGAAGTTTTAGTGCGGACATGTCAAGTTGATCGGCCAGTTAAAGTGATCATTCCAAACTGATCATTGGTGCTCATTAAATAAAGGCTTATATATGAAACATGAAGCATGAAATCATGCATTTTGGGATAGATTGGATTACTTGAAAGCTTTGTCATCTCTATTTCTTTCTCAAATTTTGTAAAATATAGAAAATTGAGCTAGCTGAACGTGGGCATTGGATTCATGTCATTCTGAGCTCTAAATCAAAAGTTACGTATGATTAGTTCAGAAATGTCAAGTTGATCGGGCAGTTACAGTGATCATTTTAAACTGATCATTGGTGCCCATTGAGTAAAGGCTTATAAATGTAGCATATAGCATGGCATCTCACAGTCTTGGATAAATTGGATTACTTGCACTCTTTATCGTATCTAGTTATGTCTCAAATTTTGTCACACTATAGAAAATTAAGCTATTTTAACGTGGGCATTTAATTTGTGTCATTATCAGCGCTAAATCAAAAGTTACGGAAGATTAATGCGGACATGTCAAGTTGATCGGCTGGTTAAAGTGATCATTATAAACTGATCATTGGTGCTCATTAAGTAAAGGCTTAGAAATGAAGCATAATGCATGCCATCAATCATTTTGGATCGAATGGGTTACTTGGATGCTTTGTCGTCTCTATTTCTGTCTAATAGTTTGTCAAAATATAGAAAACTAAGCTAGATTAACGTGGGTATTGGATTCGTGTCATTTTGAACTCTAAATCAAAAGTTACAGACGATTTAGTGCATACATGTCAAGTTGATCGGCCCGTTAAAGTGATCATTGTAAACTGATCTTTCCTGCCCACTGAGTAAAGGCTTATAAATGAAGCATAATGCATGGCATCACACAGTTTTGGATAAATTGGATTACTTGTACGTTTTGTCATTTCTAGTTTGTCTCAAATTTGGTCACAATATAAAAAATTGAACTAACTTAATGTGGGCATTGGTTTCATGTCATTCTAAGCCATAAATCAAAAGGTATGGACGATTTAGTGCAAACATAACAAGTTGATTGGCCTGTTAAACTTATCATTCCAAACTAATCAATGATGTTTATTGAGTAAAACCTTAATAATGAAAAATAATACATATCATCATGCACTTTGAGATAGATAGGATTACTTGGACGCTTTGTCATATCAATTTCTGTCTCAAATTTTTTGACAATATAGAAAAATGCGCTAGCTTAACATGGGCATTGGATTCATGTGTTTCTGAGCTCTAAATCAAAAGTTACAAATCTTTTAGTGCGGACATGTCAAGTTGATCGGCCAGTTAAAGTGATGATTCCAAACTGATCATTGGTGCTCTTTAAATAAAGGATTATAAATGAAACATAAAGCATGGAATCATCAATTTTGGGATTGATTGGATTACCTGGAACTTTTTCGTCTCTATTTATGTCTCAAATTTTGTCAAAATATAGAAAATTGAGCTAGCTTAACGTGGGCATTGGATTCATGTCATTCAGAGCTCTAAATCAAAAGTTACGGATGATTAGTTCGAACATGTCAAGTTGATCGGCCAGTTAAAGTGATCATTCTAAACTGATCATTAGTGCCCATTGAGTAAATGCTTATAAATTAAGCATAAAACAGGGCATCACACAGTTTTGGATAAATTGGATTATTTGCACTTTTTAGCTATCTAGTTCTATCTCAAATTTTGTCACGCTATAGAAACTTGAGCTAGTTTAACGTAGGCATTTGATTCGTGTCATTCTGAGCTCTAAATCAAAATTTACGGACGATTAATGCGGACATGTCAAGTTGATCGGCTAATTAAAGTGATCATTATAAACTGATCATTGGTGCTCATTAAGTAAAGGCTTAGAAATGAAGCATAATGCATTGCATCAATCAGTTTGGATAGAATGGGTTACTTGGATGCTTTGTCGTCGCTATTTCTGTGTCAAATTTTGTCAAAATATAGAAAACAGACCTAGATTAACGTGGGTATTGGATTTGTGTCATTTTGAGCTCTAAATCAAAAGTTACAAATGATTTAGTGCGTACATGTCAAGTTGATCGGTTTGTTAAAGTGACCATTGTAAACTGATCTTTCGGGCCCATTGAGTAAAGGCTTATAAATGAAGCATAATGCATGGCATCACACAGTTTTGGATAAATTGGATTACTTGTACGTTTTGTCATATCTAGTTCTGTCTCAAAATTTGTCTCAATATAGACAATTGAACTAACTTAATGTGGGCATTGGTGTCATGTCATTCTAAGCTAAGGTATGGACGATTTAGTGCATACATGACAAGTTGATTGGCCTATTAAACATATCATTCTAAACTAATCAATGATGTTAATTGAGTAAAAGCTTAATAATTAAAAATAATACATAGCATCATGCACTTTGAGATAGATTGGATTACTTGGACGCTTTTTCATATATATTTCTGTCTCAAATTCTTTGACAATATAGAAAATTGAGCTAGCTTAACATGGGCATTGGCTTCATGTGTTTGTGAGCTCTAAATCAAAAGTTACAGATGTTTTAGTGCGGACATGTCAAGTTGATCGGCCAGTTAAAGTGATCATTCCAAACTTATCATTGCTGCTCAATAAATAAAGGCTTATAAATGAAACATAAAGCATGGAATCACGCATTATGGGATTGATTGGATTACTTGGAAGTTTTCCGTCTCTATTTATGTCTTAAATTTTGTCAAAATATAGAAAATTGAGCTAGCTTAACGTGGGCATTGGATTCATGTCATTCTGAGCTCTAAATCAAAAGTTACGGATGATTAGTTCGGACATGTCAAGTTGATCGGGCTGTTAAAGTGATCATTCTAAACTGATCATTAGTGCCCATTGAGTAAAGGCTTATAAATGAAGCATAAAGCATGGCATCACACAGTTTTGGGTAAATTGGATTACTTCTACGTTTTGTCATATCTAGTTCTGTCTCAAATTTTGTCAAAATATAGAAAATTGAACTAACTTAATGTGGGGATTGGTTTCATGTCATTCTAAGCTATAAATCAAAAGGTATGGACGATTTAGTGCATACATGACAAGTTGATCGGCCTGTTAAACTTATCATTCTAAACTAATCAATGATGTTCATTGAGTAAAAGCTTAATAATGAAAAATAATACATATCATCATGCACTTTGAGATAGATAGGATTACTTGGACGCTTTGTCATATCTATTTCTGTCTCAAATTTTTTGACAATATAGAAAATTGCGCTAGCTTAACATGGGCATTGGATTCATGTGTTTCTGAGCTCTAAATCAAAAGTTACAGATCTTTTAGTGCGGACATGTCAAGTTGATCGGCCAGTTAAAGTGATGATTCCAAACTGATCATTGGTGCTCATTAAATAAAGGATTATAAATGAAACATAAAGCATGGAATCATGCATTTTGGGATTGATTGGATTACTTGGAAGTTTTTCGTCTCTATTTATGTCTCAAATTTTGTCAAAATATAGAAAATTGAGCTAGCTTAACGTGGGCATTGGATTCATGTCATTCTGGGCTCTAAATCAAAAGTTACGGATGATTAGTTCGGACATGTCAAGTTGATCGGGCTGTTAAAGTGATCATTCTAAACTGATCATTAGTGCCCATTGAGTAAAGGCTTATAAATGAAGCATAAAGCATGGCATCACACAGTTTTGGATAAATTGGATTACTTGCACTCTTTATCTATCTAGTTATGTCTCAAATTTTGTCACGCTATAGAAAATTGAGCTAGTTTAACTTGGGCATTTAATTTTTGTCATTCTAAGCTCTAAATCAAAAGTTACGGCCGATTAATGCGGACATGTCAAGTTGATCGGCTAATTAAAGTGATCATTATAAACTGATCATTGGTGCTCATTAAGTAAAGGCTTTGAAATCAAGCATAATGCATGGCATCAATCAGTTTGGGTAGAATGGGTTACTTGGATGCTTTGTTGTCTCTATTTCTGTCTCAAATTTTGACAAAATATAGAAAACTGAGCTAGATTAACGTGGGTATTGGATTCGTGTCATTTTGAGCTCTAAATAAAACGTTACGGACGATTTAGTGTGTACATGTCAAGTTGATCGGCCAGTTAAAGTGATCATTGTAAACTGATCTTTCGTGCCCACGGAGTAAAGGCTTATAAATGAAGCATAAAGCATGGCATCACACAGTTTTGGGTAAATTGGATTACTTCTACGTTTTGTCATATCTAGTTCTGTCTCAAATTTTGTCAAAATATAGAAAATTGAACTAACTTAATGTGGGGATTGGTTTCATGTCATTCTAAGCTATAAATCAAAAGGTATGGACGACTTAGTGCATACATGACAAGTTGATCGGCCTGTTAAACTTATAATTCTAAACCAATCAATGATGTTCATTGAGTAAAAGCTTAATAATGAAAAATAATACATATCATCATGCACTTTGAGATAGATAGGATTACTTGGACGCTTTGTCATATCTATTTCTGTCTCAAATTTTTTGACAAAATAGAAAATTGCGCTAGCTAAAACATGGGCATTGGATTCATGTGTTTCTGAGCTCTAAATCAAAAGTTACAGATCCTTTAGTGCGGACATGTCAAGTTGAATGGCCAGTTAAAGTGATGATTCCAAACTGATCATTGGTGCTCATTAAATAAAGGAGTATAAATGAAACATAAAGCATGGAATCAAGCATTTTGGGATTGATTGGATTACTTGGAAGTTTTTCGTCTCTATTTATGTCTCAAATTTTGAGAAAATATAGAAAAATGAGCTAGCTTAACGTGGGCATTGGATTCATGTCATTCTGAGCTCTAAATCAAAAGTTACGGATGATTAGTTCGGACATGTCAAGTTGATCGGCCAGTTAAAGTGATCATTCTAAACTGATCATTGGTGCCCATTGAGTAAATGCTTATAAATGAAGCATAAAGCATGGCATCACACAGTTTTGGATAAATTGGATTACCTGCACGCTTTATCTATCTAGTTCTGTCTCAAATTTTGTCACGCTATAGAAAATTGAGCTAGTTTAACGCGGGCATTTGATTCGTGTCATTCTGAGCTCTAAATCAAAAGTTACGGAAGATTAATGCGGTTATGTCAAGTTGATCGGCTAGTTAAAGTGATCATTATAAACTGATCATTGGTGCTCATTAAGTAAAGGCTTAGAAATGAAGCATAATGCATGGCATCAATCATTTTGGATAGAATGGGTTACTTGGATGCTTTGTCGTCTCTAGTTCTGTCTAAAAGCTTGTCAAAATATAGAAAACTGAGCTAGATTAACATGGGTATTTGATTCATGTCATTTTGAAATCTAAATCAAAAGTTACAGACGATTTAGTACATACATGTCAAGTTGATCGGCCCGTTAAAGTGATCATTGTAAACTGATCTTTCGTGCCTACTGAGTAAAGGCTTATAAATGAAGCATAATGCATGGCATCACACAGTTTTGGATAAATTGGATTACTTGTACGTTTTGTCATATCTAGTTTTGTCTCAAATTTTGTCACAATATAGAAAATTGAACTAACTTAATGTGGGCATTGGTTTCATGTCATTCTAAGCTATAAATCAAAAGGTATGGACGATTTAGTGCATACATGACAAGTTGATCGGCCTGTTAAACTTATCATTCTAAACTAATCAATGATGTTCATTGAGTAAAAGCTTAATAATGAAAAATAATACATATCATCATGCACTTTGAGATAGATAGGATTACTAGGAGGCTTTGTCATATCTATTTCTGTCTCAAATTTTTTGACAATATAGAAAATTGCGCTAGCTTAACATGGGCATTGGATTCATGTGTTTCTGAGCTCTAAAAAAAAATTATAGGTCTTTTAGTGCGGACATGTCAAGTTGATCGGCCAGTTAAAGTGATGATTCCAAACTGATCATTGGTGCTCATTAAATAGAGGATTATAAATGAAACATAAAGCATGGAATCATGCATTTTGGGATTGATTGGATTACTTGGAAGTTTTTCGTCTCTATTTATGTCTCAAATTTTTTCAAAATATAGAAAATTGAGCTAGCTTAACGTGGGCATTGGATTCATGTCATTCTGGGCTCTAAATCAAAAGTTACGGATGATTAGTTCGGACATGTCAAGTTGATCGGGCTGTTAAAGTGATCATTCTAAACTGATCATTAGTGCCCATTGAGTAAAGGCTTATAAATGAAGCATAAAGCATGGCATCACACAGTTTTGGATAAATTGGATTACTTGTACTCTTTATCTATCTAGTTATGTCTCAAATTTTGTCACGCTATAGAAAATTGAGCTAGTTTAACTTGGGCATTTAATTTTTGTCATTCTGAGCTCTAAATCAAAAGTTACGGACGATTAATGCGGACATGTCAAGTTGATCGGCTAATTAAAGTGATCATTATAAACTGATCATTGGTGCTCATTAAGTAAAGGCTTTGAAATCAAGCATAATGCATGGCATCAATCAGTTTGGGTAGAATGGGTTACTTGGATGCTTTGTCGTCTCTATTTCTGTCTCAAATGTTGACAAAATATAGAAAACTGAGCTAGATTAACGTGGGTATTGGATTCGTGTCATTTTGAGCTCTAAATAAAACGTTACGGACGATTTAGTGCATACATGTCAAGTTGATCGGCCAGTTAAAGTGATCATTGTAAACTGATCTTTCGTGCCCACGGAGTAAAGGCTTATAAATGAAGCATAATGCATGGCATCACACAGTTTTGGATAAATTGGATTACTTGTACGTTTTGTCATATCTAGTTCTGTCTCAAATTTTGTCACAATATAGAAAATTGAACTAACTTAATGTGGGGATTGGTTTCATGTCATTCTAAACTATAATTCAAAAGGTACGGACGATCTAGTGCATACATGACAAGTTGATCAGCCTGTTAAACTTATCATTCTAAACTAATCAATGATGTTCATTGAGAAAAAGCTTAATAATGAAAAATAATACATATCATCATGCACTTTGAGATAGATAGGACTACTTGGACACTTTGTCATATCTATTTCTGTCTCAAATTTTTTGAAAATATAGAAAATTACGCTAGCTTAACGTGGGCATTGGATTCATGTGTTTTTGAGCTCTAAATCAAAAATTACAGATCTTTTAGTGCGGACATGTCAAGTTGATCGGCCAGTTAAAGTGATGATTCCAAACTGATCATTGGTGCTCATTAAATAAAAGATTATAAATGAAACATAAAGCATGGAATCATGCATTTTGGGATTGATTGGATTACTTGGAAATTTTACGTCTCTATTTATGTCTCAAATTTTGTCAAAATATAGAAAATTGAGCTAGCTTAACGTGGGCATTGGATTCATGTCATTCTGAGCTCTAAATGAAAAGTTACGGACGATTAGTTCGGACATGTCAAGTTGATCGTGCAGTTAAAGTGATCATTCTAAACTCATCATTGGTGCCCATTGAGTAAAGGCTTATAAATGAAGCATAAAGCATGACATCACACTGTTTTGGATAAATTGGATTACTTGCACTCTTTATCTATCTAGTTCTGTCTTAAATTTTGTCACGCTATAGAAAATTGAGCTAGTTTAACGTGGGCATTTAATTCATGTCATTCTGAGCTCTAAATCAAAAGTTACGGACGATTAATGCAGATATGTCAAGTTGATTGGCTAATTAAAGTGATCATTATAAACTGATCATTGGTGCTCATTAAGTAAAGACTTAGAAATGAAGCATAATGCATGGCATCAATCAGTTTGGATAGAATGGGTTACTTGGATGCTTTGTCGTCGCTATTTCTGTCTCAAATTTTGTCAAAATATAGAAAACGGAGCTAGATTAACGTGGGTATAGGATTTGTGTCATTTTGAGCTCTAAATCAAAAGTTACAAACGATTTAGTGCGTACATGTCAAGTTGATCGGCTAGTTAAAGTGATCATTGTAAACTGATCTTTCGTGCCCACTGAGTAAAGGCTTATAAATGAAGCATAATGCATGGCATCATGCAGTTTTTGATAAATTGGATTACTTGTACGTTTTGTCATATCTAGTTCTGTCTCAAATTTTGTCGCAATATAGAAAATTGAACTAACTTAATGTGGGCATTGGTTTCATGTCATTCTAAGCCATAAATCAAAAGGTATGGACGATTTAGTGCATACATGACAAGTTCATCGGCCTGTTAAACATATCATTCTAAACTAATCAATGATGATAATTGAGTAAAAGCTTAATAATGAAAAATAATACATAGCATCATGCACTTTGAGATAGATTGGATTACTTGGACACTTTGTCATATCTATTTCTGTCTCAAATTTTTTGACAATATAGAAAATTGAGCTAGCTTAACATGGGCATTGGTTTCATGTGTTTGTGAGCTCTAAATCAAAAGTTACAGATGTTTAAGTGCGGACATGTCAAGTTGATTGGCCAGTTAAAGTGATCATTACAAACTTATCATTGGTGTTCAATAAATAAAGGCTTATAAATGAAACATAAAGCATGGAATCACGCATTATGGGATTGATTGGATTACTTGGAAGTTTTCCGTCTCTATTTATGTCTTAAATTTTGTCAAAATATAGAAAATTGAGCTAGCTTAACGTGGGCATTGGATTCATGTCATTCTGAGATCTAAGTCAAAAGTTACGGATGATTAGATCGGACATGTCAAGTTGATCGGGTAGTTAAAGTGATAATTCTAAACTCATCATTGGTGCCCATTGAGCAAAGGCTTATAAATGAAGCAGATAGCATGGCATCACACAGTCTTGGATAAATTGAGCTAGTTTAACGCGGGCATTTGATTCGTGTCATTCTGAGCTCTAAATCAAAAGTTACGGAAGATTAATGTGGTTATGTCAAGTTGATCGGCTAGTTAAAGTGATCATTATAAACTGATCATTGGTGCTCATTAAGTAAAGGCTTAGAAATGAAGCATAATGTATGGCATCAATCATTTTGGATAGAATGGGTTACTTGGAGGCTTTGTCGTCTCTAGTTCTGTCTAAAAGCTTTTCAAAATATAGAAAACTGAGCTAGATTAACGTGGGTATTGGATTCATGTCATTTTGAACTCTAAATCAAAAGTTACGGACGATTTAGTTCATACATGTCACGTTGATAGGCCCGTTAAAGTGAATATTGTAAACTGTTCTTTCGTGCCCACTGAGTAAAGGCTTATAAATGAAGTATAATGCTTGGCATCACACAGTTTTGGATAAATTGGATTACTTGTATGTTTTGTCATATCTAGTTCTGTCTTAAATTTTGTCACAATATAAAAAATTGAACTAACTTAATGTGGGGATTGGTTTCATGTCATTCTAAGCTATAAATCAAAAGGTATGGACGACTTAGTGCATACATGACAAGTTGATCGGCCTGTTAAACTTATAATTCTAAACCAATCAATGATGTTCATTGAGTAAAAGCTTAATAATGAAAAATAATACATATCATCATGCACTTTGAGATAGATAGGATTACTTGGACGCTTTGTCATATCTATTTCTGTCTCAAATTTTTTGACAAAATAGAAAATTGCGCTAGCTAAAACATGGGCATTGGATTCATGTGTTTCTGAGCTCTAAATCAAAAGTTACAGATCCTTTAGTGCGGACATGCCAAGTTGAATGGCCAGTTAAAGTGATGATTCCAAACTGATCCTTGGTGCTCATTAAATAAAGGAGTATAAATGAAACATAAAGCATGGAATCAAGCATTTTGGGATTGATTGGATTACTTGGAAGTTTTTCGTCTCTATTTATGTCTCAAATTTTGGGAAAATATAGAAAATTGAGCTAGCTTAACGTGGGCATTGGATTCATGTCATTCTAAGCTCTAAATCAAAAGTTATGGATGATTAGTTCGGACATGTCAAGTTGATCGGCCTGTTAAAGTGATCATTCTAAACTGATCATTGGTGCCCATTGAGTAAATGCTTATAAATGAAGCATAAAGCATGGCATCACACAGTTTTGGATAAATTGGATTACCTGCACGCTTTATCTATCTAGTTCTGTCTCAAATTTTGTCACGCTATAGAAAATTGAGCTAGTTTAACGCGGGCATTTGATTCGTGTCATTTCTAGCTCTAAATCAAAAGTTACGGAAGATTAATGCGGTTATGTCAAGTTGATCGGTTAGTTAAAGTGATAATTATAAACTGATCATTGGTGCTCATTAAGTAAAGGCTTAGAAATGAAGCATAATGCATGGCATCAATCATTTTGGATAGAATGGGTTACTTGGATGCTTTGTCGTCTCTAGTTCTGTCTAAAAGCTTGTCAAAATATAGAAAACTGAGCTAGATTAACATGGGTATTTGATTCATGTCATTTTGAAATCTAAATCAAAAGTTACAGACGATTTAGTACATACATGTCAAGTTGATCGGCCCGTTTAAGTGATCATTGTAAACTGATCTTTCGTGCCTACTGAGTAAAGGCTTATAAATGAAGCATAATGCATGGCATCACACAGTTTTGGATAAATTGGATTACTTGTACGTTTTGTCATATCAAGTTCTGTCTCAAATTTTGTTACAACATAGAAAATTGAACTAACTTAATGTGGGCATTGGTTTCATGTCATTCTAAGCTATAAATCAAAAGGTATGGACGATTTAGTGCATACATGACAAGTTGATCGGCCTGTTAACCTTATCATTCTAAACTAATCAATGATGTTCATTGAGTAAAAGCTTAATAATGAAAAATAATACATATCATCATGAACTTTGAGATAGATAGGATTACTTGGACGCTTTGTCATATCTATTTCTGTCTCAAAATTTTTGACAATATAGAAAATTGCGCTAGCTTAACATGGGCATTGGATTCATGTGTTTCTGAGCTCTAAATCAAAAGTTATAGATCTTTTAGTGCGGACATGTCAAGTTGATCGGCCAGTTAAAGTGATGATTCCAAACTGATCATTGGTGCTCATTAAATAAAGGATTATAAATGAAACATAAAGCATGGAATCATGCATTTTGGGATTGATTGGATTACTTGGAAATTTTACGTCTCTATTTATGTCTCAAATTTTGTCAAAATATAGAAAATTGAGCTAGCTTAAAGTGGGCATTGGATTCAGTCATTCTGAGCTCTAAATCAAAAGTTACGGATGATTAGTTCAGACGTGTCAAGTTGATCGGCCAGTTAAAGTGATCGTTCTAAACTGATCATTGGTGTCCATTGAGTAAAGGCTTATAAATTAAGCATATAGCATGTCATCACACAGTTTTGGATAAATTGGATTACTTGCACTCTTTATCTATCTAGTTATGTCTCAAATTTTGTCACGCTATAGAAAATTGAGCTAGTTTAACTTGGGCATTTAATTTTTGTCATTCTAAGCTCTAAATCAAAAGTTACGGCCGATTAATGCGGACATGTCAAGTTGATCGGCTAATTAAAGTGATCATTATAAACTGATCATTGGTGCTCATTAAGTAAAGGCTTTGAAATCAAGCATAATGCATGGCATCAATCAGTTTGGGTAGAATGGGTTACTTGGATGCTTTGTCGTCTCTATTTCTGTCTCAAATGTTGACAAAATATAGAAAACTGAGCTAGATTAACGTGGGTATTGGATTCGTGTCATTTTGAGCTCTAAATAAAACGTTACGGACGATTTAGTGCATACATGTCAAGTTGATCGGCCAGTTAAAGTGATCATTGTAAACTGATCTTTCGTGCCCTCTGAGTAAAGTATTATAAATGAAGCATAATGCATGGCATCACACAGTTTTGGATAAATTGGATTACTTGTACGTTTTGTCATATCTAGTTCTGTCTCAAATTTTATCACAATATAGAAAATTAAACTAACTTAATGTGGCGTTGGTTTCATGTCATTCTAAGCTATAAATCAAAAGGTATGTACGATTTAGTGCATACATGACAAGTTGATCGGCCTGTTAAACATATCATTCTAAACTAATCAATGATGTTAATTGAGTAAAAGCTTAATAATGAAAAATAATACATAGCATCATGCTCTTTGAGATAGATTGGATGACTCGGACTCTTTGTCATATCTATTTCTGTCTCAAATTTTTTGACAATATAGAAACTTGCGCAAGCTTAACATGGGCATTTGATTCATGTGTTTCGGAGCTCTAAATCAAAAGTTACAGATCTTTTAGTGCGAACAAGTCAAGTTGATCGGCCAGTTAAAGTGATGATTCCAAACTGATCATTGGTGCTCATTAAGTAAAGGGTTATAAATGAAACATAAAGCATGGAATCATGCATTTTGGGATTGATTGGATTACTTGGAAGTTTTCCGTCTCTATTTATGTCTCAAATTTTGTCAAAATATAGAAAATTAAGCTAGCTTAATGTGGGCATTGGATTCATGTCATTCTGAGCTCTAAATCAAAAATTACGGATGATTAGTTCGGACATGTCAAGTTGATCGGGCTGTTAAAGTGATCATTCTAAACTCATCATTGGTGGCCATTGAGTAAAGGCTTATAAATGAAGCATGAAGCATGGCATCACACAGTTTTGGATAAATTGGATTACTTGCACTCTTTATCTACCTAGTTCTGTCTCAAATTTTGTCATGCTATAGAAAATTGAGCTAGTTTAACGTGGGCATTTAATTCGTGTCATTCTGAGCTCTAAATCAAAAGTTACGGACAATTAATGCGGACATGTCAAGTTGATCGGCTAATTAAAGTGATCATTATAAACTGATCATTGGTGCTCATTAAGTAAAGGCCTAGAATGAAGTATAATGCATGGCATCAATCAGTTTGGATAGAATGGGTTACTTCGATGCTTTTTCATCTCTATTTCTGTCTCAAATTTTGTCAAAATATAGAAAACTAAGCTTGATTAATGAGAGAATTTGATTCGTGTCATTTTGAGCTCTAAATCAAAAGTTACGGACGATTTAGTGCAGACATGTCAAGTTGATCGGCCAGTTCAAGTGATCATTCTAAACTGATCTTTGGTGCCCACTGAGTAAAGGCTTATAAATGAAGCATAATGCATGGCATCACATAGTTTTGGATAGATTGGATTACTTGTACGTTTTGTCATTTCTAGTTTTGTCTCAAATTTTGACACAATATAGAAAATTGAACTAACTTAGTGTGGGCATTGGTTTCATGTCAATCTAAGCTATAAATCAAAAGGTATGGACGATTTAGTGCATACATGACAAGTTGATCGGCCTGTTAAACATATCATTCTAAACTAATCAATGATGTTAATTGAGTAAAAGCTTAATAATGAAAAATAATACATAGCATCATGCACTTTAAGATAGATTGGATTACTCGGATGCTTTGTCATATCTATTTCTGTCTCAAAATTTTTGACAATATAGAAAATTGAGCTAGCTTAACATGGGCATTGGTTTCATGTGTTTGTGAGCTCTAAATCAAAAGTTATAGATGTTTTAGTGCGGACATATCAAGTTGATCGGCCAGTTAAAGTGATCATTCCAAACTTATCATTGGTGCTCAATAAATAAAGGCTTATAAATGAAACATAAAGCATGGAGTCACGCATTTTGGGATTGATTGAATTACTTGGAAGTTTTCCGTCCCTATTTATGTCTTAAATTTTGTCAAAATATAGAAAATTGAACTAGCTTAAGGTGGGCATTGATTCATGTCATTCTGAGCTCTAAATCAAAAGTTACAGATGATTAGTTCGGACATGTCAAGTTGATCAGGCAGTTAAAGTGATCATTCTAAACTCATCATTGGTGCCCATTGAGCAAAGGCTTATAAATGAAGCATATAGCATGGCATCACACAGTCTTGGATAAATTGGATTACTTGCACTCTTTATCTATCTAGTTCTGTCTCAAACTTTGTCAGGGTATAGAAAATTGAGCTAGTTTAACGCGGGCATTTGATTCGTGTCATTCTGAGCTCTAAATCAAAAGTTATGGAAGATTAATGCGGTTATGTCAAGTTGATCGGCTAGTTAAAGTGATCATTATAAACTGACCATTGGTGCTCATTAAGTAAAGGCTTAGAAATGAAGCATAATGCATGGCATCAATCATTTTGGATAGAATGGGTTACTTGGATGCTTTGTCGTCTCTAGTTCTGTCTAAAAGCTTATCAAAATATAGAAAACTGAGCTAGATTAACATGGGTATTGGATTCATGTCATTTTGAACTCTAAATCAAAAGTTGCGGACGATTTAGTACATACATGTCAAGTTGATCAGCCCGTTAAAGTGATCATTGTAAACTGAGCTTTCGTGCCCACTGAGTAAAGGCTTATAAGTGAAACATAATGCATGGCATCACAGAGTTTTGGATAAATTGGACTACTTGTACGTTTTGTCATATCCAGTTCTGTCTCAAATTTTGTCACAATATAGAAAATTGAACTAACTTAATGTGGGCATTGGTTTCATGTCATTCTAAGCTATAAATCAAAAGGTATGGACGATTTAGTGCATACATGACAAGTTGATCGGCCTGTTAAACTTATCATTCTAAACTAATCAATGATGTTCACTGAGTAAAAGCTTAATAATGAAAAATAATACATATCATCATGAACTTTGAGATAGATAGGATTACTTGGACGCTTTGTCATATCTATTTGTGTCTCAAATTTTTTGACAATATAGTAAATTGCGCTAGCTTAACTTGGGCATTGGATTCATGTGTTTTTGAGCTCTAAATCAAAAGTTACTGATCTTTTAGTGCGGACATGTCAAGTTGATCGGCCTGTTAAAGTGATGATTCAAAACTGATCATTGGTGCTCATTAAATAAAGGATTATAAATGAAACATAAAGCATGGAATCATGCATTTTGGGATTGATTGGATTACTTGGACGTTTTTCGTCTCTATTTATGTCTCAAATTTTGTCAAAATATAGAAAATTGAGCTAGCTTAAAGTGGGCATTGGATTCAGTCATTCTGAGCTCTAAATCAAAAGTTACGGATGATTAGTTCAGACGTGTCAAGTTGATCGGCCAGTTAAAGTGATCGTTCTAAACTGATCATTGGTGTCCATTGAGTAAAGGCTTATAAATTAAGCATATAGCATGTCATCACACAGTTTTGGATAAATTGGATTACTTGCACTCTTTATCTATTTAGTTCTGTCTCAAATTTTGTCACGCTATAGAAAATTGAGCTAGTTTAACGTGGGCATTTGATTCGTGTCATTCTGAGCTCTAAATCAAAAGTTACGGACGATTAATGCAGACATGTCAAGTTGATCGGCTAATTAAAGTGATCATTATAAACTGACCATTGGTTCTCATTAAGTAAAGGCTTAGAAATGAAGCATAATGCATGGCATCAATCAGTTTGGATAGAATGGGTTACTTGGATGCTTTGTTGTCTCTATTTCTGTCTCAAATTTTGTCAAAATATAGAAAACTGAGCTAGATTAACGTGGGTATTGGATTCGTGTCATTTTGAGCTCTAAATCAAAAGTTACGGACGATTTAGTGCGTACATGTCAAGTTGATCGGCCAGTTAAAGTGATCATTGTAAACTGATCTTTCGTGCCCTCTGAGTAAAGTATTATAAATGAAGCATAATGCATGGCATCACACAGTTTTGGATAAATTGGATTACTTGTACATTTTGTCATATCTAGTTCTGTCTCAAATTTTGTCACAATATAGTAAATTGAACTAACTTAATGTGGATTGGTTTCATGTCATTCTAAGCTGTAAATCAAAAGGTATGGACGATTTATTGCATACATGACAAGTTGGTCGGCCTGTTAAACTTATCATTCTAAACTAATCAATGATATTCATTGAGTAAAAGCTTAATAATGTAAAATAATACATAGAATCTTGCACTTTGAGATAGATTGGATTACTTGGACGAATTGTCATATCTATTTCTGTCTCAAATTTTTTGAAAATATAGAAAATTAAGCTAGCTTAACATGGGCATTGGATTCAAGTGTTTGTGAGCTCTAAATCAAAAGTTACAGATGTTTTAGTGCGGACATGTCAAGTTGATCGGCTAGTTAAAGTGATGATTCCAAACTGATCATTGGTGCTCACTAAATAAAGGATTATAAATGAAACATAAAGCATGGAATCATGCATTTTGGGATTGATTGGATTACTTGGAAGTTTTTCGTTTCTATTTATGTCTCAAATTTTGTCAAAATATAGAAAATTGAGCTAGCTTAACGTGGGCAATGGATTCATGTCATTCTAAGCTCTAAATCAAAAGTTACGGATGATTAGTTCGGACATGTCAAGTTGATCAGCCAATTAAAGTGATCATTCTAAACTGATCATTAGTGCCCATTGAGTAAAGGCTTATAAATGAAGCATACAGCATGGCATCACACAGTTTTGGATAAATTGGATTACTTGCACTCTTTATCTATCTAGTTATGTCTCAAATTTTGTCACGCTATAAAAAATTGAGCTAGTTTAACGTGGGCATTTAATTCGTGTCATTCTGAGCTCTAAAT
This sequence comes from Pugionium cornutum, assembly GCA_018901935.1. Taxonomy (NCBI): domain Eukaryota; kingdom Viridiplantae; phylum Streptophyta; class Magnoliopsida; order Brassicales; family Brassicaceae; genus Pugionium; species Pugionium cornutum. The sequence continues at coordinate 28,080,410 of CM032163.1, forward strand.
CAAAAGTTATGGACGATTAATCCGGACATGTCAAGTTGATCGGCTAATTAAAGTTATCATTATAAACTGAGCATTGGTGCTCATTAAGTAAAGGCTTAGAAATGAAGCATAATGCATGGCATCAATCAGTTTGGATAGAATGGGTTACTTGGATGTTTTGTCGTCGCTATTTCTGTGTCAAATTTTGTCAAAATATAGAAAACAGAGCTAGATTAACGTGGGTATTGGATTTGTGTCATTTTGAGCTCTAAATCAAAAGTTACAAATGATTTAGTGCGTACATGTCAAGTTGATCGGTTTGTTAAAGTGACCATTGTAAACTGATCTTTCGGGCCCATTGAGTAAAGGCTTATAAATGAAGCATAATGCATGGCATCACACAGTTTTGGATAAATTGGATTACTTGTACGTTTTTTCATATATCTAGTTCTGTCTCAAAATTTGTCTCAATATAGACAATTCAACTAACTTAATGTGGGCATTGTTGTCATGTCATTCTAAGCTAAGGTATGGACGATTTAGTGCATACATGACAAGTTGATTGGCCTGTTAAACATATCATTCTAAACTAATCAATGATGTTAATTGAGTAAAAGCTTAATAATTAAAAATAATACATAGCATCATGCACTTTGAGATAGATTGGATTACTTGGACGCTTTTTCATATCTATTTCTGTCTCAAATTCTTTGACAATATAGAAAATTGAGCTAGCTTAACATGGGCATTGGTTTCATGTGTTTGTGAGCTCTAAATCAAAAGTTACAGATGTTTTAGTGCAGACATGTCAAGTTGATCGGCCAGTTAAAGTGATCATTCCAAACTTATCATTGGTGCTCAATAAATAAAGGCTTATAAATGAAACATAAAGCATGGAATCACGCATTTTGGGATTGATTGGATTACTTGGAAGTTTTCCTTCTCAATTTATGTCTTAAATTTTGGCTAAATATAGAAAATTGAGCTAGCTTAACTTGGCCATTGGATTCATGTCATTCTGAGCTCTAAATCAAAAGTTACGGATGATTAGTTCGGACATGTCAAGTTGATCGGGCAGTTAAAGTGATCATTCTAAACTAATTATTGGTGCCATTGAGCAAAGGCTTATAAATGAAGCATATAGCATGGCATCACACAGTCTTGGATAAATTGGATTACTTGCACTCTTTTTCTATCTAGTTCTGTCTCAAATTTTGTCACGCTATAGAAAATTGAGCTAGTTTAACGCGGGCATTTGATTCGTTTCATTTTGAGCTCTAAATAAAAAGTTACGGAAGATTAATGCGGTTATGTCAAGTTGATCGGCTAGTTAAAGTGATCATTATAAACTGATCATTGGTGCTCATTAAGTAAAGGCTTAGAAATGAAGCATAATGTATGGCATCAATCATTTTGGATAGAATGGGTTACTTGGAGGCTTTGTCGTCTCTAGTTCTGTCTAAAAGCTTGTCAAAATATAGAAAACTGAGCTAGATTAACATGGGTATTTGATTCATGTCATTTTGAAATCTAAATCAAAAGTTACAGACGATTTAGTACATACATGTCAAGTTGATCGGCCCGTTAAAGTGATCATTGTAAACTGATCTTTCGTGCCTACTGAGTAAAGGCTTATAAATGAAGCATAATGCATGGCATCACACAGTTTTGGATAAATTGGATTACTTGTACGTTTTGTCATATCTAGTTCTGTCTCAAATTTTGTCACAATATAGAAAATTGAACTAACTTAATGTGGGCATTGGTTTCATGTCATTCTAAGCTATAAATCAAAAGGTATGGACGATTTAGTGCATACATGACAAGTTGATCGGCCTGTTAAACTTATCATTCTAAACTAATCAATGATGTTCATTGAGTAAAAGCTTAATAATGAAAAATAATACATATCATCATGCACTTTGAGATAGATAGGATTACTAGGAGGCTTTGTGATATCTATTTCTGTCTCAAATTTTTTGACAATATAGAAATTTGCGCTAGCTTAACATGGGCATTGGATTCATGTGTTTCTGAGCTCTAAATCAAAAATTATGGATCTTTTAGTGCGGACATGTCAAGTTGATCGGCCAGTTAAAGTGATGATTCCAAACTGATCATTGGTGCTCATTAAATAGAGGATTATAAATGAAACATAAAGCATGGAATCATGCATTTTGGGATTGATCTGATTACTTGGAAGTTTTTCGTCTCTATTTATGTCTCAAATTTTTTCAAAATATAAAAAATTGAGCTAGCTTAACGTGGGCATTGGATTCATGTCATTCTGGGCTCTAAATCATAAGTTACGGATGATTAGTTCGGACATGTCAAGTTGATCGGGCTGTTAAAGTGATCATTCTAAACTGATCATTAGTGCCCATTGAGTAAAGGCTTATAAATGAAGCATAAAGCATGGCATCACACAGTTTTGGATAAATTGGATTACTTGCACTCTTTGTCTATCTAGTTATGTCTCAAATTTTGTCACGCTATAGAAAATTGAGCTAGTTTAACTTGGGCATTTAATTTTTGTCATTCTAAGCTCTAAATCAAAAGTTACGGCCGATTAATGCGGACATGTCAAGTTGATCGGCTAATTAAAGTGATCATTATAAACTGATCATTGGTGCTCATTAAGTAAAGGCTTTGAAATCAAGCATAATGCATGGCATCAATCAGTTTGGGTAGAATGGGTTACTTGGATGCTTTGTTGTCTCTATTTCTGTCTCAAATTTTGACAAAATATAGAAAACTGAGCTAGATTAACGTGGGTATTGGATTCGTGTCATTTTGAGCTCTAAATAAAACGTTACGGACGATTTAGTGTGTACATGTCAAGTTGATCGGCCAGTTAAAGTGATCATTGTAAACTGATCTTTCGTGCCCACGGAGTAAAGGCTTATAAATGAAGCATAATGCATGGCATCACACAGTTTTGGGTAAATTGGATTACTTCTACGTTTTGTCATATCTAGTTCTGTCTCAAATTTTGTCACAATATAGAAAATTGAACTAACTTAATGTGGGGATTGGTTTCATGTCATTCTAAGCTATAAATCAAATGGTACGGACGATCTAGTGCATACATAACAAGTTGATCAGCCTGTTAAGCTTATCATTCTAAACTAATCAATGATGTTCATTGAGTAAAAGCTTAATAATGAAAAATAATACATATCATCATGCACTTTGAGATAGATAGGACTACTTGGAGGCTTTGTCATATCTATTTCTGTCTCAAATTTTTTGAAAATATAGAAAATTGCGCTAGCTTAACGTGGGCACTGGATTCATGTGGTTTTGAGCTCTAAATCAAAAATTACAGATGTTTTAGTGCGGACATGTCAAGTTGATCGGCTAGTTAAAGTGATGATTCCAAACTGATCATTGGTGCTCATTAAATAAAAGATTATAAATGAAACATAAAGCATGGAATCATGCATTTTGGGATTGATTGGATTACTTGGAAATTTTACGTCTCTATTTATGTCTCAAATTTTGTCAAAATATAGAAAATTGAGCTAGCTTAACGTGGGCATTGGATTCATGTCATTCTGAGCTCTAAATGAAAAGTTACGGATGATTAGTTCGGACATGTCAAGTTGATCGGGCAGTTAAAGTGATCATTCTAAACTCATCATTGGTGCCCATTGAGTAAAGGCTTATAAATGAAGCATAAAGCATGACATCACACAGTTTTGGATAAATTGGATTACTTGCACTCTTTATCTATCTAGTTCTGTCTTAAATTTTGTCACGCTATAGAAAATTGAGCTAGTTTAACGTGGGCATTTAATTCATGTCATTCTGAGCTCTAAATCAAAAGTTACGGACGATTAATGCAGATATGTCAAGTTGATCGGCTAATTAAAGTGATCATTATAAACTGATCATTGGTGCTCATTAAGTAAAGACTTAGAAATGAAGCATAATGCATGGCATCAATCAGTTTGGATAGAATGGGTTACTTGGATGCTTTGTCGTCGCTATTTCTGTCTCAAATTTTGTCAAAATATAGAAAACGGAGCTAGATTAACGTGGGTATAGGATTTGTGTCATTTTGAGCTCTAAATCAAAAGTTACAAACGATTTAGTGCGTACATGTCAAGTTGATCGGCTAGTTAAAGTGATCATTGTAAACTGATCTTTCGTGCCCACTGAGTAAAGGCTTATAAATGAAGCATAATGCATGGCATCATGCAGTTTTTGATAAATTGGATTACTTGTACGTTTTGTCATATCTAGTTCTGTCTCAAATTTTGTCGCAATATAGAAAATTGAACTAACTTAATGTGGGCATTGGTTTCATGTCATTCTAAGCCATAAATCAAAAGGTATGGACGATTTAGTGCATACATGACAAGTTCATCGGCCTGTTAAACATATCATTCTAAACTAATCAATGATGATAATTGAGTAAAAGCTTAATAATGAAAAATAATACATAGCATCATGCACTTTGAGATAGATTGGATTACTTGGACACTTTGTCATATCTATTTCTGTCTCAAATTTTTTGACAATATAGAAAATTGAGCTAGCTTAACATGGGCATTGGTTTCATGTGTTTGTGAGCTCTAAATCAAAAGTTACAGATGTTTAAGTGCGGACATGTCAAGTTGATTGGCCAGTTAAAGTGATCATTACAAACTTATCATTGGTGTTCAATAAATAAAGGCTTATAAATGAAACATAAAGCATGGAATCACGCATTATGGGATTGATTGGATTACTTGGAAGTTTTCCGTCTCTATTTATGTCTTAAATTTTGTCAAAATATAGAAAATTGAGCTAGCTTAACGTGGGCATTGGATTCATGTCATTCTGGGCTCTAAATCATAAGTTACGGATGATTAGTTCGGACATGTCAAGTTGATCGGGCTGTTAAAGTGATCATTCTAAACTGATCATTAGTGCCCATTGAGTAAAGGCTTATAAATGAAGCATATAGCATGGCATCACACAGTTTTTGATAAATTGGATTACTTGCACTCTTTATCTATCTAGTTCTGTCTCAAATTTTGTCACGCTATAGATAATTGAGCTAGTTTAACGTGGGCATTTGATTCGTGTCATTCTAACTAAATCAAAAGTTACGGATGATTAATGCGGACATGTCAAGTTGATCGGCTAATTAAAGTGATCATTATAAACTGACCATTGGTTCTCATTAAGTAAAGGCTTAGAAATGAAGCATAATGCATGGCATAAATCATTTTGGATAGAATGGGTTACTTGGAGGCTTTGTCGTCTCTAGTTCTGTCTAAAAGCTTTTCAAAATATAGAAAACTGAGCTAGATTAACGTGGGTATTGGATTCATGTCATTTTGAACTCTAAATCAAAAGTTACGGACGATTTAGTTCATACATGTCACGTTGATAGGCCCGTTAAAGTGAATATTGTAAACTGTTCTTTCGTGCCCACTGAGTAAAGGCTTATAAATGAAGTATAATGCTTGGCATCACACAGTTTTGGATAAATTGGATTACTTGTATGTTTTGTCATATCTAGTTCTGTCTTAAATTTTGTCGCAATATAAAAAATTGAACTAACTTAATGTGGGGATTGGTTTCATGTCATTCTAAGCTATAAATCAAAAGGTATGGACGACTTAGTGCATACATGACAAGTTGATCGGCCTGTTAAACTTATAATTCTAAACCAACCAATGATGTTCATTGACTAAAAGCTTAATAATGAAAAATAATACATATCATCATGCACTTTGAGATAGATAGGATTACTTGGACGCTTTGTCTTTTCTATTTCTGTCCCAAATTTTTTGAAAAAAAAAAAATTGCGCTAGCTTAACATGGGCATTGGATTCATGTGTTTCTGATCTCTAAATCAAAAGTTACAGATCCTTTAGTGCGGACATGTCAAGTTGAACGGCCAGTTAAAGTGATGATTCCAAACTGATCATTGCTGCTCATTAAATAAAGGAGTATAAATGAAACATAAAACATGGAATCAAGCATTTTGGGATTGATTGGATTACTTGGAAGTTTTTCGTCTCTATTTATGTCTCAAATTTTGGGAAAATATAGAAAATTGAGCTAGCTTAACGTGGGCATTGGATTCATGTCATTCTAAGCTCTAAATCAAAAGTTATGGATGATTAGTTCGGACATGTCAAGTTGATCGGCCTGTTAAAGTGATCATTCTAAACTGATCATTGGTGCCCATTGAGTAAATGCTTATAAATGAAGCATAAAGCATGGCATCACACAGTTTTGGATAAATTGGATTACCTGCACGCTTTATCTATCTAGTTCTGTCTCAAATTTTGTCACGCTATAGAAAATTGAGCTAGTTTAACGCGGGCATTTGATTCGTGTCATTTCTAGCTCTAAATCAAAAGTTACGGAAGATTAATGCGGTTATGTCAAGTTGATCGGTTAGTTAAAGTGATAATTATAAACTGATCATTGGTGCTCATTAAGTAAAGGCTTAGAAATGAAGCATAATGCATGGCATCAATCATTTTGGATAGAATGGGTTACTTGGATGCTTTGTCGTCTCTAGTTCTGTCTAAAAGCTTGTCAAAATATAGAAAACTGAGCTAGATTAACATGGGTATTTGATTCATGTCATTTTGAAATCTAAATCAAAAGTTACAGACGATTTAGTACATACATGTCAAGTTGATCGGCCCGTTTAAGTGATCATTGTAAACTGATCTTTCGTGCCTACTGAGTAAAGGCTTATAAATGAAGCATAATGCATGGCATCACACAGTTTTGGATAAATTGGATTACTTGTACGTTTTGTCATATCCAGTTCTGTCTCAAATTTTGTCACAACATAGAAAATTGAACTAACTTAATGTGGGCATTGGTTTCATGTCATTCTAAGCTATAAATCAAAAGGTATGGACGATTTAGTGCATACATGACAAGTTGATCGGCCTGTTAAACTTATCATTCTAAACTAATCAATGATGTTCATTGAGTAAAAGCTTAATAATGAAAAATAATACATATCATCATGAACTTTGAGATAGATAGGATTACTTGGACGCTTTGTCATATCTATTTCTGTCTCAAATTTTTTGATAATATAGAAAATTGCGCTAGCTTAACATGGGCATTGGATTCATGTGTTTCTGAGCTCTAAATGAAAAGTTATAGATCTTTTAGTGCGGACATGTCATGTTGATTGGCCAGTTAAAGTGATGATTCCAAACTGATCATTGGTGCTCATTAAATAAAGGATTATAAATGAAACATAAAGAATGGAATCATGCATTTTGGGATTGATTGGATTACTTGGAAGTTTTCCGTCTCTATTTATGTCTCAAATTTTGTCAAAATATAGAAAATTGAGCTAGCTTAACGTGGGCATTGGATTCATGTCATTCTGAGCTCTAAATCAAAAGTTACGGATGATTAATGCAGACATGTCAGGTTGATCCGCTAATTAAAGTGATCATTATAAACGTATCATTGGTGCTCATTAAGTAAAGGCTTAGAAATGAAGCAGAATGCATGGCATCAATAAGCTTGGACAGAATGGGTTACTTGGATGCTTTGTCGTCGCTATTTCTGTCTCTAATTTCGTCAAAATATAGAAAACTGAGCTAGATTAACGTGGGTATTGGATTTGTGTCATTTTGAGCACTAAATCAAAAGTTACAAACGATTTAGTGCGTACATGTCAAGTTGATCGGCTAGTTAAAGTGTTCAGTGAAAACTGATCTTTCGTGCCCACTGAGTAAAGACTTATAAATGAAGCATAATGCATGGCATCACACAGTTTTGGATAAATTGGATTACTTGTACGTTTTGTCATATCTAGTTCTGTCTCAAATTTTATCACAATATAGAAAATTAAACTAACTTAATGTGGCGTTGGTTTCATGTCATTCTAAGCTATAAATCAAAAGGTATGTACGATTTAGTGCATACATGACAAGTTGATCGGCCTGTTAAACATATCATTCTAAACTAATCAATGATGTTAATTGAGTAAAAGCTTAATAATGAAAAATAATACATAGCATCATGCTCTTTGAGATAGATTGGATGACTCGGACTCTTTGTCATATCTATTTCTGTCTCAAATTTTTTGACAATATAGAAACTTGCGCAAGCTTAACATGGGCATTTGATTCATGTGTTTCGGAGCTCTAAATCAAAAGTTACAGATCTTTTAGTGCGAACAAGTCAAGTTGATCGGCCAGTTAAAGTGATGATTCCAAACTGATCATTGGTGCTCATTAAGTAAAGGGTTATAAATGAAACATAAAGCATGGAATCATGCATTTTGGGATTGATTGGATTACTTGGAAGTTTTCCGTCTCTATTTATGTCTCAAATTTTGTCAAAATATAGAAAATTAAGCTAGCTTAATGTGGGCATTGGATTCATGTCATTCTGAGCTCTAAATCAAAAATTACGGATGATTAGTTCGGACATGTCAAGTTGATCGGGCTGTTAAAGTGATCATTCTAAACTCATCATTGGTGGCCATTGAGTAAAGGCTTATAAATGAAGCATGAAGCATGGCATCACACAGTTTTGGATAAATTGGATTACTTGCACTCTTTATCTACCTAGTTCTGTCTCAAATTTTGTCATGCTATAGAAAATTGAGCTAGTTTAACGTGGGCATTTAATTCGTGTCATTCTGAGCTCTAAATCAAAAGTTACGGACAATTAATGCGGACATGTCAAGTTGATCGGCTAATTAAAGTGATCATTATAAACTGATCATTGGTGCTCATTAAGTAAAGGCCTAGAATGAAGTATAATGCATGGCATCAATCAGTTTGGATAGAATGGGTTACTTCGATGCTTTTTCATCTCTATTTCTGTCTCAAATTTTGTCAAAATATAGAAAACTAAGCTTGATTAATGAGAGAATTTGATTCGTGTCATTTTGAGCTCTAAATCAAAAGTTACGGACGATTTAGTGCAGACATGTCAAGTTGATCGGCCAGTTCAAGTGATCATTCTAAACTGATCTTTGGTGCCCACTGAGTAAAGGCTTATAAATGAAGCATAATGCATGGCATCACATAGTTTTGGATAGATTGGATTACTTGTACGTTTTGTCATTTCTAGTTTTGTCTCAAATTTTGACACAATATAGAAAATTGAACTAACTTAGTGTGGGCATTGGTTTCATGTCATTCTAAGCTATAAATCAAAAGGTATGGACGATTTAGTGCATACATGACAAGTTGATCGGCCTGTTAAACATATCATTCTAAACTAATCAATGATGTTAATTGAGTAAAAGCTTAATAATGAAAAATAATACATAGCATCATGCACTTTAAGATAGATTGGATTACTCGGATGCTTTGTCATATCTATTTCTGTCTCAAAATTTTTGACAATATAGAAAATTGAGCTAGCTTAACATGGGCATTGGTTTCATGTGTTTGTGAGCTCTAAATCAAAAGTTATAGATGTTTTAGTGCGGACATATCAAGTTGATCGGCCAGTTAAAGTGATCATTCCAAACTTATCATTGGTGCTCAATAAATAAAGGCTTATAAATGAAACATAAAGCATGGAGTCACGCATTTTGGGATTGATTGAATTACTTGGAAGTTTTCCGTCCCTATTTATGTCTTAAATTTTGTCAAAATATAGAAAATTGAACTAGCTTAAGGTGGGCATTGATTCATGTCATTCTGAGCTCTAAATCAAAAGTTACAGATGATTAGTTCGGACATGTCAAGTTGATCAGGCAGTTAAAGTGATCATTCTAAACTCATCATTGGTGCCCATTGAGCAAAGGCTTATAAATGAAGCATATAGCATGGCATCACACAGTCTTGGATAAATTGGATTACTTGCACTCTTTATCTATCTAGTTCTGTCTCAAATTTTGTCAGGGTATAGAAAATTGAGCTAGTTTAACGCGGGCATTTGATTCGTGTCATTCTGAGCTCTAAATCAAAAGTTATGGAAGATTAATGCGGTTATGTCAAGTTGATCGGCTAGTTAAAGTTATCATTATAAACTGACCATTGGTGCTCATTAAGTAAAGGCTTAGAAATGAAGCATAATGCATGGCATCAATCATTTTGGATAGAATGGGTTACTTGGATGCTTTGTCGTCTCTAGTTCTGTCTAAAAGCTTATCAAAATATAGAAAACTGAGCTAGATTAACATGGGTATTGGATTCATGCCATTTTGAACTCTAAATCAAACGTTGCGGACGATTTAGTACATACATGTCAAGTTGATCAGCCCGTTAAAGTGATCATTGTAAACTGATCTTTCGTGCCCACTGAGTAAAGGCTTATAAGTGAAACATAATGCATGGCATCACAGAGTTTTGGATAAATTGGACTACTTGTACGTTTTGTCATATCCAGTTCTGTCTCAAATTTTGTCACAATATAGAAAATTGAACTAACTTAATGTGGGCATTGGTTTCATGTCATTCTAAGCTATAAATCAAAAGGTATGGATGATTTAGTGCATACATGACAAGTGGATCGGCCTGTTAAACTTATCATTCTAAACTAATCAATGATGTTCACTGAGTAAAAGCTTAATAATGAAAAATAATACATATCATCATGAACTTTGAGATAGATAGGATTACTTGGACGCTTTGTCATATCTATTTGTGTCTCAAATTTTTTGACAATATAGTAAATTGCGCTAGCTTAACTTGGGCATTGGATTCATGTGTTTCTGAGCTCTAAATCAAAAGTTACAGATCTTTTAGTGCTGACATGTCAAGTTGATCGGCCTGTTAAAGTGATGATTCAAAACTGATCATTGGTGCTCATTAAATAAAGGATTATAAATGAAACATAAAGCATGGAATCATGCATTTTGGGATTGATTGGATTACTTGGACGTTTTTCGTCTCTATTTATGTCTCAAATTTTGTCAAAATATAGAAAATTGAGCTAGCTTAAAGTGGGCATTGGATTCATGTCATTCTGAGCTCTAAATCAAAAGTTACGGATGATTAGTTCGGACGTGTCAAGTTGATCGGCCAGTTAAAGTGATCATTCTAAACTGATCATTGGTGTCCATTGAGTAAAGGCTTATAAATTAAGCATATAGCATGTCATCACACAGTTTTGGATAAATTGGATTACTTGCACTCTTTATCTATCTAGTTATGTCTCAAATTTTGTCACGCTATAGAAAATTGAGCTAGTTTAACTTGGGCATTTAATTTTTGTCATTCTAAGCTCTAAATCAAAAGTTACGGCCGATTAATGCGGACATGTCAAGTTGATCGGCTAATTAAAGTGATCATTATAAACTGATCATTGGTGCTCATTAAGTAAAGGCTTTGAAATCAAGCATAATGCATGGCATCAATCAGTTTGGGTAGAATGGGTTACTTGGATGCTTTGTTGTCTCTATTTCTGTCTCAAATTTTGACAAAATATAGAAAACTGAGCTAGATTAACGTGGGTATTGGATTCGTGTCATTTTGAGCTCTAAATAAAACGTTACGGACGATTTAGTGCATACATGTCAAGTTGATCGGCCAGTTAAAGTGATCATTGTAAACTGATCTTTCGTGCCCACGGAGTAAAGGCTTATAAATGAAGCATAATGCATGGCATCACACAGTTTTGGATAAATTGGATTACTTGTACATTTTGTCATATCTAGTTCTGTCTCAAATTTTGTCACAATATAGTAAATTGAACTAACTTAATGTGGATTGGTTTCATGTCATTCTAAGCTATAAATCAAAAGGTATGGACGATTTAGTGCATACATGACAAGTTGATCGGCCTGTTAAACTTATCATTCTAAACTAATCAATGATATTCATTGAGTAAAAGCTTAATAATGTAAAATAATACATAGAATCATGCACTTTGAGATAGATTGGATTACTTGGACGAATTGTCATATCTATTTCTGTCTCAAATTTTTTGACAATATAGAAAATTAAGCTAGCTTAACATGGGCATTGGATTCATGTGTTTCTGAGCTCTAAATAAAAAATTCCAAATGTTTTAGTGCGGACATGTCAAGTTGATCGGCCAAGTTAAAGTGATGAATCCAAACTGATCATTGGTGCTCACTAAATAAAGGATTATAAATGAAACATAAAGCATGGAATCATGCATTTTGGGATTGATTGGATTACTTGGAAGTTTTTCGTTTCTATTTATGTCTCAAATTTTGTCAAAATATAGAAAATTGAGCTAGCTTAACGTGGGCAATGGATTCATGTCATTCTAAGCTCTAAATCAAAAGTTACGGATGATTAGTTCGGACATGTCAAGTTGATCAGCCAATTAAAGTGATCATTCTAAACTGATCATTAGTGCCCATTGAGTAAAGGCTTATAAATGAAGCATATAGCATGGCATCACACAGTTTTTGATAAATTGGATTACTTGCACTCTTTATCTATCTAGTTCTGTCTCAAATTTTGTCACGCTATAGATAATTGAGCTAGTTTAACGTGGGCATTTGATTCGTGTCATTCTAACTAAATCAAAAGTTACGGATGATTAATGCGGACATGTCAAGTTGATCGGCTAATTAAAGTGATCATTATAAACTGATCATTGGTGCTCATTAAGTAAAGGCCCAGAATGAAGTATAATGCATGGCATCAATCAGTTTGGATAGAATGGGTTACTTCGATGCTTTTTCATCTTTATTTCTGTCTCAAATTTTGTCAAAATATAGAAAACTGAGCTTGATTAATGTGGGAATTTGATTCGTGTCATTTTGAGCTCTAAATCAAAAGTTACGGACGATTTAGTGCAGACATGTCAAGTTGATCGGCCAGTTCAAGTGATCATTCTAAACTGATCTTTGGTGTCCACTGAGTAAAGGCTTATAAATGAAGCATAATGCATGGCATCACATCGTTTTGGATAGATTGGATTACTTGTACGTTTTGTCATTTCTAGTTTTGTCTCAAATTTTGTCACAATATAGAAAATTGAACTAACTTAGTGTGGGCATTGGTTTCATGTCATTCTAAGCTATAAATCAAATGGTATGGACGATTTAGTGCATACATGACAAGTTGATCGGCCTGTCAATATTATCATTCTAAACTAATCCATGATGCTCATTGAGTAAAAGCTTAATAATGAAAAATAATACATAGCATCATGCAGTTTGAGATGGATTGGATTACTTGGATGTTTTGTCATATCTATTTCGTCTCAAACTTTCTGAAAATATAGAAAATTGAGCTAGCTTAACATGGGCATTGGATTCATGTGTTTCTGAGCTCTAAATCAATAGTTACAAATGTTTTAGTGCGGACATGTGAAGTTGATTGGCCCGTTAAAGTGATGATTCCATACTGATCATTGGTGCTCATTAAATAAAGGATTATAAATGAAACATATAGCATGGAATCACGCATTATGGGATTGATTGGTGGAAGTCTCTATCAGAATTCAGCTAGACAAGTTTGTCAAAGATAAGACTTGGGCTTTAGTGGCAAGAGAGGTCAGGGCCCAAAGATTCCTAACCTTACTCCAAGTCGAAGACTAGGAGCAAGGCGCTTGCATGCCACAAGGACGGCCACCTTCCATTTCTTGGTTTTAAGCAGGGTAGGATCTAGAATATTTACATTTATTGAGTCAAAGACATTTTAGGAATAGGTCCTTTTTTGATTATACACTTTTGTATCTTTTCCTTTTGTGCACTTTTGTAAATTTTCCTTTTCTTATTTGAGTCGACCCTAGTAGGTCAAGCTGTCGAGCATATTAATAAGGCTCCTTCCAGCGTTGTAGTTCGACAACCTTTTTGATATTAATAAAGTAGAACTTTTCTTCCAACAAGTTTTCTCTCAAGAATCTTGTGCGCTTAGAATCTAGTTGAGACCAGCCCTCCTAGCTCTAAGTTTGTGATCTATCACGAGGTTCATCACCCCTCGTGTGGTTCACTTCACCTTTCCATCGAATACCAATCCAAAACCCCTATCCAAGAAGTCTAAGGTCGAGTTTCTCACCTAACCTTCTCCAATTAGCCCACGCGCATATAAGCCTTGAATCGAGGCTTGCATCAGACGGTTTTCTGATGGACTACCGAGGGAAATTATCTCGTCGGTGTTCCATCGATAAATCCCGACATTTGCACTACCATCGGGAAATCGATGGTAAAACCTGATGGCTTTCCGTCCGGTTTCCAACAGAAGGGCAAGCGTTGGGATATCCTCTCAACACCATCGCACATTACCGACAAAATATAAGCTGTCGGTTGTTTTCCGACGATTTCCCGACGGAATGTGGTTTTTACTATCCGTCTTGAATCCGTCGGGAATATATCCGTGGGCTAACGTCGAGGATCGTCGGTTCATCATCGGAAATATCAAGCAGTGGTCAGCAATCGTTGAAATTCCATCGGAAACCGGAATATTGCAAAGAATAATCTATTAAAAATTTATAATAATTTGTTCAAAATTCATAATAATCTGTTAAAAATTCATAATAATTTGTTAATAATTCGTGATAATCTTCTAATTTTGAGTATAAATACGCTATGCTCCTTCACAATTTGATCAGAACAAAATCTTAACAAAATGTCTTCTTCAGGCTCTTATGATTATTTTCGATTTTGGATGGATAAACCTCGGTATGATTCAAAAACGGGGGAATTGACGGATGAATTTGCGCAATGTGTTGAAGAGTTCATGACATTTGCATCAAACAATAGCATGACATTAGAATACGGTAAAATGTATTATCAGTGTATTAAATGTCGAAATCATAGATTAATCTCTGTTAGAGAAGTATGTAATCATTTGTATAGGACTGGATTTATACCGGGTAACAAAATTTGGTATTCAAATGGAGATACTGATGCAACGATGCAATATTATGGTAGTACTTCAAAAGGGTTAGATAGTACTAATGTTATGGTAGAGGAACCGGCATCACAAGTTGATATAAGCGGAGGTACTGTTCAGATGTTGAATGTTGCGTTTCGTGAACAAAGAGTATCGTACATTGAAGATAGGAGTAGAATAGAGGAACCTAATTTGGAAGCCCGGAAATTTTTTGATATGTTAGATGCATCGAAACAGCCTTTGTATAAAGGATGTAGAGATGGATTATCGCTTTTATCTGCTGCAAGCAGGTTGATGACAATAAAGGTGGATTTCAACTTGGCTGAAGATTGTGTGAATGTGATAGCTCATTTTGTAAGAGATATATTACCTGAAGATAATATTGCACCTGCTTCATATAACGAGGTTCAAAAACTTGTAGCTGGTCTTGGATTGTTGTTTCAGATGATTGATCTATGTATTGACAACTGCATGATCTATTGGACAAATGATGAAAACCGCATGAACTGCCAATTTTGTCACCAACCTCCATTTCAAGAGACAAGCGGCAAAGTACTTATTCCGCATAAATGGATATGGTATTTGCCATTAACAAAGAGGTTAAAGAGGTTATATTAATTTGAACACATGGCAAAGCCCATGAGATGGCATCCAAAACATAATTCGAATGGAGAAATTGTGCTTATTGAGTAAAGGCTTATAAATGAAGCATAATTCAGGGCATCATGGAGCTTGGGATAGATTGAATTATTTGAACGCTTTGTTGTATCTATTTCTCTCTCAAAGTTTTTTACAATATAGAAAATTGAGCTGCAATAACGTGGGCCTTGGATACTTGTCATTCCAAGCTCTAAATAAAGTTACTGACGATTAGTTCGGACATGTCAAGTTGATCGGCTAGTTAAAGTGATCATTCTGAACTGATTGTTGGTGCCCATTGATTAAAGGCTTATAAATGAAGCATATTGCATGGCATCACAGTTTTGGATAAATTGGATTACTTGGAAGCTTTCTCGTATCTAGTTCTGTCTCAAATTTTGTCACAATATAGAAAATTGAGCTAGCTTAACGTGGGAATTTGATTCGTGTCATTCTGAGCTCTAAATCAACAGTTACAGATGATGAATGCGAACATGTCAAGTTGATCGGCCAGTTAAACTGATCATTCTAAATTGATCATTGGTGCTCATTAAGTAAAGGCTTAGAGATGAAGCATAACGCATGGCATCAAGCAGTATGGATAGATTGGATTACATGGATGCTTTTTCATCTCTATTTCTGTGTCAAATTTTCTCAAGATATAGAAAATTGAGTAGCGTAATGTGGGCATTGTATTCGTGTCATTTTGAGCTCTAAATCAAAAGTTACAAACGATTTAGTGGAGACATGTCAAGTTGATCGGCCAGTTAAAGTAATCATTCTAAACTGAACATTGGTGCTCATTGAGTAAAGGCTTATAAAAAAGCATAATGCATGACATCACACAGTTTTGGATAGATTGGATCACTTGAACGCTTTTTCGTATCTAGTTTTGTCTTAAATTTTGTCACGATATAGAAAATTGAGTTTGTTTATCATGGGCATTGATTCGTTTCTTTCTGAGCTCTAAATCAAAAGTTACGGACGATTTAGTGTGTTCATGTCAAGTTGATCGGCCAGTTGATATGATCATTCTAAAATGATCTTTGGTGCTCATTGAGTAAACGCTTATAAATGAAGCATAATGCATGCCATGACACAGTTTTGGATAGATTGGATTACTTGGATGCTTTGTCGCCTCTATTTCTGTCTCGAATTTTTAAAAATATAGCTAATTGAGCTAGCTTAACGTGGGCATTGGATTTGTGTCATTCTGAGCTCTAAATAAAAAGTTACGAACGATTTGGCGCGGATATGTCAAGTTGATCGGCCAGTTAAAGTGAGCATTTTAAACTGATCTTTGGTACCCATTAAAAATGAAGCATAATGCATGGAATCACACAGCTTTGGATAGATTGGATTACTTGTACGCTTTGTGGTCTTTATTTTTGTCTCAAATTTTGTCAAAATATAGAAAATTGAGGTAGCTTATAGGGGCATTGGATTCGTGTGTTTCCGAGCTCAAAATCAAAAGTTTCGGACGATTTAGTCTGGACATGTCAAGTTGATCGGCCAGTTAAAATGATCATTCTAAACTGATCATTGGTGCTAATTAAGTAAAGGCTTAGAAATGAAGCATAATGCATGGCATCAAGCAGTTTGGATAGATTGGATTGCTTGGATGATTTGTAGTCTCTATTTCAGTCTCGAACTTTGTAAAAATATAGCAAATCGAGCTACCTTAACGTGGGCGTTGGATTAGTGTCATTCTGATATCTAAATAAAAAAATTACGAACGATTTAGTGCGTACATGTCAAGTTGATTGGCCAGTTAAAGTGATCAATCTAAACTGATCTTTGGTGCCCATTGAGTAAAGCCTTATAACTCAAGAATAATTGATGGTATTACACGGTTTTGGATAGATTGGATTACTTTGTCGATTTCTCGTTTCTAGTCCTGTCTCAAATTTGGTCACAATATAGAAAATTGAACTAGATTAGTGTGGGAATTGAATTTGTGTCATTCTGAGATATAAATCAAAAGGTATGGACGATTTAGTGCAGACATCAAAATTGATCGACCTGTTAAAATGATCATTCTGAACTAATCATTGGTGCTCATTGAGTACAAGCTTAATTATTAAAAATAATGCATGGCATCACACAGTTTGGAATGTATTGGATTACTTGAACGCTTTTTTATCTGTATATCTGTCTCAAATTTTGTCACAATATAGAAAATTGAGCTATCTTAACGTGTGCATTGGATTCGTCTGTTCCTGAGGTCTAAATCAAAAGTTACACATGATTTAGTGTGGATATGTCAAGTTTATCAGCCAGTTAAAGTGATAATTGCTATAGAAAATTGAGCTAGTTTAACGTGGGCATTTAATTCATGTCATTATGAGCTCTAAATCAAAAGTTACGGACGATTAATGCAGATATGTCAAGTTGATCGGCTAATTAAAGTGATCATTATAAACTGATCATTGGTGCTCATTAAGTAAAGACTTAGAAATGAAGCATAATGCATGGCATCAATCAGTTTGGATAGAATGGGTTACTTGGATACTTTGTCGTCGCTATTTCTGTCTCAAATTTTGTCAAAATATAGAAAACGGAGCTAGATTAACGTGGGTATAGGATTTGTGTCATTTTGAGCTCTAAATCAAAAGTTACAAACGATTTAGTGCGTACATGTCAAGTTGATCGGCTAGTTAAAGTGATCATTGTAAACTGATCTTTCGTGCCCACTGAGTAAAGGCTTATAAATGAAGCATAATGCATGGCATCACGCAGTTTTTGATAAATTGGATTACTTGTACGTTTTGTCATATCTAGTTCTGTCTCAAATTTTGTCACAATATAGAAAATTGAACTAACTTAATGTGGGCATTGGTTTCATGTCATTCTAAGCTATAAATCAAAAGGTATGGACGATTTAGTGCATACATGACAAGTTGATCGGCCTGTTAAACATATCATTCTAAACTAATCAATGATGTTAATTGAGTAAAAGCTTAATAATGAAAAATAATACATAGCATCATGCACTTTGAGATAGATTGGATTACTCGGACGCTTTGTCATATCTATTTCTGTCTCAAATTTTATCAAAATATATAGAATTAAGCTAGCCTAACGTGGGCATTGTATTGGTGTCATTCTGAGCTTTAAATCAAAAGTTACGGACGATTTGGTGCGGACATATCAAGTTGATCGGCCAGTTAAAGTCATCATTCTAATTCGATCACTGATGCTCATTGAGTAAATGCTTATAAATGAAGTGTAATGTATGGCATCACATAGGTTGGGATAAATTGGACTACATGGGTGCTTTGTCGTATCAATTTATGTCTCAAATTTTGTATAAATATAGAAAATTGAGCTAGTTTAACGTGGGCTTTGGATTCGTGTCATTCTTAACTATAAATCAAAATTTACGGACGATTTAGTCCGGACATGTAAGTTGATCTGCTAGTTAAAGTGGTAATTCTGAATGGATAATTGGTGCCCATTGAGTAAAGGCTTATCAATGAAGCATACATCACACAGTTTGGATAGATTGGATTACTTGGACGCTTTGTCGCATCTAGCTTTGTCTCAAATTTCGTTACAATATAGAAAATTGAGCAAGCTTATTATAGGCATTGGATTCGTGTGTTTCTGAGCTCTAAATCAAAAGTTTCGGATGATTTAGTGCAGACATGTCAAGTTGATCGGGTAGTTAAAGTGATGATTTTAAACTGATCATTGGTGCTCATTAAGTAAAGGGTTATAAATTAAGTATAAAGAATGGCAGCACGCAATTTGGGATAGATTGGTTTACTTGGACACTTTGTCGTCTCTATTTCTGTTCCAAATTTTGTCAAAATATAGAAAATTAAGCTAGATTAACGTGGGCATTGGTTTGGTGTCATTCTGATCTCTAAATGAAAAGTTACATATGATTTAGTGCGGACATGTCAAATTGATCGGCCAGTTAAAGTGATCATTCTAAAGTGATCATTGGTGCCCATTGAGTAAAGGCTTATCAAGGAGGCATAATGCATCGCATCACACAATTTTGGATAGATTGGATTACTTGTACGCTTTGCCATATCTAGTTCGGTCTCAAATTTTGTCACAGTATAGAAAATTGAGTTTAGCTTAACGTGGGCATTGGATTCGATTCATTCAGAGCTCTAAATAAAAAGTTAGGGACAATTTACTACAAACATGTCAAGTTGATCAGCCAGTTAAAGTGATCATTCTAAACTGATCATTGGTGGTCATTGAGTAAAGGGTTATAAATGAAGCATAATGGATGACATCAAGCAATTTGGATGGATTAGATTACTTGGACGGTATGTCGTCTCTATTTCTATCTCAAATTTTGTCAAATTATAGAAAATTAAGCTATCTTAACATGGGCATTGGATTCGTATCATTCTCAGCTCTAAATCAAAAGGTATGGATGATTTAGTGCGGTCATGTCATGTTTATTGGCCAGTTAAAGTGATCATTCTAAACTGATCATTGGTGCTCATTGAGTAAAGGCTTATAAATGAAGCATAATGCATGGCATCACAGTTTTAGATTGTTTGGAATACTTGGATGCTTTGTCATATCTATTTCTATCTCAAATTTTGCTACAATATAAAAAAATTGACCTAGCTTAAAATGGGCATTGGATTCCTGTGTTTCTGGCTCTAAATCAAAACTTCCGTACAATTTAGTACAGACATGTCAACTTGATCTTCTAGTTAAAGTGATCATTCTAAACTGATCATTGGTGCTCATTAAGTAAAGGCTTCGAAATGAAGCATAATGCATGACATCAAGCAGTTTGGATACATTGGATTGATTGGATGCTTTGTCGTCTCTATTTCAGACTCGAATTTTGTAAAACTATAGCAAATAGAGCTAGCAAACGAGGCATTGGGTTTGTCACTCATTGGATGAGCATGTCAATCTGAAAGTAAATCAAACAAACGTTTTAGTGCGGACATATCAAGTTGATCGGCCAGTTAAAGTCATCATTCTAATTTGATCATTGATGATCATTGAGTAAAGGCTTATAAATGAAGCATAATGCATGGCATCACATAGTTTGGGATAGATTAGATTACTTGGACACTCTGTCATGTATATTTCTGTCTCAATTTATTTTACAATATAGAAAATTGAGCTAGCTTAACGTGGGCATTGGATTCGTGTTATTCTGAGCTCTAAATCAAAAGTTACGGAAGATTTAGAGTGGATATGTCAATTTGATCGGCCACTTAAAGTGATCATTCTAAACTGATCATTGGTGCCCATTGAGAAAAGGCTTATCAAGGAAGCATAATGCATCGCATCACACAATTTTGAATAGATTGGATTAATTGGACGATTTGTCATATCTAGTTTTGTCTCAAATTTTGTCACAATATAGAAAATTTGAGCTAGCTTAACATGGACATTGGATTCAATTCATTCAGAGCTCTAAATAAAAAGTTAGGGACGATTTAGTACGAACATGTCAAGTTGATCAGCCAGTTAAAGTGCTCATTCTAAACTGATCATTGATTCTCATTAAGTAAAGGGTTATAAATGAAGCATAATGCATGACACAAAGCAGTTTGGATGGATTAGATTAGTTGGATGCTTTGTCGTCTCTATTTATATTCAAATTTTGTTAGAAATAGAAAATTGAGCTAGCTTAACGTGGGCATTGGATTCGTGTCATTCTGAGATCTAAATAAAAATTTATGGACGATTTAGTGCGGTCATGTCAAGTTTATCGGCAAGTTAAAGGGATCATTCTAAACTGATGATTGGTGCTCATTGAGTTCTTATAAATGAAGCATAATGCATGACATCACACAGTTTTGGATAGATTGGATGACTTGGATGCTTTGTCATATCTATTTGTGTCCCAATATTTTGTTACAATACAGAAAATTGAACTAGCTTAAAATGGGCATTGGATTCCTGTGTTTCTGAGCTATAAATCAAAACTTTACGACGATTTATTGCAGACATGTCAAGTTGATCGGCTAGTTTAAGTGATCATTTTAAGCTGGCCGTTGGTGCTCATTAAGTAAAAGCTTATAAATGAGGCATTAAGCATGGCAGTACGCAATTTGGGATATATTGGATTACTTGGACGCTTTTTGGTCTCTATTTCTGCTCCAAATTTTACCAAAATATAGAACATTGAGCTAGCTTAACGTGGGTATTGGATTCATGTCATTCTGATCTACTAATCAAAAGTTACAAATGATTTAGTGCGGACATGTCAAGTTTATCGGCCAGTTAAAGTGATCATTCAAAACTGATCATTGGTGTCCATTGAATAAAGGCTTATCAATGAAGCATAATGCACGGCATTATACAATTTTGGATAAATTGGATTACTTGGATGCTTTGACATATCTAGTTCTGTCTCAAATTTTGTCACAATATAGGAAATTGAGCTAGCTTAACGTAGGCATTGGATTCGTGTCATTTTTAGCGCTAAATCAAAATTTACGGACAATTCAGAGCGAACATGTCAAGTTGACGGCCAGTTAAAGTGATCATTCTAAACTGATCATTTGTGCTCATTCAGTAAACGCTTATAAATGGACCATAAAACATGGCATCACGCATTTTGGATAGATTGGATTACTTGGACGCTTTGTTGTATATAGTTCTGTCTCGAATTTTCTCATAATATTGAAAATTGAAATAGCTTAATATGGGCATTGTATTCATATAATTCTGAGCTATAAATCAAAAGTTATGGATGATTTATTGCACACATGACAAGTTGATCTCATAGTTAGCTCATTGAGTAAAAGCTTATAAATGAAAAATAATGCATGGCATTACGCACTTTAGGATGGATTGGATTACTTAGATGCTTTGTCGTATCTATTTCTGTCTTAAATTTTGTCACAATATAGAAATTGAGCTAGCTTAACATGGGCATTGGATTCGTATAATTATGAGTTATAAATCAAAAGTTATGGACGATTTAGTGCACACATGTCAAGTCGACAAAGCGTCCAAGTAATCCAATGCATCCCAAACAATGTGACGCCAATATTCAAGCTTCATTTATAAGGCTTTACTTAATGAGCTCCAATGATCATTTTAGAATGATCATTTTAATTGGAAGATCAACTTGACATGTATGCAGTAAATCGTCCATAACATTTGATTTAGAGTTCAGAAATACAGAAATCCAATGCCCATGTTAAGCTAGCTCAATTTCTATATTGTGACAAAATTTAAGACAAAATAAATACGACAAAGCGTCCAAGTAATCCAATCCATCCCAAACCGCGTGATGCCATGTATTATTTTTCATTTATAAGCTTTGAGCACCAATGAGCAGTTTAGAATGATCATTTTAACTGGCCGATCAACTTGTCATGTCTGCACTTAATCGTCCATAACTTTTGATTTATAGTTCAGAATGACACGAATCCAATGCCCACATTAAACTACTTCAATTTTCAATATTGTGACAAAAACTGAGGTAGAACAAGATACGACAAAGCATCCATGTAGTCCAATCTATCCCGAACTGTGTGATGCCATATGCCTTATGCTTCATTTATAAGCGTTTACTCAATGAGCACCAATGATCAGTTTAGAATGATCACATTAGTTGGCCGATCAACTTGACATGTCCGTATTAATTCATCCGTAACTTTTGATTTAGAGCATAGAATGACACGAATCCAATGCCCACGTTAAGCTAGCTCAATTTTATTTGTTCTAAGAAAATTTGATAGTGAAACAGATATGACAAAGAATCCAAGTAATCCAATCTATCCAAAACTGTGTAATGCCATGCATTATGTTTCTTTTATAAGCCTTTCCTCAAAGAAGACCAATGATCCATTTAGAATGATCACTTTAACTGGCTGATCAACTTGACATGTTCGTACTTAATCGTCCCCAACTTTTGATTTAGAGCTCAGAATGAAACAAATCCAATATTCACGTTAAGCTAGCTCAATTTTCTATATTTTGACAAAATATGAGACATAAATAGAGCCAAAAAAGCATTCAAGTAATCAAACTATCTAAACTGCTTGATGCCATGCATTATGCTTCATTTACAAGCCTTTACTCAATGAGCACCAATGATCAATTTATAATGATCACTTTAACTGGCCGATCAACTTGACATGTCCGCAATAAATCGTCTGTAACATTTTATTTAGAGCTTAGAATGATACGAATCCAATTCCCACTTTAAGCTAGCTCAATTTTCTATATTTTGAAAAAATTTGAGACAGAAATAGAGACCACAAAGCATCCAAGTAATCCAATCTATCCCAAACTGCGTGATGCCATGCTTTATGCTTCATTTATAAGCCTTTACTTAATGAGCACCAATGGTCAGTTTAGAATGATCACTTTAACTGGC
This sequence comes from Pugionium cornutum, assembly GCA_018901935.1. Lineage (NCBI taxonomy): Eukaryota > Viridiplantae > Streptophyta > Magnoliopsida > Brassicales > Brassicaceae > Pugionium > Pugionium cornutum. The sequence continues at coordinate 28,104,125 of CM032163.1, forward strand.
TGATCAACTTGACATGTATGCACTAAATCGTTTGTAACTTTTGATTAAGAACTCAAAAACACACAAATCAAATGCCCACATTAAGCTTGCTCAATTTTCTATATTGTAACAAAATTTGAGATATAAATAGATACAAAAAGCGTTCATGTAATCCAATCTATCCAAAACAAGTGTGATGCCATGCATTATGCTTCATTTATAAGTCTTTACTCAATGAGCACCAATGATCAGTTTCGAATGATGACTTTAACTGGCCGATCAACTTGACATATCTTACCTAAATCATCCATAACAATTGATTTAGAGCTCGGAATGACACGAATGCATTGTCCACGTTAATGTAGCTCAATTTCAATATTGTGACAAAATCTAAGACAGAATTAGATACGAAAAAGCGCCCAAGTAATCCAATCCATCCTAAAGTGCGTGATACCATGCATCATTTTTCATTTTTCATTTGTCAATTTTCTATATTTTGACAAAATTGAGACAGACATAGAGATGACAGAGCATCCAAATAATCTAACCTATCCAAAACAGTGTGATGCCATGCATTATGCTTCATTTATAATGCTTTACTCAATGAGCACAATTGATCAGTTTTGAATGATCACTTTAACTGGCCGATCAAATTGACATGTCCGCACTAAATCGCCCGTAACATTTGATTTAGAGCTCAGAATGACACGAATCCAATGCCCACTTTTAACTAGCTCAATTTCTATATTGTGCCAAAATTTAAGATAGAAATAGATACGACAAAGCGCCCAATTAATCCAATCAATCCTTAAGTGCGTGATGCCATGCATTATTTTTCATATATAAGCTTATACTCAATGAACACCAATGATCAGGTTAGAATGATCATTTTAACTGGCCGATCAACTTATCATGTATGGACTAAATCGTCCATAACTTTTTATTCATTTCTAAGAATTATACGAATCCAATGCCCATATTAAGCTATTTCAATTTTCAATATTGTGACAAAATTTGAGACAAAACTAGATACGGCATAACGTCTAAGTAATCCAATCTATCCAAACTGCATGATTCCATGCTTTATGCTTCATTTATAAGCCTTTACTTAATGAGCACCAATGATCATTTTAGAATAATCACTTTAACGGGCCGATCAACTTGACATGTCTGCACTAAATCATCCATAACTTTTTGTTTAGAGCTCAGAATGACACGAATCCAATGCCCACGTTAAGCTAGCTCAAGTTTTTATATTTTGACAAAATTTTGAGACAGAAATAGAGACCACAAATCGTCCAAGTAATCCAATCTATCAAAAACTGTTTGATGCCATGCATTATGCTTCATTTATAAATTTTTACTCAATGAGCACCAATAATCAGTTTAAAATAATCATATTAATTGGCAGATCAATTTGACATGTCCGCAGTAAATTGTCCATACCTCTTGTTTTGAGCTCATAATGATACGAATCGAATGCCCACGTTAAGCTAGATAAATTTTCTATATTTTGACAAAATTTGAGACAGAAGTAGAGACGACAAAGCGTTCAAGTAATCCAATCTATCCCAAACTGTGTGATGCCATTCTCTATGCTTCATTTATAATCCTTTAGTTAATAAGCACCAATTATCTGTTTAGAATGATCACTTTAACTCGCCGATCAACTTGAAATGTTCGCACTAAATCGTCTATAACTTTTGATTTAGAGCTCAGAATGACGTGAATCTAATGCCCATGTTAAGCTAGCTGAATTCTATATATATTTAGACAAAATTTGAGACAAAAATAGAGATGACAAAGCGTCCAACTAATCCGATTTATACAATAATGCGTGATGCCATGCTTTATGCTTCATTTATAAGCCTTTACTTAATGAGCACCAATGATCAATTTAAAATGATCACTTAAACTGGCTGATCAACTTGACATGTATGCACTAAATCGTCTGTAACTTTTGATTTAGAGCTAAGAAACACACGAATCAAATGCCCACGCTACGCTAGCTCAATTTTCTATATTGTAACAAATTTTGAGACAGAAATTGATACGGCAAAGCGTTCAAGTAATCCAATCTATCCAAAACTGTGTATTGCCATGCATTATGCTTCAGTTATTAGCCTTTACTCAATGAGCACCAATATCAGTTTAGAATGATGACTTTATATAGCCAATAAACTTGAAATTTCTGCACTAAATTGTGCGTAACTTTTGATTTAGAGCTCAGAATGACACGAGTCTAATGCCCAGGTTAAGCTAGCTCAATTTCTATATTCTGACAAAAGTTGAGACAGAAATAGATACGACAAAGCGTCCAAGTAATCCAATCAATCCCGAAATGCATGACGCCATGCATAATTTTTCATTGATAAGCTTTTACTCAATGAGCACCAATCATCAGTTTAGAATGATCATTTAAACTGGCCGATGAACTTATCATGTATGCACTAAATCTATTTATACTTTTGATTTATACTTGTCATGTATACTTGACATGTATGCACTAAACTGGCCGATCAACTTTTCATTTAAAATTTTGATTTATAGCTCAAAATAACACGAATCCAATGCCCACATTAAGCTAGCAATTATCAATATTGTGACAAAATTTGAGACAGAACTAGATGCGAAAAGTGTCCAAATAATACAATCTATCTCAAACTGCGTGATGCCATGCCTTATGCTTCATTTATAAGCCTTTACAAAATGAGAACCAATGATCAGTTTAACTGACCGATTAACTTGATATGTCCGCTCTAAATCATCCGTAATTTTTGATTTAAAGCTCTAAATTGAGCTTAATGAACATGGGCATTGGATTTGTGTCAATCTGAGTTCTAAATCAAAAGCTACGAATGATTTAAGTGCCACACGTCAAGTTGATCGGTCAGTTAATATTATTATTCTAAACTGATCATTGGTGCTCATTGAGTAAAGGGTTATAAATGAAGCATAATGCATGGCATCACACAGTTCGTGATAAATTGGATTACTTGGACGCTTAGTAGTATCTAGTTCTGTCTCAAATTTTTCCACAACATAGAAAATATATCTAGCTTCATGTGGGCATTGGATTCGTGTCATTCTGAGCTATAAATCAAAAGTTACGGAAAATTTATTGCAGACGTGTCAAGTTGATCGGCTAGTTAAAGTAATCATTCTAAACTGATCAACGATTCCCACTGAGTAAAAGCTTACAAATGAAGCATAATGCATGGCATCACAGAGTTCTGGATAGATTAGATTATTTAGAAACTTTGTCATATCTATTTTAGTTTCAAATTTTGTTATAATATAGAAAATTGAGCTAGGTTAACATGGGCATTGGATTCGTGTGTTTCTGAGCTGTAAATCAAAAGTTACGGACAATTTTGTGCGGACATGTTTAGTTGCTCGGCCAGTTAAAGTTATCATTCTAAACTGATCATTGGTGCCCATTGAGTAAAGGCTGATAAATGAAGCATAAAGCATCGCATCATACAGTTTGGGATAGATTGGATTACTTGTACGCTTTGTCGTCTCTATTTCTGTCTCAAATTTGTCAAAATATAGAAAATTGAGCTAGCTTAACGTGGGCATGCTCTAAATAAATTGTAATGGACAATTTAGTGCAGACATGTCAAGTTGATCGTCCAGTTAAAGTTATTATTCTAAACTGTTCATTGGTGCTCATTAAATAAAAGCTTGTAAATGAAGCATAAAGCATAGCATCACGCAATTTGGGATAGATTGGATTACTTTGACGCTTTGTCGTCTCTATTTCTGTTTCAAATTTAGTCAATATATAGAAAATTAAGCTAGCTTAATGTCGGCATTAGTTTCGTGTCATTCTGAGCTCTAAATGAAAAGTTAGACAAGATTTAGTGCGGATATTTCAAGTTCATTGGCCAGTTAAAATGATCATTCTAAAATGATCATTGGTGCTCATTGAGTAAAGGCGTATAAATGAAGCATAATGCATGGGATCACACAGTTTTCGATAGATTGGAATACTTGGATGCTTTGGCCTATGTATTTCAATCTCAAAAATTGTTTCATTATAGAAAATTGAGCTAGCTTAAGGTGGGAATTGGATTCGTGTCATTCTGAGCTCTAAATCAAAAGTTATGGACGATTAAGTGCAGACATGTCAAGTTTATCGGCTAGTGAAAGTGATCATTCTAAACTTATCATTGTTGCTCATTGGGTAAACGATTATAAATAAAGCATAAGGAATGGCATCACGCATTTTTGGATAGATTGGTTACTTCGACGCTTTGTTGTATCTAGTGCCGTCTCAAAATTTGGTAACAATATTGAAAGTTGTACTAGGTTAATGTGCGTATTGGATTCTTGTCATTCAGAGTTCTAAATCAAAAGCTACGGACGATTACGCGCGGACTTGTCAAGTTGATCGGCTAGTTCAAGTGCTCATTATAAACTGATCATTAGTGCTCATTGAGTAAAGGCTTAAATGAAGCAAAATGCTTGACATCACGCAGTTTGGGATAGATTAGATTACTTGAACGCATTTTCGTACCTAGTTCTACCTCAAATTTTGTCACGGTATAGAAAATTGAATTAGCTTAATGTGGGCATTGTAATCGTGTCATTTTTAGCTATAAATCAATAGTTACAGCTGATTTAGTGCGGACATGTCAAGTTGATCGGCCAGTTAAATTTTATCATTTATAACTGATCATTGGTGCTCATTGAGTAAAGGCTTATAAATGAATCATAATGCATGGCATCACACAGTTTGGGATAGATTGGATAACTTGGATGGTTAGTCATATCTAGTTTTGTTTCAAATTTTGTCAAAATATAGAAAATTGAGCTTGATGAACGTGGGCATTGGATTCGTGTCAATCTGAGTTCGAAATCAAAAGCTACGAATGATTTAAGTGCAACACGTCAAGTTGATCGGTCAGTTAATATTATTATTCTAAACTAATCATTGGTGCTCATTGAGTAAAGGCTTATAAATGAAGTATAATGCATGGCATCACACAGTTCGTGATAAATTGGATTACTTGGACGCTTAGTAGTATCTAGTTCTGTCTCAAAATTTTCCACAACATACAAATATATATCTAGCTTCATGTGGGCATTGGATTTGTGTCATTCTGAGCTATAAATCAAAAGTTACGGAGAATTTAATGCATACATGTCAAGTTGATCAGCTAGTTAAAGTAATCATTCTAAACTGATCAATGGTGCCCATTGAGTAAAGCTTACAAATGAAGCATACTGCATGGCATCACAGAGTTCTGGATAGATTAGATTATTTAGAAACTTTGTCATATCTATTTTAGTTTCAAATTTTGTTACAATATAGAAAATTGAGCTAGGTTAACGTGGGCATTGGATTCGTGTGATTCTTAGCTGTAAATCAAAAGTTAAGGACAATTTTGTGCGGACATGTTTAGTTGCTCGGCCAGTTAAAGTTATCATTCTAAACTGATCATTGGTGCCCATTGAGTAAAGGCTGATAAATGAAGCATAAAGCATCGCATCATACAGTTTGGGATAGATTGGATTACTTGTACGCTTTGTCGTCACTATTTCTGTCTCCAATTTGTCAAAATATAGAAAATTGAGCTAGCTTAACATGGGCATGCTCTAAATAAATTGTAATGGACAATTTAGTGCAGACATGTCAAGTTAATCGGGCAGTTAAAGTTATTATTCTATACTGATCATTGGTGCTCATTAAATAAAAGGTTATAAATGTAGCATAAAGCATGGCATCACACATTTTGGGATAGATTGGATTACTTTGACACTTTGTCGTCTCTATTTCTGTTTCAAATTTAGTCAATATGTAGAAAATTAAGCTAGCTTAATGTCGGCATTAGTTTCGTGTCATTCTGAGCTCTAAATGAAAACTTAGACACGATTTAGTGCGGATATTTCAAGTTCATTGGCCAGTTAAAATGATCATTCTAAAATGATCATTGGTGCTCATTGAGTAAAGGCGTATAAATGAAGCATAATGCATGGGATCACACAGTTTTCGATAGATTGGAATACTTGGATGCTTTGGCCTATGTATTTCAATCTCAAAAATTGTTTCATTATAGAAAATTGAGCTAGCTTAACGTGGGAATTGGATTCGTGTCATTCTGAGCTCTAAATCAAAAGTTATGGACGATTAAGTGCAGACATGTCAAGTTTATCGGCTAGTGAAAGTGATCATTCTAAACTTATCATTGTTGCTCATTGAGTAAACGATTATAAATAAATAATAAGGAATGGCATCACGCATTTTTGGATAGATTGGGTTACTTCGACGCTTTGTCGTATCTAGTTCCGTCTCAAAATTTGGTCACAATATTGAAAGTTGTACTAGCTTAATGTGCGTATTGGATTCGTGTCATTCAGAGTTCTAAATCAAAAGCTACGGACGATTACGCGCGGACTTGTCAAGTTGGTCGGCTAGTTCAAGTGCTCATTATAAACTGATCATTGGTGCTCATTGAGTAAAGGCTTAAATGAAGCAAAATACTTGACATCACGCAGTTTGGGATAGATTAGATTACTTGAACGCCTTTTCGTATCTAGTTCTATCTCAAATTTTGTCACGGTATAGAAAATTGAATTAGCTTAAAGTGGGCATTGGAATCGTGTCATTATGAGCTATAAATCAATAGTTACGGCTGATTTAGTGCGGATATGTCAAGTTGATCGGCCAGTTAAATTGATCATTTTTAACTGATCATTGGTGCTCATTGAGTAAAGGCTTATAAATGAGTCATAATGCATGGCATCACACAGTTTGGGATAGATTGGATAACTTGGATGGTTAGTCATATCTAGTTTTGTTTCAAATTTTGTCAAAATATAGAAAATTGAGCTGGATGAACGTGGGCATTAGATTCGTGTTAATCTGTGTTCGAAATCAAAAGCTACGAATGATTTAAGTGCAACACGTCAAGTTGATCGGTCAGTTAATATTATTATTCTAAACTGATCAATGGTGCTCATTGATTAAAGGCTTATAAATGAAGTATAATGCATGGCATCACACAGTTTGTGATAAATTGGATTACTTGGACGCTTAGTAGTATCTAGTTCTGTCTCAAAATTTTCCACAACATACAAATATATATCAAGCTTCATGTGGGCATTGGATTCTTGTCATTCTGAGCTATAAATCAAAAGTTACGGACAATTTAATGCAGACATGTCAAGTTGATCAGCTAGTTAAAGTAATCATTCTAAACTGAACAATGGTGCCCATTGAGTAAAAGCTTACAAATGAAGCATAATGCATGGCATATCTAATTTAGTTTCAAATTTTGTTATAATATAGAAAATTGAGCTAGGTTAACGTGGGCATTGGATTCGTGTGTTTCTGAGCTGTAAATCAAAAGTTACGAACAATTTTGTGCGGACATGTTTAGTTGCTCGGCCAGTTAAAGTTATCATTCCAAACTGATCATTGGTGCCCATTGAGTAAAGGCTGATAAATGAAGCATAAAGCATCGCATCATACAGTTTGGTATAGATTGGATTACATGTACGGTTTGTCATCTCTATTTTTGTCTCAAATTTGTCAAAATATAGAAAATTGAGCTAGCTTAACGTGGGCATGCTGTAAATAAATTGTAATGGACAATTTAGTGCAGACATGTCAAGTTGATAGTCCAGTTAAAGTTATTATTCTAAAATGTTCACTGGTGCTCATTAAATAAAAGCTTATAAATGAAGCATAAAGCATGGCATCACGCATTTTGGGATAGATTGGATTACTTTGATGCTTTGTCGTCTCTATTTCTGTTTCAAATTTTGTCAAAATATAGAAAATTAAGCTAGCTTACTGTCGGCATTAGTTTTGTGTCATTCTGAGCTCTAAATGAAAAGTTAGACACAATTTAGTGTGGATATTTCAAGTTCATTGGCCAGTTAAAATGATCATTCTAAAATGATCATTGGTTCTCATTGAGTAAAGGCGTATAAATGAAGCATAATGAATGGGATCACACACTGTTCGATAGATTGGATTACTTGGATGCTTTGGCCTATGTATTGCAATCTCAAAAATTGTTTCATTATAGAAAATTGAGATAGCTTAACGTGGGAATTGGATTCGTGTCATTCTGAGCTCTAAATCAAAAGTTATGGACGATTATGTGCGGACATGTCAAGTTTATCGGCTAGTGAAAGTGATCATTCTAAACTTATCATTGTTGCCCATTGAGTAAACAATTATAAATAAAGCATAAGGAATGGCATCACGCATTTTTGAATAGATTGGGTTACTTCGACGCTTTGTCGTATCTAGTTCCGTCTCAAAATTTGGTCACAATATTGAAAGTTGTACTAGGTTAATGTGCGTATTGGATTCGTGTCATTCAGAGTTGTAAATCAAAAGCTACGGACAATTACGCGCGGACTTGTCAAGTTGATCGGCTAGTTCAAGTGTTCATTATAAACTGATCATTAGTGCTCATTGAGTAAAGGCTTAAATGAAGCAAAATGCTTGACATCACGCAGTTTGGGATAGATTAGATTACTTGAACGCATTTTCGTATCTAGTTCTATCTCAAATTTTTTCATGTTATAGAAAATTGAATTAGCTTAATGTGGGCATTGGAATCGTGTCATTTTGAGCTATAAATCAATAGTTACGGCTCATTTAGTGCGGACATGTCAAGTTGATCGGCCAGTTAAATTCATCATTTTTAACTGATCATTGGTGCTCATTGAGTAAAGGCTTATAAATGAATAAAATTGCATGACATCACACAGTTTGGGATAGATTGGATAACTTGGATGGTTAGTCATATCTAGTTTTGTTTCAAATTTTGTGAAAATATAGAAAATTGAGCTTGATGAACGTGGGCATTGGATTCGTGTCAATCTGAGTTCAAAATCAAAAGCTACGAATGATTTAAGTCCAACACGTCAAATTGATCGGTCAGTTAATATTATTATTCTAAACTGATCATTGGTGCTCATTGAGTAAAGGCTTATAAATGAAGTATAATGCATGGCATCACATAGTTCGTGATAAATTGGATTACTTGGACGCTTGGTAGTATCTAGTTCTGTCTCAAAATTTTCCACAACATACAAATATATATCTAGCTTCATGTGGGCATTGGATTCGTGTCATTCTGAGCTATAAATCAAAAGTTGCGGACAATTTAATGCATACATGTCAAGTTGATCAGCTAGTTAAAGTAATCATTCTAAACTGATCAATGGTGCCCATTGAGTAAACCTTACAAATGAAGCATAATGCATGGCATCACAGAGTTCTGGATAGATTAGATTATTTAGAAACTTTGTCATATCTATTTTAGTTTCAAATTTTGTTACAATATAGAAAATTGAGCTAGGTTAACGTGGGCATTGGATTCGTGTGATTCTTAGCTGTAAATCAAAAGTTACGGACAATTTTGTGCGGACATGTTTAGTTGCTCGGCCAGTTAAAGTTATCATTCTAAACTGATCATTGGTGCCCATTGAGTAAAGGCTGATAAATGAAGCATAAAGCATCGCATCATACAGTTTGGGATAGATTGCATTAATTGTACGCTTTGTCGTCACTATTTCTGTCTCAAATTTGTCAAAATATAGAAAATTGAGCTAGCTTAACATGGGCATGCTCTAAATAAATTGTAATGGACAATTTAGTGCATACATGTCAAGTTGATCGGGCAGTTAAAGATATTATTCTATACTGATCATTGGTGATCATTAAATAAAAGGTTATAAATGAAACATAAAGCATGGCATCACGCATTTTGGGATAGATTGGATTACTTTGACGCTTTGTCGTCTCTATTTCTGTTTCAAATTTAGTCAATATATAGAAAATTAAGCTAGCTTAATGTCGGCATTAGTTTCGTGTCATTCTGAGCTCTAAATGAAAAGTTAGACACGATTTAGTGCGGATATTTCATGTTCATTGGTCAGTTTAAATGATCATTCTAAAATGATCATTGGTGCTCATTGAGTAAAGGCGTATAAATGAAGCATAATGCATGGGATCACACAGTTTTCGATAGATTGGAATACTTGGATGCTTTGGCCTATCTATTTCAATCTGAAAAATTGTTTCATTAGAGAAAATTGAGCTAACTTAACGTGGGAATTGGATTCGTTTCATTCTGAGCTCTAAATAAAAAGTTACGGACGATTAAGTGCGGACATGTCAACTTTATCGGCTAGTGAAAGTGATCATTCTAAACTGATCATTGTTCCTCATTGAGTAAACGATTATAAATGAAGCATAAGGCATATGGCATCACGCATTTTTGGATAGATTGGATTACTTCGACGCTTTGTCGTATCTAGTTATGTCTCAAAATTTTGTCACAATATTGAAAGTTGTACTAGCTTAATGTGCGCATTGGATTCGTGTCATTCAGAGCTCTAATTGAAAAGTTTCGGACGGTTACGCGCGGACTTGTCAAGTTGATCGGCTAGTGAAAGTGCTCATTATAAACTGATCATTGGTGCTCATTGAGTAAAGGCTTAAAAGAAGCAAAATGCATGACATCACGCAGTTTGGGATATATTGGATTACTTAGATGCTTTGTCGTATCTAGTTCTAATTCAAATTTTGTCACAACATAGAAATTTTAACTAGTTTAATGTGGGCACTGGATTCATGTGCATTCTAAGCTATACATCCAAACTTATGGACCATTTAGTGCCAACATGACAAGTTGATCGGCTAGTTAAAATGATTATTTTAAACTGATAGTTCTAAACTGATCATTGGTGCTTATTAAGTAAAGGTTTATAAATGAACCATGATGCTTGACATCACGCAGCTTGGGATAGATTGGATTACTTGGACGCTTTGTCGTCTCTATTTATGTCTAAAATTCTAGTCAAAATAGAGAAAATTGAGCTTGGTTAACATGGGCATTGGATTCGTGTCATTTTGAGCTCTAAATCAAAAGTTACGGACGATTTAGGCTGGCCATGTCAAGTTGAGCGACCAGTTAATATGATTATTCTGAATAGATCATTGTTGCTCATTAAGTAAAGACTTATAAATGAAGCATAATGCATGGCATCACGCTGTTTGGGATAGATTGGATTAGTTAGACGCTTTGTCATATCTAGTTCTGACTCAAATTTTGTCACAATATAGAAACTTGAGCTAGCTTAACGTGGGCATTGGATTCGTGTCATTTTGAGTTCTAAAATCAAAAGTTACGAACGATTTAGTGTGGACATATCAATATGATCAGCCAGTTAAAGTGATGATTCTAAGCCGATCATTCGTGCTCATTAAGTAAAGGCTGATAAATGAAGTATATTGCATGGCATTCATTTTTGGATAGATTGGATTACTTGGACGCTTTGTCGTATCTATTTCTGTCTCAAGTTTTGCTTCAATATAGAAAATTGAGCTAGCTTAACATGCACATTGGATTTTTGTCATTATGAGCTCCAAATCAAAAGTTACGGACGATTTAGAGCGGACATGTCAAGTTGAATGGCTAGTTAAAGTGATCATTCTAAACAGATCATTGTTTCTCATTAAGTAAAGGCTTATAAATGAAGCATAATGCATGGCATCAAGTAGTTTGGATAGATTGGATTACTTGGACGCTTAGTCGTCTCTATTTCTGTCTCAAATTTTCTCAAAATATAGAAAATTGAGCTAGCTTAACGTGGGCATGCTCTAAATAAAAGATACGGACGATTTAGTGCAAACAAGTGAAGCTAATCGGCCAGTTAAAGTTATCATTGGTGCTCATTCAGTAAAAGCTTATAAATGAAGCATAAAGCATGGCATCACGCATTTTAGGACAGATTGGATTACTTTGACACTTTGTCATCTTTATTTCTGTTTCAAATTTTTTCTGAAATATAGAAAATTAAACTAGCCTAATGTGGGCATTAGATTCGTGAAATTCTGAGCTATAAATCAAAAGTTACGAACAATTTAGTGGGGACATTTCAAGTTGATCGGCCAGTTAAAATGATCATTCTAAACTGATCATTGGTGCTCATTGAGTAAATGCTTATAAATGAAGCATAATGCAGGGCATCACACTGTTTTCGATAGATTGGATTACTTGGACTCTTTGTCCTATCTATCTCAATCTCAAATTTTGTTTCAATATAAAAAATTGAGCTAGCTTAACATGGGAATTGGATTCATGTCATACTGAGCTCTAATCAAAAGTAACGGACGATTAAGTGCGGACATGTCAAGTTAATTGGCTAGTGAGAGTGATCATTCTAAACTGATCATTGGTGCTCTTTGAGTAAACGCTTATAAATGAAGCATAAGGAAAGGCATCACACATTTTGGGATAGCTTGGATTACTTCGACGCTGTGTCGTATCTAGTTTGGTCTCAAACTTTTGTCACAATATTGAAAGTTGTACTAGCTTATTGTGCGCATTAGATTCGTGTCATTCAGAGCTATAAATCAAAAGTTACAGACAATTACGTGCGGACATGTCAAGTTGATCGGCTAGTTTAAGTGCTCATTCTAAACTGATCATTGGTGCTCATTAAATAAAAGCTTATAAATGAAGCATAAAGCATGGCATCACGCATTTTGGGATAGATTGGATTACTTTGACGCTTTGTTTTCTCTATTTCTGTTTCAAATTTTGTCAATATATAGAAAATTAAGCTAGCTTAATGTCGGCATTAGTTTCGTGTCATTCTGAGCTCTAAATGAAAAGTTAGACACGACTTAGTGCGGATATTTCAAGTTCATTGGCCAGTTAAAATGATAATTCTAAACTGATCATTGGTGCTCATTGAGTAAAGGCTTATAAATGAAGCATAATGCATAGCATCACACAGTTTTTGATAGATTGGAATACTTGGATGCTTTGGCCTATCTATTTCAATCTCAAAAATTGTTTCATTATATAAAATTTAGCTAACTTAATTTGGGAATTGGATTCGTGTCATTCTGAGCTCTAAATAAAAAGTTACGGACGATTACGTGTGGACATGTCAACTTTATCGGCTAGTGAAAGTCATCATTCTAAACTGATCATTGTTGCTCATTAAGTAAACGATTATAAATAAAGCATAAGGAATGGCATCACGCATTTTTGGATAGATTGGATTACTTCACGCTTTGTCGTATCTAGTTCTGTCTCAAAATTTTGTCACAATATTGAAAGTTGTACTAGCTTAATGTGCGCATTGGATTCGTGTTATTCAGAGCTCTAATTGAAAAGTTTCGGACGATTACGCGCGTACTTGTCAAGTTGATCGGCTAGTTAAAGTGCTCATTATAAATTGATCATTGGTGCTCATTGAGTATAGGCTTGAAAGAAGCAAAATGCATGACATCACGCAGTTTGGGGTAGATTGGATTACTTAGATGCTTTGTCGTATCTAGTTCTAATTCAAATTTTGTCACAATATAGAAATTTTAACTAGTTTAATGTGGGCAATGGATTCATGTGCATTCTAAGCTATACATCCAAACTTATGGACCATTTAGTGCCAACATGACAAGTTGATCGGCTAGTTAAAATGATTATTTTAAACTGATAGTTCTAAACTGATCATTGGTGCTTATTAAGTAAAGGTTTATAAATGAACCATAATGCTTGACATCATGCAGTTTGGGATAGATTGGATTACTTGGACGCTTTGTCGTCTCTATTTATGTCTAAAATTCTAGTCAAAATAGAGAAAATTGAGCTTGGTTAACATGGGCATTGGATTCGTGTCATTTTGAGCTCTAAATCAAAAGTTACGGACGATTTAGGCTGGCCATGTCAAGTTGAGCGACCAGTTAATATGATTATTCTGAATTGATCATTGGTGCTCATTAAGTAAAGACTTATAAATGAAGCATAATGCATGGCATCACGCTGTTTGGGATAGATTGGATTAGTTGGACGCTTTGTCATATCTAGTTCTGACTCAAATTTTGTCACAATATAGAAACTTGAGCTAGCTTAACGTGGGCATTGGATTCGTGTCATTTTGAGCTCTAAAATCAAAAGTTACGAACGATTTAGTGTGGACATATCATTATGATCGGCCAGTTAAATTGATGATTCTAAACCGATCATTCGTGCTCATTAAGTAAGGGCTTATAAATGAAGTATAATGCATGGCATCACACATTTTTGGATAGATTCGATTACTTGGACGCTTTGTTGTATCTATTTCTGTCTCAAGTTTTGTTTCAATATAGAAAATTGAGCTAGCTTAACGTGCGCATTGGATTTTTGTCATTCGGAGCTCCAAATCAAAAGTTACGGATGATTTAGAGCGGACTTGTAAAGTTGAATGGCTAGTTAAAGTGATCATTCTAAACAGATCATTGTTTGTCATTAAGTAAAGGCTTATAAATGAAGCATAATGCATGGCATCAAGTAGTTTGGATAGATTGGATTACTTGGACGCTTTATCGTCTGTATTTATGTCTCAAATTTTCTTAAAATATAGAAAATTGAGCTAGCTTAACGTGGGCATGCTCTAAATAAAAGTTATGGACAATTTAGTGCAAACAAGTGAAATTAATCATTGGTCCTCATAGAGTAAAAGCTTATAAATGAAGCATAAAGCATGGCATCACGCATTTTAGGACAAGTTGGATTACTTTGATGCTTTGTCGTCTCTATTTCTCTTCCAAATTTTTTTTGAAATATAGAAAATTAAGCTAGCTTAATGTGGACATTAGATTCGTGATATTCTGAGCTATAAATCAAAAGTTACGAACAATTTAGTGCGGACATTTCAAGTTGATTGGCCAGTTAAAATGATCAGTCTAAACTGATCATTGGCGCTCATTGAGTAAATGCTTATAAATGAAGCATAATGCAGGGCATCACACAGTTTTCGATAGATTGGATTACTTGGACTCTTTGTCCTATCTATTTCAATCTCAAATTTTGTTTCAATATAAAATATTGAGCTAGCTTAACGTGGGAATTGGATTCATGTCATACTGAGCTCTAATCAAAAGTAACGGATGATTAAATGCGGACATGTCAAGTTAATTGGCTAGTGAAAGTGATCATTCTAAACTGATCATTGGTGCTCTTTGAGTAAATGCGTATAAATGAAGCATAAGGAAAGGCATCATGCATTTCGGGATAGATTGGATTACTTCGATGCTGTGTCGTATCTAGTTTGGTCTCAAAATTTTGTCACAATATTGAAAGTTGTACTAGCTTATTGTGCGCATTAGATTCGTGTCATTCAGAGCTATAAATCAAAAGTTACGGACGATTACGTGCGGACATGTCAAGTTGATCGGCTAGTTAAAGTGCTCATTCTAAACTGAGCATTGGTGCTCAATGAGTAAAGACTTATAAGTGAATCATAATGCATGGCATCACACAGGTTTGGAAAGATTGGATTACTTGGAAACTTTTTCGTATCTAGTTCTATCTCAAATTTTGTTACAATATAGAAAATTGAACTAGCTTAATGTGGGCATTGGATTTGTGTCATTCTGAGCTATAAATCAAAAGTTATTGACGATTTAGTGTAGACATGTCAAGTTGATCGGCTAGTTAAAGTGATCATTCTAAACTGATCATTGTTGTGCATTGAGTAAAGGCTTATAAATGAAGCAAAATGCATGGCATCACGTAATTTGGGATAGATTGGATTACTTGGACGCCTTATCGTATCTAATTCTATCTCAAATTTTCTGACAATATAGAAAATTGAACTAGCTTAATGTGGGCATTGGATTCATGTCATTTTGAGCTATAAATCAATAGTTACCGAAGATTTGATGCGGACATGTCAAGTTGATCGGCCAGTTAAACTTATCATTTTTAACAGATCATTGATGCTCATTGAGTAAAGGCTTATAAATGAAGTATAATGCATGGCATCACACAGTTTTGGATAGATTGGATTACTTGGACACTTTGTCGTATCTGTTTCTGTCTAAATTTTTTTTAAAATATAGAAAATTGAGGGAGCTTAACGTGGGCATTGGATTCGTGTGTTTCTGAGATCTAAATAAAAAGTTAAGGAAGATTTAATGTGCACATGTCAAGTTGATCGGACAGTTCAAGTGATAATTCTAAACTGATCATTGGTGCTCATTGAGTAAAGGCTTATAAATGAAACAAAATGCATGGCATGATGCAGTTTGGGATAGTTTGGATTAGTCGGACGCTTTGTCGTATTTAGTTTTGTTTCAAATTTTGTCACAATATAGAAAATATAACTAGCTTAATGTGAGTATTGGATTCGTGTCATTCTGAGCTATAAATCAGAAGTTATGGTGCCGACATAACAAGTTGATTGGCCAGTTGAAATGATCATTCTAAACTTATCATTGGTGCTCATTGAGTAAAAGCTTACAAATGAAAAATAATGCATGGCGTCACGCAGTTTGGGATAGATTGGATTACATTGACATATTGTCGTATCTATTTCTATCTCAAATTTTGTTACAATATAGAAAATTAAGCTACCTTAACGTGAGCATTGGATTCACGTCTTTCGGAGTTCTAAATCAAAAGTAACGAACGATTTAGTGAGGACATGTCAAGTTGATCAGCCAGTTAAAGTGATCATTCTAAAGTGATCATTCTAAACTGATCATTGGTGCTCATTGAGTAAAGGCTTATAAATGAAGCATAATGCATGGCATCACGCATTTTGGGATAGATTGGATTATTTGAATGCCTTTTCGTATCTACTTTTGTCTCAAATTTTGTCATAGTATAGAAAATTGAACTAGCTTAATGTGGGCATTGGAATCATGTCATTTTGAGCTATCAATCAATAGTTATAGATGATTTAGTGCGGACATGTCAAGTTGATGGGCCAGTTAAACTGATCATGGGTGCTCATTAAGAAAAGGCTTATAAATGAAGCATAATGCATGGCATCACATAGTTTTGGATAGATTGGATTACTTGGACACTTTGTTGTATCTATTTCTGTCTCAAATTTTGTTAGAATATAGAAAATTGAACTAGTTTAACGT
The DNA here is from genome assembly GCA_018901935.1 of Pugionium cornutum. Taxonomy (NCBI): domain Eukaryota; kingdom Viridiplantae; phylum Streptophyta; class Magnoliopsida; order Brassicales; family Brassicaceae; genus Pugionium; species Pugionium cornutum. The sequence goes on from CM032163.1 coordinate 28,121,007, forward strand.
AGGCATTGGATTTGTGTGTTTCTGAGTTCTAAATCAAAAATTACGGACGATTCAGTGCGCACGTGTCAAGTTGATCGGCCAGTTAAAGTGATCATTCTAAACTGATCATTGGTGCGCATTGAGTAAAGGCCTATAAATGAAACAAAATGCATGGCGGTATACAGTTTGGGATAGATTGGATGACTCAGACGCTTTGTCGTATCTAGTGTTGTTTCAAATTTTGTCACAATACAGAAAATTGAACTAGATTAATGTGGGTATTGGATTCGTGTCATTCTTAGCTATAAATCAGAAGTTATGGACCATTTAGTGCCGACATAACAAGGTTATCAGCCAGTTAAAATGATCATTCTGAACTGATCATTGGTGTTCATTGAGTAAAAGCTTATAAATGAAAAATATTGCGTGGCATCACACAATTTTAGATATATATGATTACATGGAGATTTTGTGATATCTATTTCTACCTAAAATTTTCTTACAATATATAAAATTGAGCTACCTTAACGTGAGCATTGGATTCGTGGCTTTCAGAGCTCTAAATCAAAACTAACGAACGATTTAGTGCGGACATGTCAAGTTGATCGGCCAGTTAAAGAGATCATTATAGAGTGATCATTCTAAACTGATCATTGGCGCTCATTGAGTAAAGGCTTATAATTGAAGCATAATGCATGACATCACGCAGCTTAGGATGGATTAGAATACTTGAATGCTTTGCGTATCTAATTTGGTTTCACATTTTGTCATAATGTAGAAAATTGAACTAGCTTAATGTGCGCATTGGATTCGTGTCATTCTGAGCTATATATCTAAAGTTATTGATGATTTAATGCAGACATGTCAAGTTGATCGTCCAGTTAAAGTGATTATTCTAAATTGATCATTGGTGCTCAATAAAGACTTATAAATGAAGCATAATGCATGCCATCACACAGTTTTCGATAGATTGGATTACTTGGACTCTTTGTCGTATCTATTTCTGTCTCAAATTCTATTAAAATATAGAAGATTGAGCTAGCTTAACATGGGCATTGGATTCGTGTGTTTCTGAGCTCTAAATAAAAAGTTATGGATAGTTTACTGCAAAAATGTCAAATAGATCGGCCAGTAAAGCGATCATTATAAACTAATCATTGGTGCTCATTGATTAAAGGCTTATAAATAAAGCGTAATGCATGATATCACATAGTTTTGGATAGTTTGGATTACTTGGATGCTTTCCGTATCTATTTTTGTCCTAAATTTTGTTACAATAAAGAAATTTGAGCAAGTTTACAGTGGGCATTTGATTCGTGTGTTTCTGAGCTCTAAATCAAATGTTACAGACGATTTAGTGCGGAAATGTAAAGTTGATCAGCCAGTTAAAGTGATCACTCTAAACTTATCATTGGTTCTCATTGCGTAAAGGCTTATAAATGAAGCATAATGCATGGCATCACGCAGTTTAGATCGATTGGATTACTTGGACGACTTGTCGTGTCTAGTTCTGTTTCAAATTTTGTCACAATACAGAAAATTTAACTAGCTTACTGTGGGCATTGGATTCGTGTCATTCTGAGCTATAAATCAAAAGTAATGAAAGATTTAGTGCCGACATGACAAGTTGATCGGCCAGTTAAAATGATCATTCTAAACTGATCATTGGTGCTCATTGAGTAAATGCTTATAAATGAGGCATAATGCAGGGCATCACACAGTTTTCAATAGATTGGATTACTTGGACTCTTTGTCCTATCTATTTCAATCTCAAATTTTGTTTCAAAATAAAATATTTAGCTAGCTTAACGTGCGAATTGGATTCATGTCATACTGAGCTCTAATCAAAAGTAATGGACGATTAAGTGCGGACATGTCAAGTTAATTGGCTAGTGAAAGTGATCATTCTAAACTGATCATTGGTGCTCTTTGAGTAAACGCTTATAAATGAAGCATAAGGAAAGGCATCACACATTTCGGGATAGATTGGATTACTTCGATGCTGTGTCGTATCTAGTTTGGTCTCAAAATTTTGTCACAATATTGAAAGTTGTACTAGCTTATTGTGCGCATTAGATTCGTGTCATTCAGAGCTATAAATGAAAAGTTACGGACGATTACGTGCGGACATGTCAAGTTGATCGGCTAGTTAAAGTGCTCATTCTAAACTGATCATTGGTGCTCATTGAGTAAAGACTTATAAATGAATCATAATGCATGGCATCACACAGTTTTGGAAAGATTGGATTACTTGGACACTTTGTCGTATCTAGTTCTATCTCAAATTTTGTTACAATATAGAAAATTGAACTAGCTTAATGTGGGCATTGGATTCGTGTCATTCTGAGCTATAAATCAAAAGTTATTGACGATTTAGTGTAGACATGTCAAGTTGATTGGCTAGTTAAAGTGATCATTCTAAACTGATCATTGTTGTGCATTGAGTAAAGGCTTATAAATGAAGCAAAATGCATGGCATCACGTAGTTTGGGATAGATTGGATTACTTGGACGCCTTATCGTATCTAATTCTATCTCAAATTTTCTGACAATATAGAAAATTGAACTAGCTTAATGTGGGCATTGGATTCGTGTCATTTTGAGCTATAAATCAATAGTTACGGAAGATTTGATGCGGACATGTCAAGTTGATCGGCCAGTTAAACTGATCATTTTTAACAGATCATTGATGCTCATTGAGTAAAGGCTTATAAATGAAGTATAATGCATGGCATCACACAGTTTTGGATAGATTGGATTACTTGGACACTTTGTCGTATCTGTTTCTGTCTAAAATTATTTTAAAATATAGAAAATTGAGGGAGCTTAACGTGGGCATTGGATTCGTGTGTTTCTGAGATCTAAATAAAAAGTTACGGAAGATTTAATGCGCACATGTCAAGTTGATCGGACAGTTCAAGTGATCATTCTAAACTGATCATTGGTGCTCATTGAGTAAAGACTTATAAATGAAACAAAATGCATGGCATGATGCAGTTTGGGATAGTTTGGATTACTCGGACGCTTTGTCGTATTTAATTTTGTTTCAAATTTTGTCACAATATAGAAAATTTAACTAGCTTAATGTGAGTATTGGATTCGTGTCATTCTGAGCTATAAATCAGAAGTTATGGTGCCGACATAACAAGTTGATTGGCCAGTTGAAATGATCATTCTAAACTTATCATTGGTGCTCATTGAGTTAAAGCTTACAAATGAAAAATAATGCATGGCATCACGCAGTTTGGGATAGATTGGATTACATTGACGTATTGTCGTATCTATTTCTATCTCAAATTTTGTTACAATATAGAAAATTAAGCTACCTTAACGTGAGCATTGGATTCATGTCTTTCGGAGTTCTAAATCAAAAGTAACGAACGATTTAGTGAGGACATGTCAAGTTGATCAGCCAGTTAAAGTGATCATTCCAAAGTGATCATTCTAATCTGATAATTGGTGCTCATTGAGTAAAGGCTTATAAATGAAGCATAATGCATGGCATCACGCATTTTGGGATAGATTGGATTATTTGAATGCCTTTTCGTATCTACTTTTGTCTCAAATTTTGTCACAGTATAGAAAATTGAACTAGCATAATGTGGGCATTGGAATCGTGTCATTTTGAGCTATAAATCAATAGTTATAGATGATTTAGTGCGGACATGTCAAGTTGATTGGCCAGTTAAACTGATCACTGGTGCTCATTAAGAAAAGGCTTATAAATGAAGCATAATGCATGGCATCACATAGTTTTGGATAGATTGGATTACTTGGACACTTTGTTGTATCTATTTCTGTCTCAAATTTTGTTAAAATATAGAAAATTGAGCTAGTTTAACGTAGGCATTGGATTTGTGTGTTTCTGAGTTCTAAATCAAAAGTTACGGACGATTCAGTGCGCACGTGTCAAGTTGATCGGCCAGTTAAAGTGATCATTCTAAACTGATCATTGGTGCGCATTGAGTAAAGGCCTATAAATGAAACAAAATGCATGGCGGTATACAGTTTGGGATAGATTGGATGACTCAGATGCTTTGTCGTATCTAGTGTTGTTTCAAATTTTGTCACAATACAGAAAATTGAACTAGATTAATGTGGGTATTGGATTCGTGTCATTCTTAGCTATGAATCAGAAGTTATGGACCATTTAGTGCTGACATAACAAGCTTATCAGCCAGTTAAAATGATCATTCTGAACTGATCATTGGTGTTCATTGAGTAAAAGCTTATAAATGAAAAATATTGCGTGGCATCACGCAGTTTTGGATAGATATGATTACATGGAGATTTTGTGATATCTATTTTTATCTAAAATTTTCTTACAATATATAAAATTGAGCTACCTTAAAGTGAGCATTGGATTCGTGGCTTTCAGAGCTCTAAATCAAAACTAACGAACGATTTAGTGCGGACATGTCAAGTTGATCGGCCAGTTAAAGAGATCATTATAGAGTGATCATTCTAAACTGATCATTGGCGCTCATTGAGTAAAGGCTTATAATTGAAGCATAATGAATGACATCACGCAGCTTAGGATGGATTGGAATACTTGAATGCTTTGCGTATCTAATTTGGTTTCACATTTTGTCATAATGTAGAAAATTGAACTAGCTTAATGTGCGCATTGGATTCGTGTCATTCTGAGCTATATATCCAAAGTTATTGATGATTTAATGCGGACATGTCAAGTTGATCGTCCAGTTAAAGTGAATATTCTAAATTGATCATTGGTGCTTAATAAAGACTTATAAATGAAGCATAATGCATGCCATCACACAGTTTTCGATAGATTGGATTACTTGGACTCTTTGTCGTATAGCTTAACATGGGCATTGGATTCGTGTGTTTCTGAGCTCTAAATAAAAAGTTATGGATAGTTTACTGCAAACATGTCAAATAGATCGGCCAGTAAAGCGATCATTATAAACTAATCATTGGTGCTCATTGATTAAAGGCTTATAAATAAAGCGTAATGCATGATATAACATAGTTTTAGATAGTTTGGATTACTTGGATGCTTTCCGTATCTATTTTTGTCCTAAATTTTGTTACAATAAATAAAATTTGAGCAAGTTTACAGTGGGCATTTGATTCGTGTGTTTCTGAGCTCTAAATCAAACGTTATAGACGATTTAGTGCGGAAATGTAAAGTTGATCGGCCAGTTAAAGTGATCACTCTAAACTTATCATTGGTTCTCATTGCGTAAAGGCTTATAAATGAAGCATAATGCATGGCATCACGCAGTTTAGATCGATTGGATTACTTGGACGACTTGCCGTATCTAGTTCTGTTTCAAATTTTGTCACAATACATAAAATTTAACTAGCCTAATGTGGGCATTGGATTCGTGTCATTCTGAGCTATAAATCAAAAGTAATGAAATATTTAGTGCCGACATGGCAAGTTGATCGGCTAGTTAAAATGATCATTCTAAACTGATCATTGGTGCTCATTGAGTAAATGCTTATAAATGAAGCATAATGCAGGGCATCACACAGTTTTCGATAGATTGGATTACTTGGACTCTTTGTCGTATCTATTTATATCTCAGATTTTGTTACAATATAGAAAATTGAGGTACCTTAACGTGGGCATTGGATTCATGTCTTTCTGAGCTCTAAATCAAAACTATCGGACGATTTAGTGCGGATATGGAAAGTTGATCGGCCAGGTAAAGTGATCATTCTAAACTGATAATTCTAAACTGATCATTAGGGCACATTAAGTAAAGGCTTATAAATGAACCATAATGGTTGACATCACACAGTTTGGGATAGATTGAATTACTTGTACGCTTTGTCGTATCTAGTTTTGTTTCAAATTTTGTCACAATATAGAAAATTGAACTAGTTTAATGTCGGCATTGGATTCGTGTAATTTTAAGTTATAAATAAAAGGTTACGGACGATTTAGTGCAGATATGTCAAGTTGATCGGCCAGTTAAAATGATCATTCTAAACTGATCGTTGGTGCTCATTGAGTATAGGCTTATAAATGAAGCAGAATGCATGGCATCACACAATTTTTGATAGATTGGATTACTTGGAGTCTTTGTCGTATCTATTTCTATCTCAAATTTTGTTACAATATAGAAAATTGAACTAGCTTAATGTGGGCATTGGATTCGTGTCATTCTGAGCTATAAATCCAAAGTTATTGACGATTTAGTGTAGACATGTCAAGTTGATCGGCTAGTTAAAGTGATCATTCTAAACTGATCATTTTTGTGCATTGAGTAAAGGCTTATAAATGAAGCAAAATGCATGGCAACACATAGTTTGGGATAGATTGGATTACTTGGACGCCTTATCGTATCCAATTCTATCTCAAATTTTCTGACAATATAGAAAATTAAACTAGCTTAATATGGGCATTGGATTCGTGTCATTTTGAGCTATAAATCAATAGTTACGGAAGATTTGATGCGGACATGTCAAGTTGATCGGCCAGTTAAACTGATCATTTTTAACAGGTCATTGATGCTCATTGAGTAAAGGCTTATAAATGAAGTATAATGCATGGCATCACACAGTTTTGGATAGATTGTATTACTTGGACACTTTGTCGTATCTGTTTCTGTCTAAAATTATTTTAAAATATAGAAAATTGAGGGAGCTTAACGTGGGCATTGGATTCGTGTGTTTCTGAGATCTAAATAAAAAGTTACGGAAGATTTAATGCGCACATGTCAAGTTGATCGGACAGTTGAAGTGATCATTTCAAACTGATCATTGGTGCTCATTGAGTAAAGGCTTATAAATGAAACAAAATGCATGGCATGATGCAGTTTGGGATAGTTTGGATTAGTCGGACGCTTTGTCGTATTTAGTTTTGTTTCAAATTTTGTCACAATATAGAAAATATAACTAGCTTAATGTGAGTATTGGATTCGTGTCATTCTGAGCTATAAATCAGAAGTTATGGTGCCGACATAACAAGTTGATTGGCCAGTTGAAATGATCATTCTAAACTTATCATTGGTGCTCATTGAGTAAAAGCTTACAAATGAAAAATAATGCATGGCGTCACGCAGTTTGGGATAGATTGGATTACATTGACATATTGTCGTATCTATTTCTATCTCAAATTTTGTTACAATATAGAAAATTAAGCTACCTTAACGTGAGCATTGGATTCATGTCTTTCGGAGTTCTAAATCAAAAGTAACGAACGATTTAGTGAGGACATGTCAAGTTGATCAGCCAGTTAAAGTGATCATTCTAAAGTGATCATTCTAAACTGATCATTGGTGCTCATTGAGTAAAGGCTTATAAATGAAGCATAATGCATGGCATCACGCATTTTGGGATAGATTGGATTATTTGATTGCCTTTTCGTATCTACTTTTGTCTCAAATTTTGTCACAGTATAGAAAATTGAACTAGCTTAATGTGGGCATTGGAATCGTGTCATTTTGAGCTATAAATCAATAGTTATAGATGATTTAGTGCGGACATGTCAAGTTGATTGGCCAGTTAAACTGATCATTGGTGCTCATTAAGAAAAGGCTTATAAATGAAGCATAATGCATGGCATCACATAGTTTTGGATAGATTGGATTACTTGGACACTTTGTTGTATCTATTTCTGTTTCAAATTTTGTTAAAATATAGAAAATTGAGCTAGTTTAACGTAGGCATTGGATTTGTGTTTCTGAGGTCTAAATCAAAAATTACGGACGATTCAGTGCGCACGTGTCAAGTTGATCGGCCAGTTAAAGTGATCATTCTAAACTGATCATTGGTGCGCATTGAGTAAAGGCCTATAAATGAAACAAAATGCATGGCGGTATACAGTTTGGGATAGATTGGATGACTCAGATGCTTTGTCGAATCTAGTGTTGTTTCAAATTTTGTCACAATACAGAAAATTGAACTAGATTAATATGGGTATTGGATTCGTGTCATTCTTAGCTATAAATCAGAAGTTATGGACCATTTCGTGCCGACATAACAAGGTTATCAGCCAGTTAAAATGATAATTCTGAACTGATCGGTGTTCATTGAGTAAAAGCTTATAAATGAAAAATATTGCATGGCATCACGCAGTTTTGGATATATATGATTACATGGAGATTTTGTGATATCTATTTCTATCTAAAATTTTCTTACAATATATAAAACTGAGCTACCTTAACGTGAGCATTGGATTCGTGGCTTTCAGAGCTCTAAATCAAAACTAACGAACGATTTAGTGCGGACATGTCAAGTTGATCGGCCAGTTAAAGAGATCATTCTAAACTGATCATTGGCGCTCATTGAGTAAAGGCTTATAATTGAAGCATAATGCATGACATCACGCAGCTTAGGATGGATTGGAATACTTGAATGCTTTGCGTATCTAATTTGGTTTCACATTTTGTCATAATGTAGAAAATTGAACTAGCTTAATGTGCGCATTGGATTTGTGTCATTCTGAGCTATATATCCAAAGTTATTGATGATTTAATGCAGACATGTCAAGTTGATCGTCCAGTTAAAGTGATTATTCTAAATTGATCATTGGTGCTCAATAAAGACTTATAAATGAAGCATAATGCATGCCATCACACAGTTTTCGATAGATTGGATTACTTGGACTCTTTTTCGTATCTATTTCTGTCTCAAATTCTATTAAAATATAGAAGATTGAGCTAGCTTAACATGGGCATTGGATTCGTGTGTTTCTGAGCTCCAAATAAAAAGTTATGGATAGTTTACTGCAAACATGTCAAATAGATCGGCCAGTAAAGCGATCATTATAAACTAATCATTGGTGCTCATTGATTAAAGGCTTATAAATAAAGCGTAATGCATGATATCACATAGTTTTGGATAGTTTGGATTATTTGGATGCTTTCCGTATCTATTTTTGTCCTAAATTTGGTTACAATAAAGAAATTTGAGCAAGTTTATAGTGGGCATTTGATTCGTGTGTTTCTGAGCTCTAAATCAAACGTTACAGACGATTTAGTGCGGAAATGTAAAGTTGATCGGCCAGTTAAAGTGATCACTCTAAACTTATCATTTGTTCTCCTAGCGTAAAGGCTTATAAATGAAGCATAATGCATGGCATCACGCAGCTTAGATCGATTGGATTACTTGGACGACTTGTCGTATCTAGTTCTGTTTCAAATTTTGTCACAATACATAAAATTTAACTAGCTTAATGTGGGCATTGGATTCGTGTCATTCTGAGCTATAAATCAAAAGTAATGAAATATTTAGTGCCGACATGACAAGTTGATCGGCCAGTTAATATGATCATTCTAAGCTGATGATTGGTGCTCATTGAGTAAAAGCATACAAATGAAAAATAATGCATGGCATCACGCAGTTCGGGATGGATTGGATTACTTGGACGCTTTGTCGTATCTATTTATATCTCAAATTTTGTTACAATATAGAAATTGAGCTACCTTAACGTGGGCATTGGATTCATGTCATTCTGAGCTCTAAATCAAAACTATCGGACGATTTAGTGCAGACATGTAAAGTTGATCGGCCAGGTAAAGTGATCATTCTAAACTGATAATTCTAAACTGATCATTAGGGCACATTAAGTAAAGGCTTATAAATGAACCATAATGGTTGACATCACACAGTTTGGGATAGATTGAATTACTTGTACGCTTTGTCGTATCTAGTTTTGTTTCAAATTTTGTCACAATATAGAAAATTGAACTAGTTTAATGTGGGCATTGGATTCGTGTAATTTTAAGTTATAAATAAAAGGTTACGGACGATTTCGTGCAGATATGTCAAGTTGATCGGCCAGTTAAAATGATCATTCTAAACTGATCGTTGGTGCTCATTGAGTATAGGCTTATAAATGAAGCAGAATGCATGGCATCACACAATTTTTGATAGATTGGATTACTTGGAGTCTTTGTCGTATCTAGTTCTATCTCAAATTTTGTTACAATATAGAAAATTGAACTAGCTTAATGTGGGCATTGGATTCGTGTCATTCTGAGCTATAAATCCAAAGTTATTGACGATTTAGTGTAGACATGTCAAGTTGATCGGCTAGTTAAAGTGATCATTCTAAACTGATCATTGTTGTGCATTGAGTAAAGGCTTATAAATGAAGCAAAATGCATGGCATCACGTAGTTTGGGATAGATTGGATTACTTGGACACCTTATCGTATCTAATTCTATCTCAAATTTTCTGACAATATAGAAAATTGAACTAGCTTAATGTGGGCATTGGATTCGTGTCATTTTGAGCTATAAATCAATAGTTACGAAAGATTTGATGCGGACATGTCAAGTTGCTCGGCGAGTTAAACTGATCATTTTTAACAGGTCATTGATGCTCATTGAGTAAAGGCTTATAAATGAAGTATAATGCATGGCATCACACAGTTTTGGATAGATTGGATTACTTGGACACTTTGTCGTATCTGTTTCTGTCTAAAATTATTTTAAAATATAGAAAATTGAGGGAGCTTAACGTGGGCATTGGATTCGTGTGTTTCTGAGATCTAAATAAAAAGTTACGGAAGATTTAATGCGCACATGTCAAGTTGATCGGACAGTTGAAGTGATCATTTCAAACTGATCATTGGTGCTCATTGAGTAAAGGCTTATAAATGAAACAAAATGCATGGCATGATGCAGTTTGGGATAGTTTGGATTAGTCGGACGCTTTGTCGTATTTAGTTTTGTTTCAAATTTTGTCACAATATAGAAAATTTAACTAGCTTAATGTGAGTATTGGATTCTTGTCATTCTGAGCTATAAATCAGAAGTTATGGTGCCGACATAACAAGTTGATTGGCCAGTTGAAATGATCATTCTAAACTTATCATTGGTGCTCATTGAGTAAAAGCTTACAAATGAAAAATAATGCATGGCATCACGCAGTTTGGGATAGATTGGATTACATTGACGTATTGTCGTATCTATTTCTATCTCAAATTTTGTTACAATATAGAAAATTAAGCTACCTTAACGTGAGCATTGGATTCACGTCTTTCGGAGTTCTAAATCAAAAGTAACGAACGATTTAGTGAGGACATGTCAAGTTGATCAGCCAGTTAAAGTGATCCTTCTAAACTGATCATTCTAAACTGATCATTGGTGCTCATTGAGTAAAGGCTTATAAATGAAGCATTATGCATGGCATCACGCATTTTGGGATAGATTGGATTATTTGAATGCCTTTTCATATCTACTTTTGTCTCAAATTTTGTCACAGTATAGAAAATTGAACTAGCTTAATGTGGGCATTGGAATCATGTCATTTTGAGCTATAAATCAATAGTTATAGATGATTTAGTGCGGACATGTCAAGTTGATTGGCCAGTTAAACTGATCATTGGTGCTCATTAAGAAAAGGCTTATAAATGAAGCATAATGCATGGCATCACATAGTTTTGGATAGATTGGATTACTTGGACACTTTGTTGTATCTATTTCTGTCTCAAATTTTGTTAAAATATAGAAAATTGAGCTAGTTTAACGTAGGCATTGGATTTGTGTGTTTCTGAGTTCTAAATCAAAAATTACGGACGATTCAGTGCGCACGTGTCAAGTTGATCGGCCAGTTAAAGTGATCATTCTAAACTGATCATTGGTGCGCATTGGTGCGCATTGAGTAAAGGCCTATAAATGAAACAAAATGCATCGCGGTATACAGTTTGGGATAGATTGGATGACTCAGATGCTTTGTCGTATCTAGTGTTGTTTCAAATTTTGTCACAATACAGAAAATTGAACTAGATTAATGTGGGTATTGGATTCGTGTCATTCTTAGCTATAAATCAGAAGTTATGGACCATTTAGTGCCGACATAACAAGCTTATCAGCCAGTTAAAATGATAATTCTGAACTGATCATTGGTGTTCATTGAGTAAAAGCTTATAAATGAAACATATTGCATGGCATCACGCAGTTTTGGATAGATATGATTACATGGAGATTTTGTGATATCTATTTCTATCTAAAATTTTCTTACAATATATAAAATTGAGCTACCTTAACGTGAGCATTGGATTCGTGGCTTTCAGAGCTCTAAATCAAAACTAACGAACGATTTAGTGCGGACATGTCAAGTTGATCGGCCAGTTAAAGAGATCATTATAGAGTGATCATTCTAAACTGATCATTGGCGCTCATTGAGTAAAGGCTTATAATTGAAGCATAATGCATGACATCACGCAGCTTAGGATGGATTGGAATACTTGAATGCTTTGCGTATCTAATTTGGTTTCACATTTTGTCATAATGTAGAAAATTGAACTAGCTTAATGTGCGCATTGGATTCGTGTCATTCTGAGCTATATATCCAAAGTTATTGATGATTTAATGCGGACATGTCAAGTTGATCGTCCAGTTAAAGTGATTATTCTAAATTGATCATTGGTGCTCAATAAAGACTTATAAATGAAGCATAATGCATGCCATCACACAGTTTTCGATAGATTGGATTACTTGGACTCTTTGTCGTATCTATTTCTGTCTCAAATTCTATTAAAATATAGAAGATTGAGCTAGCTTAACATGGGCATTGGATTCGTGTGTTTCTGAGCTCTAAATAAAAAGTTATGGATAGTTTACTGCAAACATGTCAAATAGATCGGCCAGTAAAGCGATCATTATAAACTAATCATTGGTGCTCATTGATTAAAGGCTTATAAATAAAGCGTAATGCATGATATCACATAGTTTTGGATAGTTTGGATTACTTGGATGCTTTCCGTATCTATTTTTGTCCTAAATTTTGTTACAATAAAGAAATTTGAGCAAGTTTACAGTGGGCATTTGATTCGTGTGTTTCTGAGCTCTAAATCAAACGTTACAGAAGATTTAGTGCGGAACTGTAAAGTTGATCGGCCAGTTAAAGTGATCACTCTAAACTTATCATTGGTTCTCCTTGCGTAAAGGCTTATAAATGAAGCATAATGCATGGCATCACGCAGTTTAGATTGATTGGATTACTTGGACGACTTGTCGTTTCTAGTTCTGTTTCAAATTTTGTCACAATACAGAAAATTTAACTAGCTTAATGTGGGCATTGGATTCGTGTCATTCTGAGCTATAAATCAAAAGTAATGAAATATTTAGTGCCGACATGACAAGTTGATCGGCCAGTTAAAATGATCATTCTAAGCTGATGATTGGTGCTCATTGAGTAAAAGCATACAAATGAAAAATAATGCATGGCATCACGCAGTTCGGGATGGATTGGATTACTTGGACGCTTTGTCGTATCTATTTATATCTCAAATTTTGTTACAATATAGAAAATTGAGCTACCTTAACGTGGGCATTGGATTCATGTCTTTCTGAGCTCTAAATAAAAACTATCGGACGATTTAGTGCGGACATGTAAAGTTGATCGGCCAGGTAAAGTGATCATTCTAAACTGATAATTCTAAACTGATCATTAGGGCACATTAAGTAAAGGCTTATAAATGAACCATAATGGTTGACATCACACAGTTTGGGATAGATTGAATTACTTGTACGCTTTGTCGTATCTAGTTTTGTTTCAAATTTTGTCACAATATAGAAAATTGAACTAGTTTAATGTGGGTATTGGATTCGTGTAATTTTAAGTTATAAATAAAAGGTTATGGACGATTTAGTGCAGATATGTCAAGTTGATCGGCCAGTCAAAATGATCATTCTAAACTGATCATTGGTGCTCATTGAGTATAGGCTTATAAATGAAGCATAATGCATGGCATCACACAATTTTTGATAGATTGGATTACTTGGAGTCTTTGTCGTGTCTAGTTCTATCTCAAATTTTGTTACAATATTGAAAATTTAATTAGCTTAATGTGGGCATTGGATTCGTGTCATTATGAGCTATAAATCAAAAGTTATTGACGATTTAGTGTAGACATGTCAAGTTGATCGGCTAGTTAAAGTGATCATTCTAAACTGATCATTGTTGTGCATTGAGTAAAGGCTTATAAAAGAAGCAAAATGCATGGCATCACGTAGTTTGGGATAGATTGGATTACTTGGACGCCTTATCGTATCTAATTGTATCTCAAATTTTCTTATTATATAGAAAATTGAACTAGCTTAATGTGGGCATTGGATTCGTGTCATTTTGAGCTATAAATCAATAATTACGAAAGATTTGATGCGGACATGTGAAGTTGATCGGCCAGTTAAACTGATCATTTTTAACAGGTCATTGATGCTCATTGAGTAAAGGCTTATAAATGAAGTATAATGCATGACATCACACAGTTTTGGATAGATTGGATTACTTGGACACTTTGTCGTATCTGTTTCTGTCTAAAATAATTTTAAAATATAGAAAATTGAGGGAGCTTAACGTGGGCATTGGATTCGTTGTTTCTGAGATCTAAATAAAAAGTTACGGAAGATTTAATGTGCACATGTCAAGTTGATCGGACAGTTCAAGTGATCATTCTAAACTGATGATTGGTGCTCATTGAGTAAAGGCTTATAAATGAAACAAAATGCATGGCATGATGCAGTTTGGGATAGTTTGGATTACTCGGACGCTTTGTCGTATTTAGTTTTGTTTCAAATTTTGTCACAATATAGAAAATTTAACTAGCTTAATGTGAGTATTGGATTCGTGTCAATCTGAGCTATAAATCAGAAGTTATGGTGCCGACATAACAAGTTGATTGGCCAGTTGAAATGATCATTCTAAACTTATCATTGGTGCTCATTGAGTTAAAGCTTACAAATGAAAAATAATGCATGGCATCACGCAGTTTGGGATAGATTGGATTACATTGACGTATTGTCGTATCTATTTCTATCTCAAATTTTGTTACAATATAGAAAATTAAGCTACCTTAACGTGAGCATTGGATTCACGTCTTTCGGAGTTCTAAATCAAAAGTAACGAACGATTTAGTGAGGACATGTCAAGTTGATCAGCCAGTTAAAGTGATCATTCCAAAGTGATCATTCTAATCTGATAATTGGTGCTCATTGAGTAAAGGCTTATAAATGAAGCATAATGCATGGCATCACGCATTTTGGGATAGATTGGATTATTTGAATGCCTTTTCGTATCTACTTTTGTCTCAAATTTTGTCATAGTATAGAAAATTGAACTAGCTTAATGTGGGCATTGGAATCATGTCATTTTGAGCTATAAATCAATAGTTATAGATGATTTAGTGCGGACATGTCAAGTTGATGGGCCAGTTAAACTGATCATTGGTGCTCATTAAGAAAAGGCTTATAAATGAAGCATAATGCATGGCATCACATAGTTTTGGATAGATTGGATTACTTGGACACTTTGTTGTATCTATTTCTGTCTCAAATTTTGTTAAAATATAGAAAATTGAGCTAGTTTAACGTAGGCATTGGATTTGTGTGTTTCTGAGCTCTAAATCAAAAATTACAGACGATTCAGTGCGCACGTGTCAAGTTGATAGGCCAGTTAAAGTGATCATTCTAAACTGATCATTGGTGCGCATTGAGTAAAGGCCTATAAATGAACAAAATGCATGGCGGTATACAGTTTGGGATAGATTGGATGACTCAGACGCTTTGTCGTATCTAGTGTTGTTTCAAATTTTGTCACAATACAGAAAATTGAACTAGATTAATGCGGGTATTGGATTCATGTCATTCTTAGCTATAAATAAGAAGTTATGGACCATTTAGTGCCGACATAACAAGGTTATCAGCCAGTTAAAATGATCATTCTGAACTGATCATTGGTGTTCATTGAGTAAAAGCTTATAAATGAAAAATATTGCGTGGCATCACGCAGTTCTGGATATATATGATTACATGGAGATTTTGTGATATCTATTTCTATCTAAAATTTTCTTACAATATATAAAATTGAGCTACCTTAACGTGAGCATTGGATTCGTGTCTTTCAGAGCTCTAAATCAAAACTAACGAACAATTTAGTGCGGACATGTCAAGTTGATCGGCCAGTTAAAGAGATCATTATGGAGTGATCATTCTAAACTGATCATTGGCGCTCATTGAGTAAAGGCTTATAATTGAAGCATAATGCATGACATCACGCAGCTTAGGATGGATTGGAATACTTGAATGCTTTGCGTATCTAATTTGGTTTCACATTTTGTCATAATGTAGAAAATTGAACTAGCTTAATGTGCGCATTGGATTCGTGTCATTCTGAGCTATATATCCAAAGTTATTGATGATTTAATGCGGACATGTCAAGTTGATCGTCCAGTTAAAGTGATTATTCTAAATTGATCATTGGTGCTCAATAAAGGCTTATAAATGAAGCATAATGCATGCCATCACACAGTTTTCGATAGATTGGATTACTTGGACTCTTTGTCGTATCTATTTCTGTCTCAAATTCTATTAAAATATAGAAGATTGAGCTAGCTTAACATGGGCATTGGATTCGTGTGTTTCTGAGCTCTAAATAAAAAGTTATGGATAGTTTACTGCAAACATGTCAAATAGATCGGCCAGTAAAGCGATCATTATAAACTAATCATTGGTGCTCATTGATTAAAGGCTTATAAATAAAGCGTAATGCATGATATCACATAGTTTTGGATAGTTTGGATTACTTGGATGCTTTCCGTATCTATTTTTGTCCTAAATTTTGTTACAATAAAGAAATTTGAGCAAGTTTACAGTGGGCATTTGATTCGTGTGTTTCTGAGCTCTAAATCAAACGTTACAGAAGATTTAGTGCGGAAATGTAAAGTTGATCGGCCAGTTAAAGTGATCACTCTAAACTTATCATTGGTTCTCCTTGCGTAAAGGCTTATAAATGAAGCATAATGCATGGCATCACGCAGTTTAGATCGATTGGATTACTTGGACGACTTGTCGTATCTAGTTCTGTTTCAAATTTTGTCACAATACAGAAAATTTAACTAGCTTAATGTGGGCATTGGATTCGTGTCATTCTGAGCTATAAATCAAAAGTAATGAAATATTTAGTGCCGACATGACAAGTTGATCGGCCAGTTAAAATGATCATTCTAAGCTGATGATTGGTGCTCATTGAGTAAAAGCATACAAATGAAAAATAATGCATGGCATCACGCAGTTCGGGATGGATTGGATTACTTGGACGCTTTGTCGTATCTATTTATATCTCAAATTTTGTTACAATATAGAAAATTGAGCTACCTTAACGTGGGCATTGGATTCATGTCTTTCTGAGCTCTAAATCAAAACTATCGGACGATTTAGTGCGGACATGTAAAGTTGATCGGCCAGGTAAAGTGATCATTCTAAACTGATAATTCTAAACTGATCATTAGGGCACATTAAGTAAAGGCTTATAAATGAACCATAATGGTTGACATCACACAGTTTGGGATAGATTGAATTACTTGTACGCTTTGTCGTATCTAGTTTTGTTTCAAATTTTGTCACAATATAGAAAATTGAACTAGTTTAATGTGGGCATTGGATTCGTGTAATTTTAAGTTATAAATAAAAGGTTACGGACGATTTAGTGCAGATATGTCAAGTTGATCGGCCAGTTAAAATGATCATTCTAAACTGATCATTGGTGCTCATTGAGTATAGGCTTATAAATGAAGCATAATGCATGGCATCACACAATTTTTGATAGATTGGATTACTTGGAGTCTTTGTCGTATCTAGTTCTATCTCAAATTTTGTTACAATATAGAAAATTGAACTAGCTTAATGTGGGCATTGGATTCGTGTCATTTTGAGCTATAAATCAATAGTTACGAAAGATTTGATGCGGACATGTCAAGTTGCTCGGCGAGTTAAACTGATCATTTTTAACAGGTCATTGATGCTCATTGAGTAAAGGCTTATAAATGAAGTATAATGCATGGCATCACACAGTTTTGGATAGATTGGATTACTTGGACACTTTGTCGTATCTGTTTCTGTCTAAAATTATTTTAAAATATAGAAAATTGAGGGAGCTTAACGTGGGCATTGGATTCGTGTGTTTCTGAGATCTAAATAAAAAGTTACGGAAGATTTAATGCGCACATGTCAAGTTGATCGGACAGTTCAAGTGATCATTTCAAACTGATCATTGGTGCTCATTGAGTAAAGGCTTATAAATGAAACAAAATGCATGGCATGATGCAGTTTGGGATAGTTTGGATTAGTCGGACGCTTTGTCGTATTTAGTTTTGTTTCAAATTTTGTCACAATATAGAAAATTTAACTAGCTTAATGTGAGTATTGGATTCGTGTCATTCTGAGCTATAAATCAGAAGTTATGGTGCCGACATAACAAGTTGATTGGCCAGTTGAAATGATCATTCTAAACTTATCATTGGTGCTCATTGAGTAAAAGCTTACAAATGAAAAATAATGCATGGCATCACGCAGTTTGGGATAGATTGGATTACATTGACGTATTGTCGTATCTATTTCTATCTCAAATTTTGTTACAATATAGAAAATTAAGCTACCTTAACGTGAGCATTGGATTCATGTCTTTCGGAGTTCTAAATCAAAAGTAACGAACGATTTAGTGAGGACATGTCAAGTTGATCAGCCAGTTAAAGTGATCATTCTAAAGTGATCATTCTAAACTGATCATTGGTGCTCATTGAGTAAAGGCTTATAAATGAAGCATAATGCATGGCATCACGCATTTTGGGATAGATTGGATTATTTGCATGCCTTTTCGTATCAACTTTTGTCTCAAATTTTGTCACAGTATAGAAAATTGAACTAGCTTAATGTGGGCATTGGAATCGTGTCATTTTGAGCTATAAATCAATAGTTATAGATGATTTAGTGCGGACATGTCAAGTTGATTGGCCAGTTAAACTGATCATTGGTGCTCATTAAGAAAAGGCTTATAAATGAAGCATAATGCATGGCATCACATAGTTTTGGATAGATTGGATTACTTGGACACTTTGTTGTATCTATTTCTGTCTCAAATTTTGTTAAAATATAGAAAATTGAGCTAGTTTAACGTAGGCATTGGATTTGTGTGTTTCTGAGTTCTAAATCAAAAATTACGGACGATTCAGTGCGCACGCGTCAAGTTGATCGGCCAGTTAAAGTGACCATTCTAAACTGATCATTGATGCGCATTGAGTAAAGGCCTATAAATGAAACAAAATGCATGGCGGTATACAGTTTGGGATAGATTGAATGACTCCTACGCTTTGTCGTATCTAGTGTTGTTTCAAATTTTGTCACAATACAGAAAATTGAACTAGATTAATGTTTGTATTGGATTCGTGTCATTCTTAGCTATAAATCAGAAGTTATGGATTATTTAGTGCCGACATAACAAGGTTATCAGCCAGTTAAAATGATCATTCTGAACTGATCATTGGTGTTCATTGAGTAAAAGCTTATAAATGAAAAATATTGTGTGGCATCACGCAGTTTTGGATATATCTGATTACATGGAGATTTTGTGATATCTATTTCTATCTAAAATTTTCTTACAATATATAAAATTGAGCTACCTTAACGTGAGCATTGGATTCGTGTCTTTCAGAGCTCTAAATCAAAACTAACGAACGATTTAGTGCGGACATGTCAAGTTGATCGGCCAGTTAAAGAGATCATTATAGAGTGATCATTCTAAACTGATAATTGGCGCTCATTGAGTAAAGGCTTATAATTGAAGCATAATGCATGACATCACACAACTTAGGATGGATTGGAATACTTGAATGCTTGGCGTATCTAATTTGGTTTCACATTTTGTCATAATGTAGAAAATTGAACTAGCTTAATGTGCGCATTGGATTCGTGTCATTCTGAGCTATTTATCCAAAGTTATTGATGATTTAATGCGGACATGTCAAGTTGATCGTCCAGTTAAAGTGATTATTCTAAATTGATCATTGGTGCTCAATAAAGGCCTATTAATGAAGCATAATGCATGCCATCACACAGTTTTTGATAGATTGGATTACTTGGACTCTTTGTCGTATCTATTTCTGTCTCAAATTCTATTAAAATATAGAAGATTGAGCTAGCTTAACATGGGCATTGGATTCGTGTGTTTCTGAGCTCTAAATAAAAAGTTATGGATAGTTTACTGCAAAAATGTCAAATAGATCGGCCAGTAAAGCGATCATTATAAACTAATCATTGGTGCTCATTGATTAAAGGCTTATAAATAAAGCGTAATGCATGATATCACATAGTTTTGGATAGTTTGGATTACTTGGATGCTTTCCGTATCTATTTTTGTCCTAAATTTTGTTACAATAAAGAAATTTGAGCAAGTTTACAGTGGGCATTTGATTCGTGTGTTTCTGAGCTCTAAATCAAACGTTACAGAAGATTTAGTGCGGAACTGTAAAGTTGATCGGCCAGTTAAAGTGATCACTCTAAACTTATCATTGGTTCTCCTTGCGTAAAGGCTTATAAATGAAGCATAATGCATGGCATCACGCAGTTTAGATTGATTGGATTACTTGGACGACTTGTCGTTTCTAGTTCTGTTTCAAATTTTGTCACAATACAGAAAATTTAACTAGCTTAATGTGGGCATTGGATTCGTGTCATTCTGAGCTATAAATCAAAAGTAATGAAATATTTAGTGCCGACATGACAAGTTGATCGGCCAGTTAAAATGATCATTCTAAGCTGATGATTGGTGCTCATTGAGTAAAAGCATACAAATGAAAAATAATGCATGGCATCACGCAGTTCGGGATGGATTGGATTACTTGGACGCTTTGTCGTATCTATTTATATCTCAAATTTTGTTACAATATAGAAAATTGAGCTACCTTAACGTGGGCATTGGATTCGTGTCTTCCTGAGCTCTAAATCAAAACTATCGGACGATTTAGTGCGGACATGTAAAGTTGATCGGCCAGGTAAAGTGATCATTCTAAACTGATAATTCTAAACTGATCATTAGGGCACATTAAGTAAAGGCTTATAAATGAAGCATAATGGTTGACATCACACAGTTTGGGATAGATTGAATTACTTGTACGCTTTGTCGTATCTAGTTTTGTTTCAAATTTTGTCACAATATAGAAAATTGAACTAGTTTAATGTGGGTATTGGATTCGTGTAATTTGAAGTTATAGATAAAAGGTTACGGACGATTTAGTGCAGATATGTCAAGTTGATCGGCCAGTTAAAATGATCATTCTAAACGGATCATTGGTGCTCATTGAGTATAGGCTTATAAATGAAGCATAATGCATGGCATCACACAATTTTTGATAGATTGGATTACTTGGAGTCTTTGTCGTATCTAGTTCTATCTCAAATTTTGTTACAATATTGAAAATTGAACTAGCTTAATGTGGGCATTGGATTCGTGTCATTCTGAGCTATAAATCAAAAGTTATTGACGATTTAGTGTAGACATGTCAAGTTGATCGGCTAGTTAAAGTGATCATTCTAAACTGATCATTGTTGTGCATTGAGTAAAGGCTTATAAAAGAAGCAAAATGCATGGCATCACGTAGTTTGGGATAGATTGGATTACTTGGACGCCTTATCGTATCTAATTGTATCTCAAATTTTCTTATAATATAGAAAATTGAACTAGCTTAATGTGGGCATTGGATTCGTGTCATTTTGAGCTATAAATCAATAATTACAAAAGATTTGATGCGGACATGTGAAGTTGATTGGCCAGTTAAACTGATCATTTTTAACAGGTCATTGATGCTCATTGAGTAAAGGCTTATAAATGAAGTATAATGCATGGCATCACACAGTTTTGGATAGATTGGATTACTTGGACACTTTGTCGTATCTGTTTCTGTCTTAAATTATTTTAAAATACAGAAAATTGAGGGAGCTTAACGTGGGCATTGGATTCGTTGTTTCTGAGATCTAAATAAAAAGTTACGGAAGATTTAATGTCCACATGTCAAGTTGATCGGACAGTTCAAGTGATCATTCTAAACTGATCATTGGTGCTCATTGAGTAAAGGCTTATAAATGAAACAAAATGCATGGCATGATGCAGTTTGGGATAGTTTGGTTTACTCGGACGCTTTGTCATATTTAGTTTTGTTTCAAATTTTGTCACAATATAGAAAATTTAACTAGCTTAATGTGAGTATTGGATTCGTGTCAATCTGAGCTATAAATCAGAAGTTATGGTGCCGACATAACAAGTTGATTGGCCAGTTGAAATGATCATTCTAAACTTATCATTGGTGCTCATTGAGTAAAAGCTTACAAATGAAAAATACTGCATGGCATCACGCAGTTTGGGATAGATTGGATTACATTGACGTATTGTCGTATCTATTTCTATCTCAAATTTTGTTACAATATAGAAAATTAAGCTACCTTAACGTGAGCATTGGATTCATGTCTTTCGGAGTTCTAAATCAAAAGTAACGAACGATTTAGTGAGAACATGTCAAGTTGATCAGCCAGTTAAAGTGATCATTCTACAGTGATCATTCTAAACTGATCATTGGTGCTCATTGAGTAAAGGCTTATAAATGAAGCATAATGCATGGCATCACGCATTTTGGGATAGATTGGATTATTTGAATGCCTTTTCGTATCTACTTTTGTCTCAAATTTTGTCACAGTATAGAAAACTGAACTAGCTTAATGTGGGCATTGGAATCGTGTCATTTTGAGCTATAAATCAATAGTTATAGATGATTTAGTGCGGACATGTCAAGTTGATGGGCCAGTTAAACTGATCATTGGTGCTCATTAAGAAAAGGCTTATAAATGAAGCATAATGCATGGCATCACATAGTTTTGGATAGATTGGATTACTTGGACACTTTGTTGTATCTATTTCTGTCTCAAATTTTGTTAAAATATAGAATATTGAGCTAGTTTAACGTAGGCATTATTTTTGTGTTTTTCTGAGCTCTAAATCAAAAATTACAGACGATTCAGTGCACATGTGTCAAGTTGATCGGCCAGTTAAAGTGATCATTCTAAACTGATCATTGGTGCGCATTGAGTAAAGGCCTATAAATGAAACAAAATGCATGGCGGTATACAGTTTGGGATAGATTGGATGACTCAGACGCTTTGTCGTATCTAGTGTTGTTTCAAATTTTGTCACAATACAGAAAATTGAACTAGATTAATGCGGGTATTGGATTCATGTCATTCTTAGCTATAAATAAGAAGTTATGGACCATTTAGTGCCGACATAACAAGGTTATCAGCCAGTTAAAATGATCATTCTGAACTGATCATTGGTGTTCATTGAGTAAAAGCTTATAAATGAAAAATATTGCGTGGCATCACGCAGTTTTGGATATATATGATTACATGGAGATTTTGTGATATCTATTTCTATCTAAAATTTTCTTACAATATATAAAATTGAGCTACCTTAACGTGAGCATTGGATTCGTGTCTTTCAGAGCTCTAAATCAAAACTAACGAACGATTTAGTGCGGACATGTCAAGTTGATCGGCCAGTTAAAGAGATCATTATAGAGTGATCATTCTAAACTGATCATTGGCGCTCATTGAGTAAAGGCTTATAATTGAAGCATAATGCATGACATCACGCAGCTTAGGATGGATTGGAATACTTGAATGCTTTGCGTATCTAATTTGGTTTCACATTTTGTCATAATGTAGAAAATTGAACTAGCTTAATGTGCGCATTGGATTCGTGTCATTCTGAGCTATATATCCAAAGTTATTGATGATTTAATGCGGACATGTCAAGTTGATCGTCCAGTTAAAGTGATTATTCTAAATTGATCATTGGTGCTCAATAAAGGCCTATAAATGAAGCATAATGCATGCCATCACACAGTTTTCGATAGATTGGATTACTTGGACTCTTTGTCGTATCTATTTCTGTCTCAAATTCTATTAAAATATAGAAGATTGAGCTAGCTTAACATGGGCATTGGATTCGTGTGTTTCTGAGCTCTAAATAAAAAGTTATGGATAGTTTACTGCAAACATGTCAAATAGATCGGCCAGTAAAGCGATCATTATAAACTAATCATTGGTGCTCATTGATTAAAGGCTTATAAATAAAGCGTAATGCATGATATCACATAGTTTTGGATAGTTTGGATTACTTGGATGCTTTTCGTATCTATTTTTGTCCTAAATTTTGTTACAATAAAGAAATTTGAGCAAGTTTACAGTGGGCATTTGATTCGTGTGTTTCTGAGCTCTAAATCAAACGTTACAGACGATTTAGTGCGGAAATGTAAAGTTGATCGGCCTGTTAATGTGATCACTCTAAACTTATCATTGGTTCTCATTGCGTAAAGGCTTATAAATGAAGCATAATGCATGGCATCACGCAGTTTAGATCGATTGGATTACTTGGACGACTTGTCGTATCTAGTTCTGTTTCAAATTTTGTCACAATACAGAAAATTTAACTAGCTTAATGTGGGCATTGCATTCGTGTCATTCTGAGCTATAAATCAAAAGTAATGAAATATTTAGTGCCGACATGACAAGTTGATCGGCCAGTTAAAATGATCATTCTAAGCTGATGATTGGTGCTCATTGAGTAAAAGCATACAAATGAAAAATAATGCATGGCATCACGCAGTTCGGGATGGATTGGATTACTTGGATGCTTGGTCGTATCTATTTATATCTCAAATTTTGTTACAATATAGAAAATTGAGCTACCTTAACGTGGGCATTGGATTCATGTCTTTTTGAGCTCTAAATCAAAACTATCGGACGATTTAGTGCGGACATGTAAAGTTGATCGGCCAGGTAAAGTGATCATTCTAAACTGATAATTCTAAACTGATCATTAGGGCACATTAAGTAAAGGCTTATAAATGAACCATAATGGTTGACATCACACAGTTTGGGATAGATTGAATTACTTGTACGCTTTGTCGTATCTAGTTTTGTTTCAAATTTTGTCACAATATAGAAAATTGAACTAGTTTAATGTGGGCATTGGATTCGTGTAATTTTAATTTATAAATAAAAGGTTACGGACGATTTAGTGCAGATATGTCAAGTTGATCGGCCAGTTAAAATGATCATTCTAAACTGATCATTGGTGCTCATTGAGTATAGGCTTATAAATGAAGCATAATGCATGGCATCACACAATTTTTGATAGATTGGATTACTTGGAGTCTTTGTCGTATCTATTTCAGTCGCAAATTTTTTTACAATATTGAAAATAAAGCTAGCTTAACTTGAGAATTGGATTCGTGTCATTGAGAGCTCTAAATCAAAAGTTAATGAAGATTTAGTGCAGAAATGTTAAGTTGATCGGCTAGTTAAAGTGATCATTCTAAACTGATCATTGGTGCTCATTGAGTAAAGGCTTATAATAAAGCATAAGGCATGGCATAACACAGTTTGGGATATATTTGATTACTTCGATGCTTTTTTATACCTACTTTTGTCTCAATTTTTGTTACAATATAGAAAATTGAGCTAGTTTAATTTGGGCATTGGATTCGTGTGTTTCTGAGCTCTAAATCGAAAAATACACACGATTTACAGCGCACAAGTCAAGATGATCCACCAATTAAATTGATCATTCTAAACTAATCATTGGTACCCATTAAGTAAAGCCTTATAAATGAAGTATAAAGCATGTAATCAAGTAGTAGGGATAGATTGGATTACTTGGACACTTTTTCGTCTCTATTTATGTCTCAAATTTGGTCAAAATATAAAAAATTGAGCTTGTTTAATAATGGCTTTGGATTCGTGTCATTCTGAGCTCTAAATCGAAAGTTACGGACGATTTAGGGTGGACATGTCAAGTTGATCGACCAATTAGTATGATTATTCTAAATAGATCATTGGTACTCATTGAGTAAAGGGTTATAAATGAAGCATAATGCATGGCATCACGTATTTGGGATAGATTGGATAAGTTGGACCCTTTGTTGTATCTAGTTCAGACTCAGATTTTGTCACAATATAGAAATTCGAGCTAGCTTAACGTGGGCATTGGATTTGTGTCATTCTCAGCTCTAAATCAAAAGTTACGAACGATTTAGTGCAGACATATCAAGGTGATCGACCAGTTAAAGTGATCATTCTAAACTGATCATTCGTAGTCATTAAGTAAAGGCTTATAAATGAAGTAAAATGTCGTGCATCACACAGTTTTGGATAGATTGGATTAATTGGACGCTTTGTCGTATCTACTTCTGTCTCAAGTTTTGCTTCAATATAGATTGGATTAATTGGACGCTTTGTCATTTTGCTTATAAATGAAGCATAATGCATGGCATCACACAATTTTGGATAGATTGGATTACTTTGACTCTTTTTCATATCTAATTCTGTCTCAATTTTTTTTACAATAAAGAAAATTGAGCTAGCTTAACATGTGCATTGGATTTGTGTGTTTCTGAGCTCTAAATTGGAAAATACACACGATTTAGTGCGGAAATTCAAGTTAATCGGCCAGTTAAAGTGATCATTCTAAACTGATCAATGGTGCTCATTAAGTAAAGCCTTATAAATGAAGCATAGAGCATGACATCAAGTAGTTTGGATAGATGGGAATACTTGGATGCTTTGTCGTTTCTATTTTAATCTCAGATTTTCTCAAAATATAGAAAATTAAGTTTGTTTAACGTGGGTTTTGGATTTGTGTCATTATGAGCTCTAAATCAAAAGTTAGAGACAATTGAGTGTGGACATGTCAAGTTGATCGGCCAGTTAATATGATTATTTGAAATTGATCATTGGTGCTCATTGAGAAATGGCTTATAAATGAAGCATATTGCATGGCATCACATATTTTGGGATAGATTGGATTACTTGGACGTTTTGTCGAATCTAGTTATGTCTCAAATTTTGTCACAATATAGGAAAATGAACTAGCTTAATGTGTGCATTTGTTTTGAGTCATTTTGAGCTATAAATCAAAAGTTACGGACTATTTAGTGCGGACATGTCACGTTGATCGGCCAGTTAAAGTGATCATTCTAAACTGATCATTGCTGCTCATTGAATAAATGCTTATAAATAAATGCATGGCATCACACAGTTTGGGATAGATTGGATTATTTGGATGCTTTTTCGTATCTAATTCTAATTCAAATTTTGTCACAATATAGAAAATTGAACTAGCTTAATGTGGGCATTGGATTCGTCTCATTCTAAGTTATACATCAAAAGTTATGGACCATTTAGTGCCGATATGACAAGTTGATCAACCAGTTAAAATGATCATTCTAAACTGATCATTGGTGCTCATTGAGTAAAAGCTTATAAATGAAAAATAATGCATGGCATCACGGAGTTTGGGATAGATTGGAATACTTGGACGCTTTGTCCTATCTATTTCTATCTCAAATTTTGTTACAATATAAAAAATTGAGCTACCATAAAAAAGACATTGGATTCGTCTCTTTCTGAGCTCTAAATCAAACATAATGGACGATTTAGTGCGGAAATGTCAGTTGATCGGCCTGTTAAAGTGATCATTCTATACTGATCATTCTAAACTGATCATTGGTGCTCATTGAGTAAAGGCTTATAAATGAAGAATAATGCATGATCTTACGCAGTTTGAGATTGATTCAATTACTTGAACGCCTTCTCGAATCTATTTCTGTATAAAATTTTGTCACAATATAGAAAATTGAACTAGCTTAATGTGGGCATTGGATTCGTGTCATTCTGAGCTATAAATCAAAACTTACGGACGATTTAGTGCGGACATGTCAAGTTGATCGGTTAAAGTGATCATTCTAAATTCATCATTGCTGCTATTGAGTAAAGGCTTATAAATGAAGCATAATGCATGGTATCACGCATTTTGGGATAGATTGGATTACTTGGACACTTTGTCGTATCTATTTCTATCTCAAATTTGGCACAATATAGAAACTTGAACAAGCTTAATGTGGGCATTGGATTCGTGTCATTCTGAGCTATAAATCAAAAGAACCGGACTATTTAACGCGGACATGTCAAGTTGATCGTCCAGTTAAAGTTATCATTCTAAACTGATCATTGGTGCTCATTGAGTAAAGGCTTATTAATGAAGCACAATGCATGCCATCACACAGTTTTTGATAGGTTGGATTACTTGGACGCTGTGTCATATCTATTTCTATCTCAATTTTTGTTTAAATAAAGAAATTTGAGCTATATTAACATGGCCACTGGATTCGTGTGTTTCTGAGCTCTAAATAAAAAGTTATGGACGATTTATTGCGGACATGTCAAGTTGATCGGCATGTTAAAGTGATAATTCTAATATGATGATGGTGCTCATTTAGTAAAGGCGTATAAATGAAGCAAAATGCATGGAATCATGCAATTTGGGCTAGATTGGATTACTTGAACGCTTTGGCATAGCTAGTTCTATTTTAAATTTTATGACAATATAGAAAATTGAATTAGATTATTGTGGGCATTGGATTTGTGTCATTCTGATCCATAAATCAAACGTTATTCACCATTTAGTGTCGACATGACAAGTTGATCGGCCAGTTAAATTGATCAGTCTAAACTAATCATTGGTTCTCATTGAGTAAAAGCTTACAAATGAAAAATAATACATGGCATCACGCAGTTTGGGAGAGATTGGGTTACTTGGACGCTTTATCGTATCTATTTCTACCTCGATTTTGTTACAATATAGAAAATTGAGCTACCTTAACGTGGGCATTAGATTCGTGTCTTTCAGAGCTCTAAATCAAAAGTAACGGACAATTTAGTGCAGAAATATCAAGTTTATCGGCCAGTAAAGTGATCATTCTAAACTGATCATTGGTGCTCATTGAGTAAAGGCTTATAAGTGAAGCATAATGCATGGCATCACACAGTCTTGGATAGTTTGGATTACTTTGACGCTTTGTCATATCTATTTTTGTCTCAAATTTTGTTACAATATAGAAATGTTAGCTAGCTTAACGTGGGAATTAGATTTGTGTATTTCTGAGCTCTAAATCAAAAGTATAGACGATTTAGTGCGAATATGTCAAATTGATCGGCAAATTAAAGTGATCACTCTAAACTGATCATTACTACTCATTGAGTAAAGGACTGTAAATGAAGCATAATGCATGGCATCATGCAGTTTAGATAGATTGGATTACTTGGACGATTTGTCGTATCTAGTTCTGTTTCAAATTTTTTCACAATATAGAAAATTCAACTAGCTTAATGTGGGTATTGGATTCCTGTCATTCTGAGTTATAAATCAAAAGTAATGGAATATTTAGTGCCGACATGACAAGTTGATCGGCCAGTTAAAATGATCATTCTAAACTGATGACTGGTGCTCATTGATTAAAAGCTTACAATCGAAAAATAATGCATGGCATCGCGCAGTTTGGGATGGATTGGATTACTTGGACGCTTTGTCGTATCTATTCATATCTCAAATGTTGTTAGAGTATAGAAAATTGAGCTACCTTAACGTGGGCATTGGATTCGTGTGTTTCTGAGCTCTAAATAAAAAGTATTGGACGATTTAGTGTGGACATGTCAAGTTGATCGGCCAGGTGTAGTGATCATTCTGAACTGATAATTCTAAACTGATCATTGGTGCTCATTGAGCTAAGGGCTTATAAATGAACCATAATGCTTGACATCACGTAGTTTGGGATAGATTGGATTACTTGCACGCTTTTGTCGTATCTATTTCTGTCTCAAATTTCGTTACACTATAGACAATTGAGCTACCTTAACGTGGGCATTGGAATTGTTTGTTTCCCAGCTCTAAATCAAAAGTTACGGACGATTTAGTGTGGACATGTTAAGTTGATCGGCGAGTTAAAAATCATTCTAAACTGATCATTGGTGATCATTAAGTAAAGGCTTATAAATGAGGCATAAAACATGGCATCACGCACTTTTGGATGGATTGGATTACTTGGATGCTTTGTCGTATCTAGTTTTGTTTCAAATTTTGTCATAATATAGAAAATTAAACTAGATTAATGTGTGCAGTAGATTCGTGTCATTCTGAGCTATAAATCAAAAGTTATGGATGATTTAGTGCAGACATGCCAAGTTGGTCGGCCAGTTAAGACGATCATTCTAAACTGATCATTGGTGCCCATTGAGCAAAGGCTTATATATGAGGCATAATGCATGGCATCACGCAGTTTGAGATAGATTGGATTACTTTGACGTTTTGTCGTATCTATTTCTTTCTCAAATTTTGTCACAATATAGAAAATTGAGCTAGCTTAGAGTGGGCATTGGATTCGTGTCATTCGGAGTTCTAAATCAAAAGTTACGCATGATTTAGTGCGGACATGTCAAGTTGATCGGCTAGTTAAAGCGATCA
The DNA here is from genome assembly GCA_018901935.1 of Pugionium cornutum. Taxonomy (NCBI): domain Eukaryota; kingdom Viridiplantae; phylum Streptophyta; class Magnoliopsida; order Brassicales; family Brassicaceae; genus Pugionium; species Pugionium cornutum. The sequence continues at coordinate 28,151,093 of CM032163.1, forward strand.
TTCTAAATTGATCATTGGTGCACATTGATTAAAGGCTTATAAATGGAGCATAATGTATGGCATCACATAGTTTTTTTGGATAGATTGGATCAAAATATAGAAAATTGGGCTTGCTTAACGTGTACATTGGATTCATGCCATTTTGATCCCTAAATAAAATGTTACGGACGATTTAGTGTAGACATGTCAAGTTGATCGACCATTTAATATGATTATTCTAAATTGGTCATTGGTGCTCATTCAGTAAAGGCTTATCAATGAAGCATAATGGATGGCATCACGCAATTTGGGATATATTAGATTACTTGGATGCTTTTTCGTATCTAGTTCTGTCTCAAATTTTGTCACAATATCGAAAATTGAACTAGCTTAATGTGGGTAACGGATTCGTGTCATTATGAGCTACAAAACAAAATTTATGGACGATTTAGTGCAGACATGTCAAATTGATCGGCTAGTTATAATGATCATTCTAAACTGATTATTGGTGCTCAAGTAAACGCCTATAAATGAAGATAATTCATGGCATCACGCCGTTTGGGATGGACTGGATTACTTGAACGCTTTGTTATATCAATTTATTTTTCAAATTTTGTCACAGTATAGAAAATTGAGCTAGCTTAACGAGGGCATTGGATTCGTGTCATTCTGAGCTCTAAATCAAAAGTTACTGATGATTTAGTGTGGACATGTCAAATTGATCGGCCAGTTAAAGTAATCATTCCAAACTGATCATTGGTGCTTGTTGAGTAAAGACTTATAAATGAAGCATAATGCATGGCATCACGAAGTTTGGAATAGATTGGATTACTTGGACGCTTTGTCGTATCTAGTTCTGTCTCAAATTTTTTCACAATATAGAAAATGTAACTAGCTTAATGTGGGCAATTGATTATTATCATTCAGAGCTATTAATCAAAGGTTAGGGACGACATAGTGCAGACATGTCAAAGTGATCGGCCAGTTAAAATGATCATTCTAAACTGATCGTTGCAGCACACTGAGTAAAAGCTTATCAATGAAGAATAATGCATGGCATCACGCAGTTTGGGATGTAATGGATTACTTGGACACTTTGTTGTATCTATTTCTATCTCAAAGTTTTTCACAATATAGAAAATTGAGGTAGCTTAAAGTGGTAACTGGATTCCGGTCATTATGTGCTCTAAATCAAACGTTACAGACTATTTAGTACGGACATGTCAAGTTGTTTGGCCTGTAAAGTGATCATTCTAAACTAATCATTAGTGCTTATTGAGTAAAGGCTTATAAATGATGCATAATGCATGGCATCACATAATATTGGATAGACTGGTTACTTGGACGCTTTTGTCGTATCTATTTCTTTTGCAAATTTTATTACACTATAGAAAATTGAACTAGCTTAACGTGGGCACAAGATTCGTGTGTTTCTGAGCTCTAAATCAAAAGTTAGAGATGATTTAGTGCGGACATGTCAAGTTGATCGGGGAGTTAAAATGATCATTCTAAACTGATCATTGGTGCACATTAAGTAAAAACTTATAAATGAGGCATAAAGCATGGCATCACGTAGTTTAGGATATATTGGATTACTTTGATGCTTTGTCGTATCTAGTTTAGTTTCAAAATTTGTCACAATATAGAAAATTAATCTAGTTTAATGTGGGCATTGGATTCGTGTCTTTCTGAGATATAAATCAAAAGTTATGGACGATTTAGTGCAGACATGACAAGTTGATCGGCGAGTTAAAATGATCATTATAAACTGATCATTGTTGCTCTTTGAGTAAAAGCTTATAAATGAAAAATAATGCATGGCATCACACAGTTTGGGATGGATTGGATTACTTGGATGCTTTGTCGTATCTATTTCTGTCTCAAATTTTGTCACAATTTAGAAAATTGAGCTAGCTTAATGTGGGCATTGGAATCGTGTGATTCTTAGCTCTAAATCAAAAGTTACGGACAATTTATTGCAGACATACCAAGTTGATCGGCCAGTTAAAGTGATCATTCTAAAATGATCATTCGTTCTCATTAAGTAATGACTTACAAATGAAGCATAATATACGCATCACACAGTTTTGGATAGATTAGATTACTTGGACACTTTATCGTATCTATTTTTGTCTCCAATTTTTTTTTCAATATAGAAAATTGAGCTAATTTAACATTGGCATTGGATTTGGGTCATTCTGAGCTCCAAATCAAAAGTTACGGATGATTTAGTGCAGACATGTCAAGTTGATCGGCCCGTTAAAATGATCATTCTAAACTGATCATTTGTGCTCATTGAGTAAAAGCTTACAAATGAAGCATATTGCATGGCATCACACAGTTTTGGATAGATTAGATTACTTGGATGCTTTGTCGTATCTATTTCTCTCTCAAATTTTGTTACAATATAGAAAATTGAGCTAGCTTAACATGGGCATTGGATTTGTCTCATTCTGAGCACTAAATCAAAACTTACGGATCATTTAGTGCGGACATGTCAAGTTGTTCGGCCAGTTAAAGTGATCATTATAAACTGATCATTGGTGCTGATTGAGTAAAACGACTTATAAATTAAGCATAATGCAAGGCATTACGCTGTTCGGGAAAGATTGGATTACTTGGATGTTTGTCCTATCTATTTCAGTCTCAAATTTTATCAAACTATAGAGAATTGAGCTTGCTTATCATTGGCATTGGATTCGTGTAATTCTGAGCTCTAAATCAAAAGTTACGGACGATTTAGTGTCGACATGTCCAGTTGAACCGCCAGTTGATATGATTATTCTAAACTGATCGACGGTGCTCATTGAGTAAAGGCTTATAAATGAAGTATAATGCATGGCATCACGCAGTTTGGGATAGATTGGATTACTTGGACGCATTTTCGTATCTAGTTCTGTCTGAAATTTTGTCACAATATAGAAAATTTAACTAGTTTAGATTCGTGTCATTCCGAGCTCTAAATAAAAAATTACAGATGTTTTAGTGCGGACATGTCAAGTTGATCAGTGAGTTAAAATGATCGTTCTAAACTGATCATTGGTGTTCATTATGTAAAGGCTTATAAATGATGCATAAAGCATGGCATCACGCAGTTTGAAATAGATTGGATTACTTGGATGCCTTGTCGTATATAGTTTTGTTTCAAATTTTGTCACAACATAGAAAATTGAATTAGCTTAACGTGGGCATTCGATTCGTGTCTTTCTGAGCTATAAATCAAAAGTTATTGACGATTTAGTGCAGACATGTCAGGTTGATCGGCCAGTTAAAATGATCAATCTAAACTTATCGTTGGTGATCATTGAGTAAAAGAATATAAAATGAAGAATAATGCATGGCATCACGCAGTTTTGGACTGACTTGATTACTTGGACGCTTTGTTGTATATATTTCGGTCTCAAATTTTGTCACAATATAGAAGATTTAGCTAGCTGAATGTAAGCATTGGATTCGTGTCATTCCGAGCTCTAAATCAAAAGTTACAGATGATTTAGTGCGGACATGTCATGTTCATCGGCCAGTTATAGTGATCATTCTAAACTGATCATTCGTGCTCATTCAGTAAAGGCTTATAAATGAGGCATACAGCATGGGATCACGCAGTTTGAGATAGATTGGATTACTTGGACGATTTGTCGTATCTAGCTTTGTTTCAAATTTTGTCACAACATAGAAAATTGAACTAGCTTAATGTGGGAATTCGATCCGTGTCATTTTGAGGTATAAATGGACGATTTAGTACAGAAATGTCAAGTTGACCGGCCAGTTAAAATGATCATTCTAAACTGAGCGTTGGTGGTCATTAAGTAAAAGCTTATAAATGAAGAACAACACATGGGATCATACAGTTTGGGATTTACTAGATTACTTGAACGCTTTGTCTAATGTGTTACTATCTCAAATTTTGTAACAATATAGAAAATTGAGGTAGCTTAACGTAAGCATTGGATTCGTGTCATTTTGAGCTATAAATCAAAAGTTAAGGATGATTTGGTGCGGACATGTCAACTTCATCGGCCAGTGAAAGTGATCATTCTAAACTCATCATTGGTGCTGATTGAGTAAACACTTATAAATGAAGTATAATGCATAGAATCAATCAGTTTTGGATAGATTGGATTACTTGGACGCTTTGTGGTATCTATTTTTGTCTCAAATTTTGTTAGACTATAGAAAATTGAGCTACCTTAACGTGGGCATTGGATTCATGTCTTTCTGAGCTCTAAATCAAAAGTTACGGACGATTTAGTGCGGACATAGTTGATCGACGAGTTAAAATGATAATTCTAAACTAATCATTGGTGCTCATTAAATAAAGGCTTATAAATGAGGCATAAAGCATGGCATCACACAGTTTGGGATAGATTGGATTACTTTGATGCTTTTGTCGTATCTAGTTCTGTTTCAAATTTTGCCACAATATAGAAAATTCAACTAGCTTAATGTAGGCATTGGATTCATATCATTCCGAGCTATAAATTATTATGGACGATTTAGTTCATACACGACAAGCTGATTGGCCAGTTGAAATGATCATTCCAAACTGATCATTGATGCTCATTGGGTAAAATTTTATAAATGAAAAATAATGCATTTCATCACGGAGTTTGGGAAGGATTGGACTACTTTGATGTTTTGTCATAATTATTTCTGTCTCAAAATTTTGTCACATATAGAAATTTGAGCTAGCTTAACGTAAGCATTGGATTCGTGTCATTCTGAGGTCTAAATCAAAAGTTATGGACGATTTAGTGTGGAAAATTTCGTGCGGATGTGTCAAGTTGATCGGTCAGTTAAAATGATCATTCTAAACTGATCATTGGTGCTCATTGAGTAAAAGCTTATAAATGAAAAATAATGCATGACATCACGCAGTTTGGGATAGATTTGATTACTTGGACACTTTGTCGTATCTATTCATGTCTCAAATTTTGTTACAATAAAGGAAATTGAGCTAGTGTAGTGTGGGCATTCGATTTATGTGTTTCTGAGCTCTAAAAAAAAAATTATGGACGATATAGTGCAGACATGTCAAGGTTATCGGCCAGTCAAAATGATTATTCTAAACTTTTCGTTGGTTCCCATTAAGTAAAGGCTTATAAGTGAGACATTGAGAATGGCATCACGCAGTTTGGGATAGACTGGATTACTTTGACGCTTTGTCGTATCTATTTCTGTTTTAAATTTTGCCACAATATAGAAAATTGAACTAGCTTAATGTGGGCATTGTATTCGTGCCATTCAGAGGTATAAATCAAAAGTATTGGACGATTTAGTTAACTCATGACAAGTTGATCGGCCTGTTAAAATGATCATTTTAAATTGATCAATGGTGCTAACTGAGTAAAAGCTTATAAATGAAAAATAATGCAAGGCATCACACATTTTGGGATGGATTAGATTACTTGGACTCTTTGTCGTATCAATTTTTGTCACAATATAGAAAATTGAGCTTGCTTAACGTGGGCATTTAATTCATGTGTTTCTGAGCTCTAAATCAAAAGTTACGAACGAATTTGTCATAATATAGCAAATTGATCTAGCTTAATGTAGGCATTCGATAGGTGTTACTCTGAGCTACAAATGAAAAGTTATGGACGATATAGTGCATACATGTCAAGTTGATCGGCCAATTAAAATGATCATTCTAAACTAATCGTTGGTGGTCATTGAGTAAAAGCTTATAAATGAATAATAATTCATGGCATCACGCAGTTTGGAAATTGACTGGGTTACTTGGAAGCTTTGTCGTATCTATTCCTGTCTCAAATTTTGTCACGATATAGAAGATTGAGCTAGCTTAACGTAAGCATTGGATTTGTGTCATTCTGAGCTCTAAATCAAAAGTTACGGATGATTTAGTGCAGATATGTCAAGTTGATCGGCCAGTGAAAGTGATCATCCTAAACAGATCATTGGTGCTGATTGAGTAAACGCTTATAAATGAAGCATAATGCATAGCATCATACAGTTTTGGATAGATTTGATTACTTGGATCCCTTGTTGTATCTATTTCTATTTCAAATTTTGTCACAATATAGAAAATTGAGCTATCTTAAAGTGGGCATTGGATTCGTGTCATTCTGAGCTATAAAGCAAAAGTTACGGAAGATTTAGTGCAAACATGTCAAGTTGATCGGGCAGTTAAAGTGATCATTCTAAACTGATCATTGGTGCTCATTGAATAAAGGCTTATAAATGAAGCAAATGCATGGCATCACAAAGTTTTGTATAGATTGGATTATTTGGACGCTTTTTCGTATATAATTATGTTTCAAATTTTGTCACAATATAGAAAATTGATCTAGTTTAATGTGGGCATTGGATTCCTGTCATTCTGAACTATAAATCAAAAGTTATGGACGATTTAGTCCAAACATGACAAGTTGATCGGCCAGTTAAAATGATCATTCTAAAGTGATCATTGGTTCTCATTGAGAAAAAGCTTATAAATGAAAACTAATGCATAGCATCACACATTTTGGGATTGATTGGATTACTTGAATGCTTTGTCGAATCTATTTTTGTCTCACATTTTTTCAAAATATAGAAAATTGAGCTAACTTAACGTGGGCATTGGATTCGTGTCACGCTGAGCTATAAATAAAAAGTTAAGGATGATATAGTGCGGACATGTCAAGTTTATAGGCTAGTTAAAGTGATCATTCTAAACTGATCATTAGTGCTCACTAAGTAAAGGCCTATAAATGAAGCATAAAGCATGGCATCACGCCGTTTGGGATAGATTGGATTACTTTGACGCTTTGTCGTCTCAATTTCTGTCTCAAATTTGGTCAAAATATAAAAAAATTTATCTTGTTTAACGTGGACAGTAGATTCTTTTGTTTTTAAGCCTTAAATCAAAAGTTACGAAAGATTTAGTGCGGACATGTCCAGTTGATCGTCCTGTTTATATGATTATTCTAAACTGATCATTCATTCTCATTAAGTAAAGGCTTATAAATGAAGCATAATGCATTGCATCACACATTTTTGGATAGATTGGATTACTTGGACGCTTTGTCGTTTCTATTTATGTCTCAAATTTTGTCACAATATAGAAAATTGAACTAGCTTAACGTGGGCATTGGATTCGTGTCATTCTGAGCTCCTAATCAAAATTTATAGACGATTTAGTGCGTATTTGTCTAGTTGACCGGCCAGTTTAAGTGATCATTCTAAACTGATCATTGGTGCTCATTGAGCAAAGGCTTATAAACGAAGCATAATGCATGGCATCACGAAGTTCGGGATAGATTGGATTATTTGGACGCTTTGTCATATCTAGTTCTGTTACAAACTTTGTAACAATTAAGATGGGCATTGAATTCGTGTCGTTCTGAGCTATTAATCAAAAGTTATGGACGATTTAGTGTCGATATGTGAAGTTGATTGGCCAGTTTAAATGATCATTCTAAACTGATCATTGGTGCTCATTGAGTAATGGCTTAGAAATGAAAAATTATGCATGGCATCATGCATTTTGGGATGGACTGGATTACTTGGATGGTTTGCCATATCTATTTCTGTCTTAAATTTTCTCAGAATATAGAAAATTGAGCTAGCTTGATGTGGGCATTGGATTCGTTTCAGTCTGAGATCTAACTAGAAAGTTACAGAAGATTTAGTGCAGAGATGTCTTGTTGATCGGCCAGCTAAACTGATCATTCTAAACTGATCATTAGTACTCATTGAGTAAAGACTTATAAATGAAGCATAATGCATGGCATCACGCAGTTTGGGATAGATGGGATTACTTAGACGCTTTGTCGCATCTAGTTCTATTACAAATTTGTCACGGTAAAGAAAATTGAACTAATTTAACGTGGGCATTAGATTCGTGTCGTTATGAGCTATAAATCAAAACTTATGGACGATTTAGTGCGGACATGACAAGTTGATCGGCCAGTTAAAATGATCACCCTAAACTGATCATTGGTGCTCATTGAGTAAATGATTAGAAATGAAGAATAATGCATGGCATCACGCATTTTGGGATGGTCTGGATTACTTGGACGGTTTGTCATATCTTATTTATGTCTCAAATTTTCTCACAATATAGAAAATTGAGCTAGCTTGATGTGGGCATTGGATTCGTGTCATTTTGAGATCTAACTAAAAAGTTAATGAAGATTTAGTGCGGACATGTCAAGTTGATCGGCCAATTAAAGTGATCATTCTAAACTGATCATTGGTGCTCATTGAGTAAAGGTTATAAATTAAGCATAGTGCATGGCCTCACACAGTTTGGGATAGATTGGATTACTTGGATGCTTTCTCGTAGTTAGTTCTGTATCAATCTTTGTTACAATATAGAAAATCGAGCTAGCTTAAAGTGGGTATTGGAAATGTGTCATTCTTAGCTTTATATCAAAAAAAGTTACGAAAGATTTAGTGCGGACATGTCAAGTTGATAGGCCAGTTTATATGATTATTCTAAACTGATCATTGGTTCTCATTAAGTAAAGGCTTATAAATGAAGCATAATGCTTGGGATCACACAATTTTGGATAGATTGGAATACTTGGACGCTTTGTTGTACCAGTTTATGTCTTATTTTGTCACAATATAAAAAAATTGAGCTAGCGTAACGTGGGCAATGGATTCGTGTCACTCTGAGCTCTAAATCAAAAGTTAGAAACGATTTATTGTGGACATGTCAGGTTGATCAGCTAGTTAAAGTGATCATTCTAAACTGATCATTGGTGCTCATTGAGTAAAGGCTTATAAATGAAGCATAATGTATGGCATAACACAGTTTGGGATAGATTGTATTACTTGGATGCTTTGTCGTCTCTATTACTTGAATGCATCACACAGTTTGGGTTATATTGGATTACTTAGACGCTTTGTCGTATCTAGTTATGTTTCAAATTTTGGTCAATATATAGAAAATTGAGCTAGCTTAATGTGGGCATTAGATTCATGTCATTCTGAGCTATAAATCAAAAGTCATCGACAATATAGTGCAGTCATGTCAAGTTGATCGTCCAGTTAAAATGATCATTCTAAATTGATCATTAGTGCTCATTGAGAAAAATTTATAAATGAAGCATAAAGCATGCCAGCAAGTAGTTTGGATAGATTGGATTACTGGGACAATTTGTCGTCTTTATTTCTGTCTCAAATTTTGTCACAATATAGAAAGTTGAACTAGCTTACCGTGACATTGGATTCATGTCATTCTGAGCTCCAAATCAAAAATTACGGATGATTTACTGTGGACATGTCAAGTTTATCGCCCAGTTTAAGTGATTATTCTAAACTGATCATTGGTGCTCATTGAGTAAAGACTTATAAATGAAGCATAATGCATGACATCATGTAGTTTGGGTTATATTGGATTACTTTGACGCTTTTTCGTATGTAGTTCTTTTTCAAATTTTGTCATAATACAGCAAGATGAACTCACTTAATGTGGGCATTTGATTCGTGTCATTCTGAGCTATAAATCAAAACTTATGGACAATATAGTGTAGACATGTCAAGTTCATCGGCCAGTTAAGATGATCATTCTAAACTGATGATTGGTGCTCATTGAGTAAAAGCTTATAAATGAAAAATATTGCATGTCATCACACATTTTGGGATGGATTGGATTACTAGGACGCTTTGTCATACATATTTCTGTCTCAAAATTTTTTACACTATAGAAACTGATCTAGCTTAACGTGGGCGTTGGATTCGTGTGTTTTTGAGCTCTAAATCAAAAGTTACGGACAATTTAGTGCGGACATGTCAAGTTTATTGCCTGTTAAAGTGATCATTATAAAATATCATTGGTGTCATTAATTAAAAGGCTTATAAATGAAGCATAAAGCATGACAGCAAGTGGATTGGATAGATTAGATGTCTTTGACACTTTGTCGTCTCTATTTTGGTCTCAAATTTTATCAAAATATAGAAAATTGAGCTAGCTTAACGTGTGCATTGGATTCGTGTAATTCTGAACTCTAAATCATAAATTACGGACGATTTAGTGAACACTTGTCAAGTTGATCGGCGAGTTAAAGTGATCATTCTAAACTGATCATTCGTGCTCATTGAGTAAAGGGTTATAAACTAAGCATAATGCATGACATCACAAAGCTTGGGTTATATTGGATTACTTGTATGCATGCGTATTTAGTTCTGTTTCAAATTTTGTCACTATATAGAAAATTGAACTAGCTTAATGTGGGCATTAGATTCGTGTCATTCTAAGCTATAAATAAAAAGTTATGGAAGATATCGTGCAGACATGTCAAGTTGATCGTCCACTTAAAATGATCAGTCTAAACTGATCATTCGTGCTAATTGAGTAAAAGCTAATAAATGAAGCATAAAGCATGCAAGCAAGTAGTTTGGATAGATTGGATTACTTGGATGCTTTCTCGTCTCTATTTCTGTCTTAAATTTTGTCACAATATAGAAACTTGAACTAGCTTAACGTGGGCATTGGATTCGTGTCATTCTACGGTCTAAATCAAAAATTACAGACGATTTAGTGCGGACATGTCAAGTTGATAGGCCAGTTAAAGTGATCATTCAAAACTGATCATTGGTGCTCAATGATTAAAGGCTTATAAATGAAACATAATGAATGGCATCACGCAGTTTGGGCTATATAGGATTACTTGCACACTTTCTCGTATCTAGTTCTGTTTCAAATTGTGTCACAATATAGAAAATTGAACTAGCTTAACGTGGTCATTGGATTCGTGTCATTCTGAGCTATAAATTAAAAGTTATGGTCAATATTGTTAGTTGATCGGCTTGTTAAAATGATCATTCTAAATTCATCATTGGTGCTCATTGCATATAACCTTATAAATGAAGCATAATGCATGACAGCAAGTAGTTTGGATAGATTGGATTACTTGGATGCTTTGTCGTCTCCATTTCTGTCTCAAATTTTGTCACAATATATGAAATTGAGCTAGCTTAACGCGCACAATGGAATCGTGTCATTCTGAGCTCTAAATCAAAAATTACAAACGATTTAGTGCGGACATGTCAAGTTGATCGGCAAGTTAAAGTGACCATTCTAAACTGATCATTGGTGCTCATTGAGTAAAGGCTTATAAATGAAGCATAATGCATGGTATCACGCAGTTTGGGTTATCTTGGATTACTTGGACGCTTTTTCGTATCTTGTTATGTTTCAAATTTTGTCACAATATAGGAAATTGAACTAGCTTAATGTGGGCATTGGATTCGTGTCATTCTGAGCTATAAATCAAAAGTTATGGACGATATAGTGCAGACATGTCAAGTTGATCGGCAAGTTAAAATGGTCATTCTAAACCAATCATCGGTGCTCATGGAGTAAAAGCTTATAAATGATGCATAAGGCATGGCAACAAGTAGGTTGGATGGACTGGATTACTTGGACACTTTGTCGTCTCTATTTCTGTCTCAAATTGTGTCACAATATAGAAAATTGAGCTAGATTAACGTGGGCATTGCATTTTTGTCATTCTGAGCTCTAAATCAAAAATTACGGACGAATTAGTGGGGAAATGTCAAGTTGATCGGCGAGTTAAAGTGATCATTCTTAACTGAGCATTGTTGCTCATTGTGCAAAGGCTTATAAATGGAGCATAATGCATGGCATCACACAGTGGGATACATTGGATTACTTGTACGCTTTGTCGAATCTGTTTCTATCTCAAATTTTGTCACAATATAGAAAATTCAGCTAGATTAGTGTGGGCAATTGATACGTGTCATTCTGAGCTATAAATCAAAGTTATGGATGATATAGTGCAAACATGTCAAGTATCGGCCAGTTAAAATGATTATTCTAAACTGCTCGTTGGTGCTCATTGATTAAAAGCTTATAAATGAAGAATAATGCATGGCATCACGCAGTTGGGGATGGACTGGATTAGTTGGACACTTTGTCGTATCTATTTCAGTCTCAAATTTTGTCACAATATAGAAAATTGAACTAGCTTAATGTGGGCATTGGATTCATAGCATTTTGAGCTATAAATCAAAAGTTATCTATAATTTAGTGCAGATAGGATAAGTTGATCGGCTAGTTAAAATGATAATTCTAAACTTGTGCTCATTGAGTAAAAGCTTATAAATGAAAACTTTGTATGCTTTATCTATCTGCTCAATTCCCATAAATTAGGGGATCATGTTCCACGGATTCCAACGAATATGTCTATCTTCCTTTAACGTGGAGAACCCTGGTTGGGTGTTATAGTTAAAAGTAAAGTTGTACTGTTATATTTTCTTGTTGGAGTACGCCTCTAAGTTTAAAAATTGGTGCTTATGTGAATCTAACACACTATGAATAGGCAGAAGTGTCCCAAAGGTTGAGCAATGCCAAGGAATCTGCTAGAAGGAATGTGAGTATGTAGAGTCATGAAGACCTCGCTAGAAAGCTACAGGTGAGGTTATCTTCTGGGTTCTTTATTAAGTTTAATGATTTGGAAATTTATAATGCTTGGCATCACGCATTTTGAGAGGGATTGGATTACTTGTACGCTTTGTCGTATCGATTTCTGTCTCAAATTGTCATAATATAGAAAATTGAGCTACGTTAATGTGGGTAATCGGTACGTGTCATTCCGAGCTATACATCAAAAGTTATGGAAGATATAGTGCAGACATGTCAAGTTGATCGGCGAGTTAAACTGATTATTCTAAACTGATCGCTGGTGCTCATTCACTAAAAGCTTATAAATGAAGAATAATGCATGGCATCACGCAGTGGGGAATGGACAGAATTACTGGGACGCTTTGTCGTATCTTTTCTTGTCTCAAATTTTGTTACACTACAAAACATTGCGCTAGCTTAACGTGGGAGTTGGATTCGTGTGTTTTTGAGCTCTAAATCAAAAGTTACGAACCATTTAGTGCTGACATGTCAAGTTGGTTGGCGAGTTAAAACGATTATTCTAAACTGATCATTGGTGCTAATTGAGTAAAGGCTTATAAATGAAGTATAATGCATGACATCACATAATTTGGGATACATTGGATTACTTGTACGCTTTGTCGTATCTAGAGTTGTTTCAAATTTTGTCACAATATAGAAAATTGAACTAGCTTAATGTGGGCACTAGATTCGTGCCATTTTGAGCTATAAATCAAAACTTTTGGATGATTTAGTGCAGACATCACAAGTTGATCGGCCAGTTAAAATGATCACTCTAAACTGATCATTGGTGCTCATTCAGTAAAAGCTTATAAATAAAAAATAATGCACGGCATCCCGCAGTTTGGGATGAATTGGATTACTTGGATGCTTTGTGGTATCTATTTCTGTCTCAAATTTTGCAACAATATAGAAAATTGAGCTAGTTTAACATGGACATTGGATTGTGTCATTCTGAGCTCTAAATCAAATGTTAAAGACGATTTAGTGAGGACATGATCAGTCAGTTAAAGTGATTATTCTAAACTGATAATTGGTTCTCATTGAGAAAAGGCTTATAAATGAAGCATAATCCATAGCATCAAACAGTTTTGGATAGATTGGGTTACTTGGACGCTTTGTCGTATCTATTTCTATCTCAAATTTTGATACAATATAGAAAATTGAGCTACCTTAACGTGGGCATTGGATTCATGTCATTATAAGCTCTAAATCAAAAGTTACAGACAATTTAGTGTGGACATGTCAAGTTGAGTGGCCAGTTAAAGAGATCATACAAAACAGATCATTGGTGCTCATTAAATAAAGGCTTATAAATGAAGTATAAAGCATGACATCAAGTAGTTTGGATAGATTGTATTACTTGGATGCTTTGTCGTCCCTATTTTTGTCTCAATTTTCTTCAAAATATAGAAAATTGAACTATCTTAACAGGGGCATTGGATTCGTGTCATGCTGAGCTCTAAATCTAAAATTTTGGATGATTTAGTGGGGACATGTCAAATTGATCGGCCAGTTAAAGTGATCATCTAAACTGATCATTGATGCTCATTGTGTAAAACCTTATAAATGAAGCATAATGCATGCTTATGCATCACACATTTTGGGTTATATTGGATTACTTGCACGTTTTGTCGTATCTAGTTCTGTTTCAAATTGTGTCACAATATAGAAAATTGAACTAGCTTAATGTGGTCATGTGATTCGTGTCATTGTGAGCTATAAATTAAAAGTTATGGATGATATTGTTAGTTAATCGGCCAGTTAAAATGATCATTCTAAATTGATCATTGGTGCTCATTGAGTAAAACCTTATAAATGAGGCATAAAGCATGGCAGCAAGTAGTTTTCATAGATTGGATTATTTGGAAGCTTTGAATTCTCCATTTTTGTCTCAAATTTTTACACAATATAGAAAATTGAGCTAGATTAACGTGAGCATTGGATTCGTGACATTCTGAGCTCTAAATAAAAAATTTCGGACGATTTAGTGCGGAAATGTCAAGTTGATCGGCAAGTTAAAATGATCACTCTAAACTGATCATTGCTGCTCATTGAGTAAAATCTTATAAATGAAAAATAATGCATGGCATCATGCAGTTCGAGATGAATTGGATTACTTGGACGCTTTGTTGAATCTATTTTGTCTCAAATTCTGTCACAATATAGAAAATTGAACTAGCTTAATGCGGGAATTGGATTCGTGTCATTTTGAACTATAAATCAAAAGTTATTGGTGATATAGTGCATACATGTCAAGTTGATCGGCCAATTAAAATGATCATTTCAAAATGATCATTGGTGCTTATAAATGAAAAATAAAGCATGGCAACAAGTATTTTGGATAGATTGGATTACTTGGATGCATTGTCGTCTCTATTTCTATCTCAAATTTTCTCACAAGATAGTAAATTAAGCTAGATTAACATGGGCATTGGATTCGTGTCATTCTAAGCTCTAAATCAAAAATTATGGACGATTTAGTGGGGAAATGTCAAGTTGATCGGCCAGTTAAAGTGATCATTCTAAACTGATCATTGGTGCTCATTGAGTAAAAGCTTATAAATAAAAAATAATGCATGCCACCACGCATTTTGGGATGCATTGAATTACTTGTACACTTTGTCGTATCTATTTCTATCTCAAATTTTGTCACAATATATAAAATATAGCTAGCTTAATGTGGGCAATTGATACGTGTCATTCTGAGCTATAAATCAAAAGTTATGGACGATATGCTGCTGACATGTCAAGTTGATCTACTAGTTAAAATGATTATTCTAAACTGATCGTTGGTGCTCATTGAGTAAAAGTTTATAAATGAAGAATAATGCATGGCATCACGCAGTCGGGGATGGACTGGATTACTTGGACGCTTTGTCGTATTTATTTATATCTCAAATTTTGTTAGACTATAGAAAATTGAGCTACCTTAACGTGGGCATTGGATTCGTGTTTTTTTAGCTCTAAATCAAAAGTTACGGACCATTTAGTGTAGACATGTCAAATTGATTGGCGAGTAAAAATAATTATTCTAAACTGATCATTGGTGCTCATTGAGTAAAGGCTTATAAATTAAGTATAATGCATGACATCACACAATTTGGGATAGATTAGATTACTTGGATGCATTTTTGTATCTAGAGTTGTTTCAAATTTTATCTCAATATAGAAAATTGAACTAGCTTAATGTGGGCATTGGATTCGTGTCATTTTGAGCTATAAATCAAAAGTTGTGCATGAATTAGTGCAGACATGAAAACTTGATCGGCCAGTTAAAATGATCATTATAAACTGATCATTGGTGCTCATTGAGAAAAATCTTATAAATGAAAAATAATGCTTGGCATCACACATTTTGGGATGGAATTGATTACTTGTACGCTTTGTCGTATCTATTTCTATCTCAAATTTTGTCACAATATAGAAAATTGAGCTACCTTAATGTGGGCAGCTGATATGTGTCATTCTGAGCTATAAATCAAAAGTTATGGACGATATAGTGCTGAAATGTCAAGTTGATCGGCCAGTTAAAATGATTAATCTAAACCCATTGTTGGTGCTCATTGAGTAAAAGCTTATAAATGAGAATAATGCATAGCATCACACATTTGGGGATTAACTGGATTACTTGGACGCTTTGTCGTATCTATTTTAGTCTCAAATTTTGTTACAAAATAGAAAATTGAGCTAGTTTAACGCGGGCATTGGATTCGTGTGTTTCTGAGCTCTAAATCAAAAGTGACAAACCTTTAAGTGTTGGCATGTCAAGTTGATTGGCGAGTTAAAATGATTATTCTAAACTGATCATTGGTGCTCATAAAGTAAAGGCTTATAAATGAAGTATATTGCTTGACATCACGCAGTTTGGGGTAGATTGGATTACTTGGATTCTTTATCGTATCTAGAGTTGTTTCGAATTATGTCACAATATAGAAAATTGAACTAGCTTAATGTGGGCATTAGATTCGTGTCATTTTGAGCTATAAATCAAAAGTTATGGATGATTTAGTGCAGCCATGACAAGTTGATAAGCCAGTTAAAATGATCATTCTTAAACAGATAATTGGTGCTCATTGAATAAAAGCTTGTAAATGAAAAATAATGCATAGCATCACGCAGGTTGGTATAAATTGGATTACTTGGACGCTTTGTCTTATCTATTTCTGTCTCAAATTTTGTCACAATATAGAAAATTGAACTAGCTTAATGTGGGCAATTGATTCGTGTCATTCTGAGCTATAAATCAAAAGCTATGCACAATTTAGTGCATACATGACAAGTTGATTGGCCAGTTAAAATTATCATTCTAAACTGATCATTGGTGCTCATTGAGTAAAAGCTTATAAATGATAAGTAATGCATGGCATCACGCAGATGGGGATGTACTTGCTTACTTTGACGCTTTGTCGTATCTTTTTCTATCTCAAATTTTGTTACACTATAAAAAATTGAGCAAGCTTAACGTGGGCATTGGATTCGTGTGTTTCTGAGCTCTGAATCAAAAGTTACGGACCATTTAGTGCGGACATGTCAAATTGATTGGCGAGTGAAAACGATTATTCTAAACTGATCATTGGTGCTCATTGAGTAAAGGCTTATAAATGAATAATAATCCATGGCATCACACAGTTTGGGATAGATTGGATTACTTGGACGCTTTGTCGTATCTAGAGTTGTTTCAAATTTTGTCACAATATAAAAAATTGAACTAGATTAATGTGGGCATTGGATTCGTGTCATTTTGAGCTATAAATCAAAAGTTATGGATGATTTAGTGCAGACATGACAAGTTGATCAACTAGTTAAAATGATCTTTGGTGCTCATTGAGTAAAACTCATAAATGAAAAAATATGCATAGATTACTTGGATAATTTGTTGTATCTATTTCTGTCTCAAATTGGTCACAACATAGAAAATTGAGCTATCCTAATGTCGGCATTGGATTCGTGTCATCTGAGCTCTAAATCAAATGTTAAGGACGATTTAGTGCGGACATGTCAAGTTGATCGGCTAGTTAATGTGATTATTCTAAACTGATCATTGGTTCTCATTGAGTAACTGCTTATAAATGAAGCATAATATGTGGCAGGAAATAGTTTTGGATAGATTGGGTTACTTGGACGCTTTGTCGTATCTATTTCTGTCTCGAATTTTGTTACAATATAGAGAATTGACCTAGCTTAACGTGGGCATTGGATTCATGTCATTCTGAGCTCTAAATAAAAAGTTACCGGACCATTTAGTGTGGACATGTCAAGTTGAGTGGCCTGTTAAAGTGATCATACTAAACAGATCATTGGTGCTCATTAAGTAAAGGCATATAAATGAAGCATAAAGCATGACATCAAGTAGTTTGGATAGATTCTATTACTTGGACGCTTTGTCGTCTTTATTTTTGTCTCCACTTTCTTCAAAATATAGAAAATTGAGCTAGCATAACGTGGGCTTTGAATTTGTGTCATGATGAGCTCTAAATCAAAAATTACAGACGATTTATTGGGGACATGTCAAGTTGATCGGCCAGTTAAAGTGATCATTCTAAACTGATCATTGGTGCTCATTGTGTAAAGGCATGGCATCACACAGTTTTGGATGCATTGGATTACTTGGATGCTTTGTCATATAAATTTTTGCCTCAAATTTTGTTACAATATAGTAAGTTGAGCTAGCTTATCGTGGGCAATGGATTCATGTCATTCTGAGCTATAAATCAAAAGTTACGGACAATTTAGTTCTGACATTTCCAATTGATCGGCCTGTTAAAGTGATCATTCTAAACTGATCATTGGTGCTCATTGAGTAAAGGCTTATAAATGAAGCATAATGCATGGCACCATGCAGTTTGCGATAGATTGGATAATTTGGATGCTTTGACGTCTCTATTTATGTCTCAAATTTTGTCAAAATATACAGAATCGAGCTACCTTAACGTGGGCATTGGATTCGTGTCATTCTTAGCTCTAAATCAAAAGTTACGCACAATTTAGTGCTGACAATCAAGTTGAGTGGCCAGTTAAAGTGATCATTCTAAACAGATCATTAGTGCTCATTAAGTAAAGGCTTACAAAAGTAGCATAAAGCATGTCATCAAGTAGTTTGGATAGATTGAATACTTGGATGGTTTGTCGTCTCCATTTCGGTCTCGTATTTTGTTACGGTATAAAAAATTTAGCTAACTTAACGTGGGCATTGGATTCGTGTCATTTTGACCTCTAAATAAAATGTTACAGACGATTTAGTGTGGACATTTCCAGTTGAGTAGCCAGTTAAAATGATCATTCTAAAATGATAATTGGTGCTCATTGAGTAAAAGTTTATAAATGAAGAATAATGCATGGCATCACGCAGTCGGGGATGGACTGGATTACTTGGATGCTTTGTCGTATTTATTTATATCTCAAATTTTGTTAGACTATAGAAAATTGAGCTACCTTAACGTGGGCATTGGATTCGTGTTTTTTTAGCTCTAAATCAAAAGTTACGGACCATTTAGTGTAGACATGTCAAATTGATTGGCGAGTTAAAATAATTATTCTAAACTGATCATTGGTGCTCATTGAGTAAAGGCTTATAAATTAAGTATAATGCATGACATCACACAATTTGGGATAGATTAGATTACTTGGATGCATTTTTGTATCTAGAGTTGTTTCAAATTTTATCTCAATATAGAAAATTGAACTAGCTTAATGTGGGCATTGGATTCGTGTCATTTTGAGCTATAAATCAAAAGTTATGCATGAATTAGTGCAGACATGAAAACTTGATCGGCCAGTTAAAATGATCATTATAAACTGATCATTGGTGCTCATTGAGAAAAATCTTATAAATGAAAAATAATGCTTGGCATCACACATTTTGGGATGGAATTGATTACTTGTACGCTTTGTCGTATCTATTTCTATCTCAAATTTTGTCACAATATAGAAAATTGAGCTGCCTTAATGTGGGCAGCTGATATGTGTCATTCTGAGCTATAAATCAAAAGTTATGGACGATATAGTGCTGAAATGTCAAGTTGATCGGCCAGTTAAAATGATTAATCTAAACCCATTGTTGGTGCTCATTGAGTAAAAGCTTATAAATGAGAATAATGCATAGCATCACACATTTGGGGATTAACTGGATTACTTGGACGCTTTGTCGTATCTATTTTAGTCTCAAATTTTGTTACAAAATAGAAAATTGAGCTAGTTTAACGCGGGCATTGGATTCGTGTGTTTCTGAGCTCTAAATCAAAAGTGACAAACCATTAAGTGTTGGCATATCAAGTTGATTGGCGAGTTAAAATGATTATTCTAAACTGATCATTGGTGCTCATAAAGTAAAGGCTTATAAATGAAGTATATTGCTTGACATCACGCAGTTTGGGATAGATTGGATTACTTGGATTCTTTATCATATCTAGAGTTGTTTCGAATTATGTCACAATATAGAATATTGAACTAGCTTAATGTGGGCATTAGATTCATGTCATTTTGAGCTATAAATCAAAAGTTATGGATGATTTAGTGCAGCCATGACAAGTTGATAAGCCAGTTAAAATGATCATTCTTAAACAGATAATTGGTGCTCATTGAATAAAAGCTTGTAAATGAAAAATAATGCATAGCATCACGCAGGTTGGTATAAATTGGATTACTTGGACGCTTTGTCTTATCTATTTCTGTCTCAAATTTTGTCACAATATAGAAAATTGAACTAGCTTAATGTGGGCAATTGATTCGTGTCATTCTGAGCTATAAATCAAAAGCTATGCACGATTTAGTGCATACATGACAAGTTGATTGGCCAGTTAAAATTTTCATTCTAAACTGATCATTGGTGCTCATTGAGTAAAAGCTTATAAATGATAAGTAATGCATGGCATCACGCAGATGGGGATGTACTTGCTTACTTTGATGCTTTGTCGTATCTTTTTCTATCTCAAATTTTGTTACACTATAGAAAATTGAGCTAGCTTAACGTGGGCATTGGATTCGTGTGTTTCTGAGCTCTGAATCAAAAGTTACGGACCATTTAGTGCGGACATGTCAAATTGATTGGCGAGTGAAAACGATTATTCTAAACTGATCATTGGTGCTCATTGAGTAAAGGCTTATAAATGAATAATAATACATGGCATCACGCAGTTTGGGATAGATTGGATTACTTGGACGCTTTGTCGTATCTAGAGTTGTTTCAAATTTTGTCACAATATAAAAAATTGAACTAGATTAATGTGGGCATTGGATTCGTGTCATTTTGAGCTATAAATCAAAAGTTATGGATGATTTAGTGCAGACATGACAAGTTGATCAACTAGTTAAAATGATCTTTGGTGCTCATTGAGTAAAACTCATAAATGAAAAAATATGCATGGCATCACGCAGTTTGGGATGAATTAGATTACTTGGATAATTTGTTGTATCTATTTCTGTCTCAAATTGGTCACAACATAGAAAATTGAGCTATCCTAATGTCGGCATTGGATTCGTGTCATCTGAGCTCTAAATCAAATGTTAAGGACGATTTAGTGCGGACATGTCAAGTTGATCGGCTAGTTAATGTGATTATTCTAAACTGATCATTGGTTCTCATTGAGTAACTGCTTATAAATGAAGCATAATATGTGGCAGCAAATAGTTTTAGATAGATTGGGTTACTTGGACGCTTTGTCGTATCTATTTCTGTCTCGAATTTTGTTACAATATAGAGAATTGACCTAGCTTAACGTGGGCATTGGATTCATGTCATTCTGAGCTCTAAATAAAAAGTTACCGGACCATTTAGTGTGGACATGTCAAGTTGAGTGGCCTGTTAAAGTGATCATACTAAACAGATCATTGGTGCTCATTAAGTAAAGGCATATAAATGAAGCATAAAGCATGACATCAAGTAGTTTGGATAGATTCTATTACTTGGACGCTTTGTCGTCTCTATTTTTGTCTCCACTTTCTTCAAAATATAGAAAATTGAGCTAGCATAACGTGGGCTTTGAATTTGTGTTATGATGAGCTCTAAATCAAAAATTACAGACGATTTATTGGGGACATGTCAAGTTGATCGGCCAGTTAAAGTGATCATTCTAAACTGATCATTGGTGCTCATTGTGTAAAGGCATGGCATCACACAGTTTTGGATGCATTGGATTACTTGGATGCTTTGTCATATAAATTTTTGCCCCAAATTTTGTTACAATATAGTAAGTTGAGCTAGCTTATCGGGGGCAATGGATTCATGTCATTCTGAGCCATAAATCAAAAGTTACGGACAATTTAGTTCTGACATTTCCAATTGATCGGCCTGTTAAAGTGATCATTCTAAACTGATCATTGGTGCTCATTGAGTAAAGGCTTATAAATGAAGCATAATGCATGGCACCATGCAGTTTGCGATAGATTGGATAATTTGGATGCTTTGACGTCTCTATTTATGTCTCAAATTTTGTCAAAATATACAGAATCGAGCTACCTTAACGTGGGCATTGGATTCGTGTCATTCTTAGCTCTAAATCAAAAGTTACGCACAATTTAGTGCTGACAATCAAGTTGAGTGGCCAGTTAAAGTGATCATTCTAAACAGATCATTAGTGCTCATTAAGTAAAGGCTTACAAAAGTAGCATAAAGCATGTCATCAAGTAGTTTGGATAGATTGAATACTTGGATGGTTTGTCGTCTCCATTTCGGTCTCGTATTTTGTTACGGTATAAAAAATTTAGCTAACTTAACGTGGGCATTGGATTCGTGTCATTTTGACCTCTAAATAAAATGTTACAGACGATTTAGTGTGGACATTTCCAGTTGAGTAGCCAGTTAAAATGATCATTCTAAAATGATAATTGGTGCTCATTGAGTAAAAGTTTATAAATGAAGAATAATGCATGGCATCACGCAGTCGGGGATGGACTGGATTACTTGGATGCTTTGTCGTATTTATTTATATCTCAAATTTTGTTAGACTATAGAAAATTGAGCTACCTTAACGTGGGCATTGGATTCGTGTTTTTTTAGCTCTAAATCAAAAGTTACGGACCATTTAGTGTAGACATGTCAAATTGATTGGCGAGTTAAAATAATTATTCTAAACTGATCATTGGTGCTCATTGAGTAAAGGCTTATAAATTAAGTATAATGCATGACATCACACAATTTGGGATAGATTAGATTACTTGGATGCATTTTTGTATCTAGAGTTGTTTCAAATTTTATCTCAATATAGAAAATTGAACTAGCTTAATGTGGGCATTGGATTCGTGTCATTTTGAGCTATAAATCAAAAGTTATGCATGAATTAGTGCAGACATGAAAACTTGATCGGCCAGTTAAAATGATCATTATAAACTGATCATTGGTGCTCATTGAGAAAAATCTTATAAATGAAAAATAATGCTTGGCATCACACATTTTGGGATGGAATTGATTACTTGTACGCTTTGTCGTATCTATTTCTATCTCAAATTTTGTCACAATATAGAAAATTGAGCTACCTTAATGTGGGCAGCTGATATGTGTCATTCTGAGCTATAAATCAAAAGTTATGGACGATATAGTGCTGAAATGTCAAGTTGATCGGCCAGTTAAAATGATTAATCTAAACCCATTGTTGGTGCTCATTGAGTAAAAGCTTATAAATGAGAATAATGCATAGCATCACACATTTGGGGATTAACTGGATTACTTGGACGCTTTGTCGTATCTATTTTAGTCTCAAATTTTGCTACAAAATAGAAAATTGAGCTAGTTTAACGCGGGCATTGGATTCGTGTGTTTCTGAGCTCTAAATCAAAAGTGACAAACCATTAAGTGTTGGCATATCAAGTTGATTGGCGAGTTAAAATGATTATTCTAAACTGATCATTGGTGCTCATAAAGTAAAGGCTTATAAATGAAGTATATTGCTTGACATCACGCAGTTTGGGATAGATTGGATTACTTGGATTTTTTATCATATCTAGAGTTGTTTCAAATTATGTCACAATATAGAATATTGAACTAGCTTAATGTGGGCATTAGATTCATGTCATTTTGAGCTACAAATCAAAAGTTATGGATGATTTAGTGCAGCCATGACAAGTTGATAAGCCAGTTAAAATGATCATTCTTAAACAGATAATTGGTGCTCATTGAATAAAAGCTTGTAAATGAAAAATAATGCCTAGCATCACGCAGTTTGGGATAAATTGGATTACTTGGACGCTTTGTCTTATCTATTTCTGTCTCAAATTTTGTCACAATATAGAAAATTGAACTAGCTTAATGTGGGCAATTGATTCGTGTCATTCTGAGCTATAAATCAAAAGCTATGCACGATTTAGTGCATACATGACAAGTTGATTGGCCAGTTAAAATTATCATTCTAAACTGATCATTGGTGCTCATTGAGTAAAAGCTTATAAATGATAAGTAATGCATGGCATCACGCAGATGGGGATGTACTGGCTTACTTTGACGCTTTGTCGTATCTTTTTCTATCTCAAATTTTGTTACACTATAGAAAATTGAGCTAGCTTAACGTGGGCATTGGATTCGTGTGTTTCTGAGCTCTGAATCAAAAGTTACGGACCATTTAGTGCGGACATGTCAAATTGATTGGCGAGTTAAAACGATTATTCTAAACTGATCATTGGTGCTCATTGAGTAAAGGCTTATAAATGAATAATAATACATGGCATCACGCAGTTTGGGATAGATTGGATTACTTGGACGCTTTGTCGTATCTAGAGTTGTTTCAAATTTTGTCACAATATAAAAAATTGAACTAGATTAATGTGGGCATTGGATTCGTGTCATTTTGAGCTATAAATCAAAAGTTATGGATGATTTAGTGCAGACATGACAAATTGATCAACTAGTTAAAATGATCTTTGGTGCTCATTGAGTAAAACTCATAAATGAAAAAATATGCATGGCATCACGCAGTTTGGGATGAATTAGATTACTTGGATAATTTGTCGTATCTATTTCTGTCTCAAAATTGGTCACAACATAGAAAATTGAGCTATCCTAATGTCGGCATTGGATTCATGTCATCTAAGCTCTAAATCAAATGTTAAGGACGATTTAGTGCGGACATGTCAAGTTGATTGGCCAGTTAAAGTGATTATTCTAAACTGATCATTGGTTCTCATTGAGTAACGGCTTATAAATGAAGCATAATATGTGGCAGCAAATCGTTTTGGATAGATTGGGTTACTTGGACGCTTTGTCGTATCTATTTCTGTCTCGAATTTTGTTACAATATAGAGAATTGAGCTAGCTTAACATGGGCATTGGATTCATGTCATTCTGAGCTCTAAATAAAAAGTTACCGGACAATTTAGTGTGGACATGTCAAGTTGAGTGGCCTGTTAAAGTGATCATACTAAACAGATCATTGGCGCTCATTAAGTAAAGGCTTATAAATGAAGCATAAAGCATGACATCAAGTAGTTTGGATAGATTCTATTACTTGGACGCTTTGTCGTCTCTATTTTTGTCTCCACTTTCTTAAAAATATAGAAAATTGAGCTAGCATAACGTGGGCTTTGAATTTGTGTCATGATGAGCTCTAAATCAAAAATTACAGACGATTTATTGGGGACATGTCAAGTTGATCGGCCAGTTAAAGTGATCATTCTAAACTGATCATTGGTGCTCATTGTGTAAAGGCATGGCATCACACAGTTTTGGATGCATTGGATTACTTGGATGCTTTGTCATATATATTTTTGTCTCAAATTTTGTTACAATATAGTAAGTTGAGCTAGCTTATCGTGGGCAATGGATTCATGTCATTCTGAGCCATAAATCAAAAGTTACGGACGATTTAGTTCTGACATTTCCAATTGATCGGCCTGTTAAAGTGATCATTCTAAACTGATCATTGGTGCTCATTGAGTAAAGGCTTATAAATGAAGCATAATGCATGGCACCATGCAGTTTGCGATAGATTGGATCATTTGGATGCTTTGACATCTCTATTTATGTCTCAAATTTTGTCAAAATATACAGAATCGAGCTACCTTAACGTGGGCATTGGATTCGTGTCATTCTTAGCTCTAAATCAAAAGTTACGGACAATTTAGTGCTGACAATCAAGTTGAGTGGCCAGTTAAAGTGATCATTCTAAACAGATCATTAGTGCTCATTAAGTAAAGGCTTACAAAAGTAGCATAAAGCATGTCATCAAGTAGTTTGGATAGATTGAATACTTGGATGGTTTGTCGTCTCCATTTCGGTCTCGTATTTTGTTACAGTATAAAAAATTTAGCTAACTTAATGTGGGCATTGGATTCGTGTCATTTTGACCTCTAAATAAAATGTTACAGACGATTTAGTGTGGACATTTCCAGTTGAGTAGCCAGTTAAAATGATCATTCTAAAATGATAATTGGTGCTCATCGAGTAAAGGCTTATAAATGAAGAATAATGCATGGCATCACACAGTTTAGTTTAGGATAGATTGTATTACTTGGACGCATAGTCGTATCTAGTTCTGTGTCAAATTTTGTCACAATATAGAAAATTGAAATATCTTAATGTGGGCATTGGATTCGTGTCATTCTGAGATATAAATCATAAGTTATGGACAATTTAGTGCGGACATGTGAAGTTGATCGGCCAGTTAAAGCGATCTTTCTAAACTGATCTTTGGTGCTCATTGAGTAATGGCTTATAAATGAAAAATAATGCATGGCATCACACAATTTTGGATAGATTGGATTATTTGGAAACTTTGTCATATCTATTTATGTCTCAAATTTTGTTACAATATATAAAATTGAGATAGCTTAACGTGGGCATTGGATTCGTGTGTTTCTAAGCTCTAAATCAAAACTTATAGACGATTTAGTGCGAACATGTCATGTAGATCAGCCAATTAAAGTGATCATTCTAAATTGATCAGTGTTGCTCATTTAGTAAACACTTATAAATGAAGCATAAAGCATGGCATCACACATTTTGGGATAGATTGTATTACTTGGACGTTTTGTCGTATCTATTTTTGTCTCAATTTTTTTCCCCATATAAAAAATTGAACTAGGTTAATGTGGGAATTGAATTCGTGTCATTTTGAACTATAAATCAAAAGTTATGGACGATATAGTGCAGACATGTCAAGTTGATCGGCCAATTAAAATGATCATTTTAAACTAATCATTGGTGCTCATTGAGTAAAAGCTTATAAATTAAGCATAAAGCATGGCAACAAGTAGTTTGGATAGATTGGATTACTTAGACGCATTGTCGTCTTTATTTCTGTCTCAAATTTTCTCACAAGATAGGAAATTATTCTAGATTAACGTGCGCATTGGATTCGTGTCATTCTAAGCTCTTAATCAAAAATTACAGACGATTTAGTGGGGAAATGTCAAGTTGATCGGCCAGTTATAGTGATCATTCTAAACTGATCATTGGTGCTCATTGAGTAAAAGCTTATAAATAAAAAATAATGCATGCCATCACGCATTTTGGGATGCATTGGATTACTTGTACGCTTTGTCGTATCTATTTCTGTATCAAATTTTGTCATAATATATAAAATTGAGCTAGCTTAATGTGGGCAATTGATACATGTCATTCTGAGCTGTAAATCAAAAGTTATGGACGATATACTGCAGACATGTCAAGTTGATCTGCTAGTTAAAATGATTAAACTGATCTCGTTGGTGCTCATTTAGTAAAAGCTTATAAATGAAGAATAATGAATGGCATCATGCAGTCGGAGATGGACTGGATTACTTGGATGCTTTGTTGTATCTATTTCTGTCTCAAATTTTCTTAGACTGTAGAAAATTGACCAAGCTTAACGTGGGCATTGAATTCGTGTTTTTTAGCTCTAAATCAAAAGTTATGGACCATTTAGTGTAGACATGTCAAGTTGATTGGCGAGTTAAAATAATTGTTCTAAACTTCTCATTGGTCCTCATTGAGTAAAGGCTTATAAATGAAGTATAATGCATGACATCATGCAATTTGGGATAGATTCGATTACTTGGATTCATTTTTGTATCTAGAGTTGTTTCAAATTTTGTCTCAATATAAAAAATTGAACTACCTTAATGTGGGCATTGGATTCGTGTGATTTTGAGCTATAAATCAAAAGTTATGGATGAATTAGTGCAGACATGAAAACTTGATCGGCCAATTAAAATGATCATTCTAAACTGATCATTGGTGCTCATTAAGTAAAATCTTATAAAAGAAAAATAATGCTTGGCATCACGCATTTTGGGATGGAATTGATTACTTGTACGCTTTGTCGTATCTATTTCTACCTCATATTTTGTCACAATATAGAAAATTGAGCTACCTTAATGTGGGCACTGATACAAGTCAGTCTTAGCTATAAATCAAAAGTTATGGACGATATAGTTCTGAAATGTCAAGTTGATCGGCCAGTTAAAATGATTTATCTAAACTGATTGTTGGTGCTCATTGAGTAAAAGCTTATAAATGAGAATAATGCATGGCATCACACATTTGAGGATTGACTGGATTACTTGGATGCTTTGTCGTATCTATTTCTGTCTCAAATTTTGTTACACAATAGAAAATTGAGCTAGTTTAACGCGGCCATTGGATTCGTGTGTCTCTGGGCTCTAAATCAAAAGTTACAGACCATTTAGTGTTGGCATGTCAAGTTGATTGGCGAGTTAAAATTATTATTCTAAACTGATCATTGGTGCTCATAAAGTAAAAGCTTATAAATGAAGTATAATGCATGACATAACGCTGTTCGGGATAGATTGGATTGCTTGGATGCTTTATCGTATCTAGAGTTGTTTCAAATTATGTCACAATATAGAAAATTGAACTAGCTTAAGGTGGGCATTGGATTCGTGTCATTTTGAGCTATAAATCAAAAGTTATGGATGATTTAGTGCAGCCATGACAAGTTGATAAGCCAGTTAAAATGATCATTCTAAACAGATAATTGGTGCTCATTGAATAAAAGCATATAAATGAAAAATAATGCATGGCATCACACAGTTTGGGATAAATTGGATTACCTGGACGCTTTGTCTTATCTATTTCTGCCTCAAATTTTGTCACAATATAGAAAATTGAACTAGCTTAATGTGGGCAATTGATTCGTATCATTCTAAGCTATAAATCAAAAGCTATGCACGATTTAGTGCATACATGACAAGTTGATTGGGCTGTTAAAATTATCATTCTAAACTGATCATTTGTGCTCATTGAGTAAAAGCTAATAAATGATAAGTAATGCATGCCATCACGCAATTGGGGATGTACAGGCTTACTTTGGCGCTTTGTCTTATCTTTTTCTATCTCAAATTTTGTTACACTATAGAAAATTGAGCTAGCTTAATGTGGGCACTGGATTCATGTGTTTCTGAGCTCTAAATCAAAAGTTACGGAATATTTAGTGCGTACATGTCAAGTTGATTGGGGAGTTAAAATGATTATTCTAAACTGATCATTGGTGCTCATTGAGTAAAGGCTTATAAATGAATCATAATCCATGGCATCACGCATTTTGGGATAGAATGGATTACTTGGACGCTTTGTCGTATCTAGATTTGTTTAAAATTTTGTCACAATATAAAAAATTGAACTAGATTAATGTGGGCGTTGGATTCGTGTCATTTTGATCTATAAATCAAAAGTTATGGATGATTTAGTGCAGACATGACAAGTTGATCGGCTAGTTAAAATGATCATTGGTGCTCATTGAGTAAAACTTATAAATGAAAAACAATTCACGGCATGACGCAGTTTGGGATGAATTAGATTACTTGGATGATTTGACGTATCTATTTATGTCTCAAAATTGATCACATTATAGAAAATTGAGCTATCCTAATGTCGGCATTGGATTCGTGTCATCTGAGCTCTAAATCAAATGTTAAGGACGATTTAGTGCGGACATGTCAAGTTAATCGACCGGTTAAAGTGATTATTCTAAACTGATCATTGGTTCTCATTGAGTAACGCCTTATAAATGAAGCATAATACATGGCATCAAATAGTTTTGGATATATTGGGTTACTTGGACGCTTTGTCGTATTTATTTCTATCTCAAATTTTGTTACAATATAGAGAATTGAGCTAGCTTAACGTGGGCATTGGATTCATGTCATTCTGAGCTCTAAATAAGAAGTTACCGGACCATTTAGTGTGGACATGTCAAGTTGAATGGCCTGTTAAAGTGATCATACTAAACAGATCATTGGTGCTCATTAAATAAAGGCTTACGAATGAAGCATAAAGCATGACATCAAGTAGTTTGGATAGATTGTATTACTTGGACGCTTTGTCGTCTCTATTTTTGTCTCCACTTTCTTCAAAATATAGAAAATTGAGCTAGCATAACGTGGGCTTTGAATTTGTGTCATGATGAGCTCTAAATCAAAAATTACAGACGATTTATTGGGGACATGTCAAGTTGATCGGCTAGTTAAAGTGATCATTCTAAAGTGATCATTCTAAACTGATCATTGGTGCTCATTGTGTAAAGGCATGGCATCACACAGTTTTGGATGCATTGGATTACTTGGACGCTTTGTCATATATATTTTTGTCTCAAATTTTGTTACAATATAGTAAGTTGAGCTAGCTTATTGTGGGCAATGGATTCATGTCATTCTGAGCCATAAATCAAAAGTTACGGACAATTTAGTTCTGACATTTCCAATTGATCGGCCTGTTAAAGTGATCATTCTAAACTGATCATTGGTGCTCATTGAGTAAAGGCTTATAAATGAAGCCTAATGCATGGCACCATGCAGTTTGCGATAGATTGGATAATTTGGATGCTTTGACGTCTCTATTTATGTCTCAAATTTTGTGAAAATATAGAGAAATGAGCTAGTTTAATGTGGGCATTGGATTTGTGTCATTCTGACTCCAAATCAAAATTTACGGATGATTCAGTGCTGGCATATGAAGTTGAGTGGCCAGCTAAAGTGATCATTCTAAACAAATCATTGGAGCTCATTAAGTAAAGTCTTATAAATGAAGAATAAAGCATGGCAACAAGAAGTTTGGATAGATTAGATTACTTCGATGCTTTGTCGTCTCTTTTTCTGTATCAAATTTTGTCAAAATATACAGAATTGATCTACCTTAACGTGGGCATTGGATTCGTGTCATTCTTAGCTCTAAATCAAAAGTTACGGACATTTTAGTGCTGACAATCAAGTTGAGTGGCCAGTTAAAGTGATCATTCTAAACAGATCATTGGTGCTCATTAAGTAAAGGCTTACAAAAGTAGCATAAAGCATGTCATCAAGTAGTTTGGATAGATTGAATACTTGGATGGTTTGTCGTCTCCATTTCGGTCTCGTATTTTGTTACAGTATAAAAATTTTTGCTAACTTAACGTGGGCATTGGATTCGTGTCATTTTGACCTCTAAATAAAATGTTACAGACGATTTAGTGTGGACATTTCCAGTTGAGTAGCCAGTTAAAATGATCATTCTAAAATGATAATTGGTGCTCATCGAGTAAAGGCTTATAAATGAAGCATAATGCATGGCATCACACAGTTTAGGATAGATTGTATTACTTGGACGCTTAGTCATATCTAGTTCTGTGTCAAATTTTGTCACAATATAGAAAATTGAAATAGCTTAATGTGGGCATTGGATTCGTGTCATTCTGAGATATAAATCAAAAGTTATGGACAATTTAGTGCGGACATGTGAAGTTGATCGGCCAGTTAAAGCGATCATTCTAAACTGATCTTTGGTGCTTATTGAGTAATGGCTTATAAATGAAGAATAATGCATGGCATCACACAATTTTGGATAGATTGGATTATTTGGAAACTTTGTCATATCTATTTATGTCTCAAATTTTGTTACAATATATAAAATTGAGATAGCTTAACGTTGGCATTG
Source organism: Pugionium cornutum (assembly GCA_018901935.1). Taxonomy (NCBI): domain Eukaryota; kingdom Viridiplantae; phylum Streptophyta; class Magnoliopsida; order Brassicales; family Brassicaceae; genus Pugionium; species Pugionium cornutum. Next base: position 28,182,283 of record CM032163.1, read on the forward strand.
GATTCGTGTGTTTCTAAGCGCTAAATCAAAACTTACAGACGATTTACTGCGAATATGTCATGTAGATCGGCCAGTTAAAGTGATCATTCTAAATTGATCAGTGGTTCTCATTTAGTAAGCGCTTATAAATGAAGCATAAAGCATGGCATCACACATTTTGGGATAGATTGTATTACTTGGATGTTTTGTCGTATCTATTTTTGTCTCAAATTTTGTCCCAATATAGAAAATTGAACCAGGTTAATGTGGGAATTGGATTCGTGTCATTTTGAACTATAAATCAAAAGTTATGGACGATATAGTGCAGACATGTCAAGTTGATCGGCCAATTAAAATGATCATTTTAAACTAATCATTGGTGCTCATTGAGTAAAAGCTTATAAATGAAGCATAAAGCATGGCAACAAGTAGTTTGGATAGATTGGATTACTTGGACGCATTGTCTTCTTTATTTCTGTCTCAAATATTCTCACAAGATAAGAAATTATTCTAGATTAACATGCGCATTGGATTCGTGTCATTCTAAGCTCTTAATCAAAAATTACAGACGATTTAGTGGGGAAATGTCAAGTTGATCGGCCAGTTATAGTGATCATTCTAAACTGATCATTGGTGCTCATTGAGTAAAAGCTTATAAATAAAAAATAATGCATGCCATCTCGCATTTTGGGATGCATTGGATTACTTGTATGCTTTGTCGTATCTATTTCTGTATCAAATTTTGTCATAATATATAAAATTGAGCTAGCTTAATGTGGGCAATTGATACGTGTCATTCTGAGCTATAAATCAAAAGTTATGGACGATACACTGCAGACAATTCAAGTTGATCTGCTAGTTAAAATGATTATTCTAAACTGATCTCGTTGGTGCTCATTTAGTAAAAGCTTATAAATGAAGAATAATGAATGGCATCACGCAGTCGGAGATGGACTGGATTACTTGGATGCTTTGTTGTATCTATTTCTGTCTCCAATTTTGTTAGACTGTAGAAAATTGACCAAGCTTAACGTGGGCATTGGATTCATGTTTTTTTAGCTCTAAATCAAAAGTTATGGACCATTTAGTGTAGACATGTCAAGTTGATTGGCGAGTTAAAATAATTATTCTAAACTTCTCATTGGTGCTCATTGAGTAAAAGCTTATAAATGAAGTATAATGCATGACATCATGCAATTTGGGATAGATTCGATTACTTGGATTCATTTTCGTATCTAGAGTTGTTTCAAATTTTGTCTCAATATAGAAAATTGAACTACCTTAATGTGGGCATTGGATTCGTGTGATTTTGAGCTATAAATCAAAAGTTATGGATGAATTAGTGCAGACATGAAAACTTGATCGGCCAATTCAAATGATCATTCTAAATTGATCATTGGTGCTCATTGAGTAAAATCTTATAAAAGAAAAATAATGCTTGGCATCACGCATTTTGGGATGGAATTGATTACTTGTACGCTTTGTCATATCTATTTCTATCTCATATTTTGTCACAATATAGAAAATTGAGCTACCTTAATGTGGGCAACTGATACATGTCAGTCTGAGCTATAAATCAAAAGTTATGGACGATATAGTCCTGAAATGTCAAGTTGATCGGCCAGTTAAAATGATTAATCTAAACTGATTGTTGGTGCTCATTGAGTAAAAGCTTATAAATGAGAATAATGCATGGCATCACACATTTGGGGATTGACTGGATTACTTGGATGCTTTGTCGTATCTATTTCTGTCTCAAATTTTGTTACACAGTAGAAAATTGAGCTAGTTTAACGCGGGCATTGGATTCGTGTGTTTCTGGGCTCTAAATCAAAAGTTACAGACCATTTAGTGTTGGCATGTCAAGGTTATTGGCGAGTTAAAATGATTATTCTAAATTGATCATAAAGTAAAAGCTTATAAATGAAGTATAATGCATGACATCACACTGTTTGGGATAGATTGGATTACTTGGATGCTTTATCGTATCTAGAGTTGTTTCAAATTTTGTCACAATATAGAAAATTGAACTAGCTTACGGTGGGTATTGGATTCATGTCATTTTGAGCTATAAATCAAAAGTTATGGATGATTTAGTGCAGCCATGACAAGTTGATCAGCCAGTTAAAATTATCATTCTAAACAGATAATTGGTGCTCATTGAATAAAAGCATATAAATGGAAAATAATGCATGGCATCACACAGTTTGGGATAAATTGGATTACTTGGACGCTTTTTCTTATCTCTTTCTGCCTCAAATTTTGTCACAATATAGAAAATTGAACTAGCTTAATGTGAGCAATTGATTCGTATCATTCTGAGCTATAAATCAAAAGCTATGCACGATTTAGTGCAAACATGACAAGTTGATTGACCAGTTAAAATTATCATTCTAAACTGATCATTTGTGCTCATTGAGTAAAAGCTAATAAATGATAAGTAATGCATGCCATCACGCAATTGGGGATGTACTGGCTTACTTTGGCGCTTTGTCGTATCTTTTTCTATCTCAAATTTTGTTACACTATAGAAAATTGAGCTAGCTTAATGTGGGCACTGGATTCGTGTGTTTCTGAGCTCTAAATCAAAAGTTACAGAATATTTAGTGCGTACATGTCAAGTTGATTGGGGAGTTAAAACGATTATTCTAAACTGATCATTGGTGCTCATTGAGTAAAGGCTTATAAATGAATCATAATCCATGGCATCATGCATTTTGGGATAGATTGGATTACTTGGATGCTTTGTCGTATCTAGAGTTGTTTAAAATTTTGTCACAATATAAAAAATTGAACTAGATTAATGTGGGCATTGGATTCGTGTCATTTTGATCTATAAATCAAAACTTATGGATCATTTAGTGCAGACATGAAAAGTTGATCGGCTAGTTAAAATGATCATTGGTGCTCATTGAGTAAAACTTATAAATGAAAAACAATGCATGGCATACGCAGTTTGGGATGAATTAGATTACTTGGATGATTTGTCGTATCTATTTATGTCTCAAAATTGGTCACATTATAGAAAATTGAGCTATCCTAATGTCGGCATTGGATTCGTGTCATCTGAGCTCTAAATCAAATGTTAAGGACGATTTAGTGCGGACATGTCAAGTTAATAGACAGTTAAAGTGATTATTCTAAACTGATCATTGGGTCTCATTGAGTAACGGCTTATAAATGAAGGATATTACATGGCATCAAATAGTTTTGGATATATTGGGTTACTTGGACGCTTTGTCGTATTTATTTCTATCTCAAATTTTGTTACAATATAGAGAATTGAGCTAGCTTAACGTGGGCATTGGATTCATGTCATTCTGAGCTCTAAATAAGAAGTTACCGGACCATTTATTGTGGACATGTCAAGTTGAGTGGCCGGTTAAAGTGATCATACTAAATAGATCATTGGTGCTCATTAAATAAAGGCTTATGAATGTAGCATAAATCATGACATCAAGTACTTTGGATAGATTGTATTACTTGGACGCTTTGTCGTCTCTATTGTTGTCTCCACTTTCTTCAAAATATAGAAAATTGGGCTAGCATAACGTGGGCTTTGAATTTGTCTCATGATGAGCTCTAAATTAAAAATTACAGACGATTTATTGGGGACATGTCAAGTTGATCGGCCAGTTAAAGTGATCATTCTAAACTGATCATTGGTGCTCATTGCGTAAAGGCATGGCATCACACAGTTTTGGATGGATTGGATTAGTTGGACGCTTTGTCATATATATTTTTGTCTCAAATTTTGTTACAATATAGTAAATTGAGCTAGCCTACAATATGGATTCATGTCATTCTGAGCCATAAATAAAAAGTTACGGACGATTTAGTTCTTACATGTCAAATTGATCGGCCTGTTAAAGTGATCATTCTAAACTGATCATTGGTGCTCATTGAGTAAAGGCTTATAAATGAAGTATAATGCATGGCACCACGCAGTTTGCGATAGATTGGATAATTTTGATGCTTTGCCCACTCTATTTATGTCTCAAATTTTGTGAAAATATAGAGAAATGAGCTAGTTTAATGTTGGTATTGGATTCGTGTCATTCTGAGCTCCAAATCAAAATTTACTGATGATTCAGTGCTGACATATCAAGTTGAGTGGCCAATTAAACTGATCATTCTAAACAAACCATTGGTGCTCATTAAGTAAAGTCTTATAAATGAAGTGTAAAGCATGGCTTAAAGCATGGCATAAAGCATGGCAACAAGCAGTTTGGATATATAGATTGGATTACTTGGATCCTTTGTCGTCTCTTTTTCTGTTTCAAATTTTGTCAAAATATAGATAAATGAGCTAACTTAACGTGGGCAATGGATTCGTGTCATTTTGAGCTCTAAATCAAACGTTACGGACAATTTAGTGCTGATATATCAAGTTGAGTGGGCAGTTAAAGTGATCATTCTATACAGATCATTGGTGCTCATTAAGTAAAAGCTTATAAATATAGCATAAAGCATGTCATCAAGTAGTTTGGATAGATTGGAATTTGTCGTCTCCATTTCGGTCTCGTATTTTGTTACAGTATAAAAAATTTAGCTAGCTTAACGTTGTCATTTTGACCTCTAAATAAAATGTTACGGACGATTTAGTGTGCACATTTCCAGTTTAGTAGCCAGTTAAAATGAACATTCTAAAATGATAATTGGTGCTCATTGAGGAAATGCTTATAAATGAAGCATAATTCATGGCATCATGCAGTTTGGGATTGATTGGATTACTCGTATCTAGTTTTGTTTCAAATTTTGTCACAATATAGAAAATTGAAATAGCTTAATGTGGTCATTGCATTCGTGTCATTCTAAGATATAAATCAAAAGTTATGGACAATTTAGTGCGGACATGTGAAGTTGATGGGCTAGTTAAAATGTTCATTCTAAACTGATCTTTGGTGCTCATTGAGTAATGGCTTATAAATGAAGCAGAATGCATGGGATCACACAGTTTTGGATAGATTGGATTATTTGAAAACTTTGTCATATCTATTTATGTCTCAAATTTTGTTACAATATAGAAAATTGAGATAGCTTAACGTGGGCATTAGATTCATGTGTTTCTAAGCTCTAAATCAAAACTTACGGACGATTTAGTGCGAACATGTCAAGTTGATCGGCCAGTTAAAGTGATCATTCTAAATTGATCAGTGTTGCTCATTTAGTAAATGCTTATAAATGAAACATAAAGCATGGCATCACGCATTTTGGGATATATTGGATTATTTCGACGCTTTGTCATCTCTATTTCTATTTCAAATTTTGTCAAAATATAGAAACTTATGCTAGATTAACGTGGTCATTGGATTCGTATTATTCTGAGCTATAAAACAAAAGTTACAGATGATTTAGAGAGGAATATCAAGGTTATCGACCTGTAAAAGTGATCATTCTAAACTGATCATTGGTGCTCATTGAGTAAAAGCTTATAAATGATAAGTAATGCATGGCAAAATGCAGTTGGGGATGGACTGGCTTACATGGACGCTTTGTCGTATCTATTTCTGTCTCAAATTTTCTTAGACTATAGAAAGTAGAGATACCTTAACGTGGGCATTGGATTCATGTGCTTCAGAGCTCTAAATTAAAAATTCCATGCGATATAGTTGGGACATGTCAAGTTGATCGGCCTGTTAATGTGATCATTCTAAAATGATCAATGGTGCTCATTAATAAAGGCTTATAAATGAAGAATAATTCATGGCATCACATAGTTTTGGAAAGATTGGATTTCTTGGACGCTTTGTCGTATCTATTTCGGTCTCAAATTTTGTTACAATGTAGAAAATTGAGCTAGATTAATGTGGGCATTGGATTCGTGTCATTCTGAGCTTTAAATCTAATGTTACGGACAGTTTAGTGTGGACATGTCAAGTTGAGTGGCCAGTTAAAGTGATCATTCTAAACAGATCATTGGTGTTCATTAAGTAAAGGCTTGTAAATGAAACATAATGCATGGCATCACACAATTTGGGATAGATTGGATTACTTGGACGCATTGTAGTATCTAGTTCTGTCTCAAATTTTGTCACAATATAGAAAATTGAACTAGATTAAGATGGGCATTGGATTCATGTCATTATGAGCTATAAATCAAAAGTTACTGACGATTTAGTGCGCACATGTCATGTTGATCGGCCAAATAAAGTGATTATTCTAAACAGATCATTGGTGCTCATTGAGTTAAGGCTTATAAATGAAGTATAATGCATGGAATCACACAATTTTGGAAGATTGGATTACTTAGATGCTTTTTCGTCTCTATTTCTGTCTCAATTTTTGTCAAAATATAGAAAATTGAGATGGGTTAATGTGGGCATTGGATTCGTGAGTTTCAAACTCTAAATCAAAAGTTACGGACGATTTAGTGCGGACAACTTAAGTTGATCGGCCAATTAAAGTGATCATTCTTAACTAATCAATTGTGCCCACTGAGTAAATGCTTATAAATGAAGCATAATGCATGACAACACGCAGTTTTGGATATATTGGATTACTTGGACGCTTTTTTGTATCTAGTTCTGTTTCAAATTTTGTCACAATATAGAAAACTGAACTAGCTTAATGTGATCATTGGATTCGTGTCATTCTGAGCTATAGATGAAAACTTATAGACCATTTATTGCAGATATGACAAGTTGATCAGCCAGTTAAAATGATCATTCTAAACTAATTATTGGTACTCACTGAGTAAAGGCTTATAAATGAAGAGAAATGCATGGCATCACACAATTTTCAATAGATTGGATTACTTGGACGCTTTGTCGTATCTATTTCAGTCTAAAATTTTGTTACAATATAGAAAATTGAGCTAGCTTAACGTGGGCATTGGATTCGTGTGTTTCAGAGCTCTAAATCAAAAGTTACGGATGATTTAGTGCAGACATGTCAAGTTGATCGACTAGTTAAAGTGTTCATTCTAAACTGATCATTGGTGCTCATTGAGTAAAGACTTATAAATGAAACATAAAGCATGGCATCACGCAGTTTGGGAAAGATTGGATTAGTTGAAAGTTTTGTCGTCTCTATTTCTATCCCAAATTTGTCAAAATATAGAAAATTGAGCTAGCTTAACGTCATTGGGTTCGTGTCATTCTTAGCTCTAAATAAAAAGTTACGGACGATTTCGTGCGGACATGTCAAGTTGATCGGCCAGTAAAAGTGATGATTCTAAACTGATCATTGGTGCTCACTAAGTCAAGGCTTATTAATGAAGCATAAATCATGGCATCATGCATAGATTGGATTACTTGGACACTTTGTCGTCTCTATTTCTGTTTCAAATTTTGTTGAATTAAGCTAGCTTAGCGTGCGAATTAGACTCGTGTCATTCGGAGCTCATTGAGTAAGGACTTTGTGGTATCTAGTTCTGTTTCAAATTTTTTCAAAATATAGAAAATTGAAATAGCTTAATGTGGGCATTGGATTCGGGTCATTCGGAGCTGTAAATCAAAAGTTACGGATGATTTAGTGCGTACATGTCAAGTTGGTAGGCCAGTTAAAGTGATCATTATAAACTTATCATTGGTGCTTATTGAGTAAAGGCTTATAATGAAGCATAATGCATGGCATCACACTGTTTTCGATATATTGGATTACTTGGATGCCTTTTCATATCTATTTCTATCTCAAAATTTGTTACAATATAGAAATTGAGCTAGCTTAATGTGGGCATTAGATTCGTGTGTTTTGGAGCTCTAAATCGAAAAGTACACACGATTTAGTGCAGACATGTCAAGTTGATCGGTTTGTTAAAGTGATCATTCTAAACTGATCATTGGTGCTCATTAAGTAAAGCATTATAAATGAAACATAAATCATGGCACCACACAGCTTGGGATAGATTGGATTACTTGGATGCTTTGTCGTATCTAGTTCAGTCTCAAATTTTTTCACAACATAGAAAATTTAACTAGTTTAATGTGCGCATTGTATTCGTGTCATTCAGAACTATAAATCAAAAGTAACAGATGATTTAGTGCAACATGTCAACTTGATCGGCCAGTTAAAGTGATCATTCTAAGCTGATCAATGGTGCTCGTTGAGTAAAGGCTTATAAATGAAGCATAATACATGGCGTCACACTGTTTTGGTAGACTGGATTACTTGGACGCTTTGTCATATCTATTTTTGTCTCAAATTTTGTTACAATATAGAAAATTGAGCTAGCTTAACGTGGGCATTGGATTCGTGTGTTTCTGAGCTGTAAATCGAAAAATACACACGATTTAGTACGGACATGTCAAGTTGATCGGCTAGTTAAAGTGATCATTCTAAACTGATCATTGGTGCTCATTAAGTAAAGCCTTATAAATGAAGTATAAAGCATGGTATCATGCAGTTCGGGATAGATTGGATTACTTGAACGCTTTGTCGTATCTAGTTCTGTCTCAAATTTTTTCACAACATGGAAAATTTAACTAGTTTAATGTGCGCAATGTATTCGTGCCATTCAGAGCTATAAATCAAAAGTTACGAACGATTTAGTACGGACATGTAAACATGATCGGCCAGTTAAAGTGATCATTCTGAACTGATCAATTGTGCTCATTAAGTAAAGGGTTCTAAATGAAGCATAATACATGGCATCACACAGTTTTGGTAGATTGGATTACTTGGACGCTTTGTCATATATATTTTTGTCTCAAATTTTGTTACAATATAGAAAATTGAGCTAGCTTAACGTGGGCATTGGATTCGTGTCTTTCTGAGCTCTAAGTCAAAAGTTACGGAAGATTTAGTGTATACGTGTCAAGTTGATCGGCCCATTAAAGTGATCATTGTAAATTGATGTTGGTGCTCATTAAGTAAAGGCTTATAAATGGAGCATAATGCATGGCATCACACGGTTTTGGATTTATTGGATTACATGGACGCTTTGTCATATCTATTTTGGTCTCAAATTTTTATACGCTATAGATAATTGAGCTAGCTTAACGTGGGCATTGGATTCGTGTTTTCTGAGATCTAAATCAAAAGTTACGGATGATATATTTCTGTCTCAAATTTTGTGGACATGTCAAGTTGAGTGGCAAGTTAAAGTGATCATTCTAAACATATCGTTGGAGCTCATTAAGTAAAGGCTTATAAATTAAGCATAAAGTATTACATCAAGTAGTTTGGATAGAATGAATTACTTAGACGCTTCGTCGTCTCTATTTCAATCTTAAAATTTTGTCAAAATATAGAAAATTGAGTTTGTTTAACGCGGGCATTGGATTCGTGTCATTCTGAGCTCCAAATCAAAAGTTACTGATGATTTAGTGTGGACATGTCAAGTTGATTAGCCAGTTAAAGTGATCATTCTAAACTGATCATTGGTGCTGATTGAGTAAAGGATTATAAATTAAGCATAATGCATGGCGTCACACAGTTTTGGATAGCATGGATTACTTGGATGCTTCGTCGTATCTATTTCTCTCTCAAATTTTGTTACACTATAGAAATTGAGCTAGCTTTACGTAGGCATTTGATTCGTGTGTTTCTGAGCTCTAAATCAAAAGTTATGGACGATTTAGTACGGACATGTCAATTTGATCGGCGACTTGAAATGATCATTCTAAACTGATTATTGGTGCTCATTAAGTAAGGCTTTTAAATGAGGCATAAAGAATGGCATCACGCAGTTTGGGATACATTGGATTACTTGGACGCTTTATCGTATCTAGTTCTGTTTTAAATTTTCTTACAAAATAGAAAATTGAACTAGCTAAATGTGGGGATTGAATTCGTGTCATTCTGAGTTATAAATCAGAAGTTATGGACGATTTAGTGCAAACATGACAAGTTGATCGGCCAGCTAAAATGATCATTCTACACTGATCATTGGTGCTCATTGAGTAAAAGCTTATTAATGAAAAATAATGCATGGCATCACACAGTTTTGGATGGATTGGATTACTTGGACACTTTGTCGTATCTACGTCTGTCTCAAATTTTGTCACAATATAGATAATTAAGCTAGCTTAATGTGGGCATTGGATTCGTGTCATTCTAAGCTCTAAATCAAAAGTTACGGACTATTTAATACGGACATGTCAAGTTGAGTGGCAAGTTAAAGTGATCATTCTAAACAGATCATTGGTGCTCATTAAGTAAAGTCTTATAAATGAAGCATAAAGCATGGCATCAAGTAGTTTAAATAGATTGGATTACTTGGATAGTTTGTCATCTTTATTTCTATCTTAAATTTTGTCAAAATATAGAAAAATGAGATTGCTTAACGTAGGCATTGGACTCGTGTCATTCTAAGCTATAAATCAAAAGTTACAAACGATTTAGTGTGAACATGTCAAGTTGATCGGCCAGTTAATATGATTATTCTAAACTGATCATTGGTGCTCATTTAGTAAAAGCTTATAATTGGAAAATAATGCATGACATCACGCAGTTTGAAATGGATTGGAATACTTGGACGCTTTGCCGTTTTCTATTTCTATCTCAAAATTTGTCACAATATAGAAAAATGAGCTAGATTAACGTGGGCATTGAATTCGTGTGTTTCTTGGCTCTAAATCAAAAGTTACGGACGATTTTGTGACATATCAAGTTTATCGGCGAGTTAAAATGATCATTCTAAACTAATCATTGGTGCTCATTAAGTGAGGCTTAGAAACGAGGCATAAAACATGGAATCACACAATTTGGGAAGGATTGAATTACTTGTACGCTTTGTCGTATCTATTTCTGTCTCAAATTTGGTCACAATATAGAAAATTGAGCTAGCTTAACGTCAGCATTTGATTCATGTTATTAAGAGTTCTAAATCAAAATTTACGGACCATTTTAGTGTGGATATGTCAAGTTGATAGGCCAGTTAAAGTGATCATTCTAAATTGATCACTGGTGCTGATTTACTAAAGGCTTATAAATGAAGCATAATGCATGGCATCACACTGTTTGGATAGATTGGATTACTTAGACGCTTTTTTGTATCTAGTTCTGTTTCAAATTTTGACATAATATAAAAAATTAAACTAGCTTAATGTGGGCATTGGATTCCGTGTCATTCTGAGGTACAAATCAAAAGTTATGGATAAACATGTCAAGTTTATCGGCCAGGTAAAATGATCATTTTAAACTGATCATTGATGCTCATTGAGTAAACGCTTATAAATGAAAAATATTGCAGGGCATCACGCAGTTTGCGATAGACTGGATGATTTGAAATAAGAACTTAAGCTTGTATTCAATCCAGAAATTCAATACAAGTTCCGTGAATAACAGCGGTTCACCTTTTCTCTACTCTAAACTTAATCCGATACCCAAAAAAGAACCTTCCTCCTCCCTTTTATCCTCTGTCACCAAATCTCCCTGCTGATTCTCCTCTACCCTTCCTTGCTCGTCCTCCCCAACTGTCTGCCTACGTGTCTCTGACACTAACCGGAACCTGATCCTCCCCTTTGGTTAATTCACTCCACAGCTCCCTCTCTTTGGGCTTCTCTACTGGCTGGCCCATTCTTACTTGCTCTTCATCTCTACTGGACTTTCCTCCCTGTTGGCCCAACTGTTGGGAATTCGTCTCCACTTCCTGTCTATGATCCTCCGCTCCTTTCCTCTTAGTTCACCTTCGGTATTGGTAAAGGATCAGAGGATGGCCGTCCTCGTACCTAACAATACCTCCCTCTTTAGAAACAATCTTGTCCTCAAGATTGAGCTCCGGGTACTGCTCACTTATCCATTCTTTTGCTACCCACGAATTGTCTTGTGCTGGGGAGTGCCTCCATTTGGTTAAGAGCTCGTCTTGTCCTGTTGCTGAGTTGAAACGCGACTGCAACACCTGCTCGGGAACACCCTGCTACGTAAAATCAGCTAATAACTGCTAAGGTAATACCGAGCTTTCCACTGCTGCTCCTAACGGCTTTTTCAGAAGCGAAACATGGAAGACATTGTGTATTTTAGCTGTTGAAGGTAAAGCCAATTGATATGCCACTGCGCCTATCCGAGATTCTATCATAAAGGGCGCATAATACCTTGCCGCTACCTTATCATTGAGTCATTTTGCTAATGTTCTCTGTCGATACGGCCTGAGTTTTAAGTAGACCCAATCTCCAACTGCAAACTGGACGTCACGATGGTGCCTATCTGTTTGCTTTTTCATGAGCTGCTGAGCTCGAGACAGATGCCTCTTCAACTGATCGAGAACTAAGTCCCTTTCCAGCAATTGTTCCACCAATTCTACTACCTTTTTTGAGCCATGTTCATACTTAAGCAACATTGGGGATCTCGACCATACACGGCTTTGAAGGGTGACATTTTAATTGCTGAATGAAAAGATGTGTATACCAGAATTCCACCCAGGGTAACTGCATTGCCCACGTTTTGGGCTTTTCCCCCTCAAAGCACCGAAGATAGGTCTCCAATGTGCGGTTGACGACCTCAGTCTGTCCATCAATTTGCGGATGGTAAGCTGTGCTGTACTTTAATCCCGTCCCCGATAGACGAAATATTTCCTACCAGAAACTGCTCAAAAACACCTTGTCTCTGTCTGAAATAATAGTCCTCGGAAATCCATGTAATCTGACCACCTCTTTCACAAATGTGGAAAGCTATCTCAGCTGCAGAATAAGGATGCTTCAAGCTTATGAAGTGACTGTATTTGGAAGCCTATCTACCACCACCATTATCGAGTTCATTGCCTTAGAATTTGCCATTCCCTCCACAAAGTCCATACTTATGTCTTCCCAAATTCTGTCCGGAATTGGCAAAGGCTGAAGCAGTCCGTTTGGCGACAATGTAGAGTACTTTTGACGTTGGCACACATGACATTCCGATACAAACCTCCTAATCTCCGTCATCATCCCCAACCAATAAAACAGCTCGGCTATCCATTTCTGAGTCTTTAATACTCGCGCGTGACCCCCACATCTTCCATTGTGAAATTCCACTAAGATTTGTCTGATTGAGCTGGACCCTGGTGCCACCACTAATTTTCCTCTGCGTAACAGCCTCCCCTGTACCAGAGAGTAATCCGGGTGTGTTGTCGGGTCTGCTTGGATTTCGGCTATCAATTTCTGCAATTCCGGATGCTGTTCCACTTCCTGAATGATATCCTCTAACTGCACAGCGTCTGGAATCGTGATTGCGAACAAAGATGCAAGTGCACCATACCTGGATTACGCATCTGCCACTCTGTTTTTGGTTCCCGGTTTGTACTGGATATCAAAGTCATAGCCCAAGAGTTTAATCAACCATTTCTGATAATCCAAACAAACCTCCCGCTTCTCCAGTAGGAATTTAAGGCTTTTCTGGTCCGTTTTTACCAAGAATCGCCTTCCCAACAGGTAGTGCCTCCACTTCTGGACAGCCAGCACTATCGCCATTAAATCTTTCTCATAAACTGATTTTAACCATTCTCGATCCGTTAAGGCTCTGCTGTAGAACGCGATTGGTCTTTGGGATGGCATAAGCATGGCTCCAAGTCCATAACCAGAAGCGTCAGTTTCTACAACAAATAATTCAGTGAAATCGGGAAGTTTGAGAACAGATACCCTGGTCATTGCTCCCTTGCGTTGCTCAAAAGCTTATCTCGCCTCAGAATCCCACTGGAATCCGTCCTGTTTTAGCAACATGGTCAATGGCTTCGCTATTATCCCATAACCGCTCACAAACCGCCTATAATATCCGGTTAACCCCAAGAACCCTCTCAATTATTTGTCCGTGGTTGGTTGCGTCCACCCTACCATGGCTGAAATTTTCTCCGGATCGGCTTCCACTCCATGTGCTGAGATTATGTGCCCCAAATATTCAATCTTCCGACTGCTGAACTGACACTTCTTGTGATTAGCATATAGTTGTTGCTGGCTCAAGACTTCCATTACCTTCTCTAAGTGTTGGAGGTGCTGCTGGTCGTCTGCGCTATATACCAAAATGTCATAAAAAAAACGAGGACAAACCATCTGAGATAAGGCCGAAAAACGTCATTCATTAGGGACTGAAACGTCGCTGGGGCATTGGTGAGTCCGAACGGCATCACACGGAATTCATAGTGTCCGTCATGCGTCCGGAATGCTGTTTTCGGAATATCCTCTGCCCGCACCCGGATGTGGTGATACCCCGATCGTAGATCAATCTTGGAGAATAACTGAGCTCCACACAACTCATCTAAGAGCTGATCAATCATGGGTATTGGGTAGCTGTCCGGAGTGGTGACCTTGTTTAGAGCCTGATAATCGATGCAAAATCTCCAACTCCCGTCTTTCTTCTTGAACAGGATGACCGGGCTGGAAAAAGGACTACTACTAGGTTGAATGATTCCGGCAGCCATCATATCGGATACTTGTTTCTCTATTTCTTCTTTCTAAATTTGTGGATAATGGTAAGGTCTAACCTTCACCGTTCCGGTGCCCTCTTTCAGGATGATCGCGTGTTTTCGTCCCCTAGAAGGGGGTAATCCTCGCGGCTCCTCAAACACCAATGTATATCTCATTAACAGCTCCTGTAATTTAGGGTCGTCCTTCCTGATTTCTGGAGACCTTTCTGACTGTATGACCCCGAATTCAATTAGGACTCCTTCCTCACATCTCTGCACCGTCTTCCATAGAGATTTCAGTGAAGCAGCCGAAGTGCAGAGTCCAGGTTCCCTTCTGAGTACCACCTTCTCTCCACCTGCCTGAAACTTCATAACTTGCATTTTCCAATTAATTTCCATTTGCCCCAATATCTCTAACCACTCCATGCCCAAAATAATGTCAGTGCTTCCTAGCCAAATGGGAAGGAAATCGGCGATGGCTGTCGTACCTGGAAGCTCGAGCTGCACCCCTTTGTGAACTCCTCCACCCCGTATGGAGATTCCTGTGGCAAGGAGCACTCCATACCCACTGGTTGCCTCAGCCTTAAGCTTTAACGCATTCACCAACTCCTCAGATAAAAAATTATGTGACGCCCCGCTATCAATCATGATGATGACCTCCCTACCTCGAATTTTTCCTCTCAATTTCATAGTACGAGTTGATGACGACCCAACGAGGGTATTGAGGGACAGTTTTGTGATTTCCGACATTCCTCCTTCTCTGGGCTCGTATTCTTCCCCGATATCTTTTTCCTGCCCTATCACCTCCCTTTCGGTTCCATCGAGCCTGATTTCAATGACCTGAAACTCGTGAAAGCGGCATCGGTGGCCCACTCCGCATTTCTCATCACATTTGAAGCATAAACCTTGCTTCTTGCGGTCTCGGAGATTGCTTTCTGAGAACCAGCGTAATGGTGGCCACTTATCCTCCAATCTGTTCGCGTAGGGTTTTGCAAAAGTTCCTTCTCCTTTTGCTTGAAACGATGTCGCTCGGGTTTGGGTCATATTTAGGCTGACTGATTTAACCCACGTGGGCCACGTGGTATTTCGATTCTCGGCCCACTCGAGCTTCCCTTTCGCCCCAGCTCGCGCTGAACTCCCGTGGATCTCAGGCCCATTGTCGATCTGATTCCAGTCCTCCACGCCTTGGGCCACCGCCATCATTCGATCTAGCCCCCTTGGTTCAAACAGATGCACGCCGGCTCTGATCGGTGGAAGCAACCCAACCATAAAGAGTTTCTCCAGTACTGGTTCGTGGATGTCCTCCGTCTGAGCTGCTAAAACTCGAAAATCCCTGCAAAACTCTTTCACGGTGCCCTCCTGCCTTAACGTGAGCAGTCGTTCATCTGGAGATGCTGATCGTCTCACCGCAAAAGTCTCTGTCAGATGCATTTTCATATTGTTCCAGTTCCGGAAGGGATTTCTCTCCCTTTCCCACCGGAACCATTCAAGTGTCTCCCCTTCAAAACTTATTCCCGCAACCCGGATCTTCTCCTCCTCAGAAAAATGCCCCAGTTCGAAGTACTGGCAGATGCGAAATAGCCAACTCTCGACGCTACTTCCATCAAACAGATGTAACTCTACTCTTCTCGTCAGTCGCTCGATGATTTCCGTGGGTCGAACTTGCTTTTCCCATGAGCCTTCTCCCCTGAAATCGGTTGCTCCGGAATAAAGGGTGGTATGGTCAGCAGCACTACCCTTCTCTGGCGTGTCTACCATGACCGCCTTCCCAGAAATCGCCAATTTGAGTTCTTCACGATTCAAGAGCTTCTCTAAACGATCTAGAACACTAAGCCAGCTAAGCTGTTGTTGAATACTATCCACGTTTTGTTCCAAGTCCTCGATCTTACCCAGTTCTACCTGCATCCTCTCTACCGTCTCTTTCAACGTGAGGTCAGCATCTTTTCGACAATCTGTTTTCTTCACCATGGTCGCAGAAACACTTGCTCTGATACCAAATGTTAAGATTGATGATTAGAAATAAGAACTTAAGCTTGTATTCAATCCAGAAATTCAATACAAGTTCCGTGCATAACAACGGTTCAGCTTTTCTCAACTCTAAACTTAATCCAATACCCAAAAAGGAACCTTCCTCCTCCCTTTTATCCTCTCTCAACAAATCTCCCTGCTGATTCTCCTCTACCCTTCCTTGCTCGTCCTCCCCAACTGTCTACCTACATGTCTCTCACACTAACCGGGACCTGATCCTCCGCTTTGGTTAATCCACTCGACAGCTCCCTCTCTTTGGGCTTCTTTTCTGGCTGGCCCATTCTTACTTGCTCTTCATCTCTACTGGACTCTCCTCCCTGTTGGCCCAACTGTTGGGAATTCCTCTCCACTTCCTGTCTATGCTCCACAGCTCCATTCCTCTTAGTTCGCCTTCGGTATTGGTAAAGGATCGGAGGATGGCAGTCCTCGTACCTAACACTGGATTACTTGGACACTTTGTCATATCTATTTATTTCTCAAATTTTTTCACATTATAGAAAACTGAGGTAGCTTAACGTGGGCATTGGATTCGTGTCATTCTGAAATCTAAATCAAAAGTTACGGACGATTTAGTGCGAACATGTCAACTTGATCGGCGAGTTAAAATGATCATTCTAAACGTATCATTGGTGCACATTAAGTAAGGCTTTTAAATTAGGCATAAGTCATGGCATCACGCAGTTTTGGATAAATTGGATTACTTGAACGCTTTTTCGTATCTAGTTATTTTTCAAATTTTGTCACAATATAGAAAATTGAACTACCTTAATGTGGGCAATTGATTCGTGTCATTCTGAGCTAGAAATCAAAAGTAATGGACGATTTAGTACATGCATGACAAGTTGATCGGCTAGTTAAAATGATCTTTCTAAACTGATCATTGGTATTCATTGAGTAAAAGCTTATAAATGAAAAATAATGCATGACATCACACAGTTTGGGAAAGATTGGATTACTTGGACGCTTTGTCGTATCAATTTAGGTCTCAAATTTTGTCACAATATAGAAAATTGAGCTAGATTAACATGGGCCTTGATTCCTGTCATTCTGAGCTATAAATCAAAAGTTACAGGACGATTTAGTGTTGACATATCAAGTTGATCGGCCAAAATCATTCTAAAGTGATCATTGGTGCTGATTGAATAAAGGCTTATAAATGAAGCATAATTCATGGCATCACGAAAATTGGGATAGATTGGATTACTTGTACGCATTTTCGTATCTAGTTCTGTATCAAATTTTGTCACAATATAGAAAATTG
The DNA here is from genome assembly GCA_018901935.1 of Pugionium cornutum. NCBI lineage: Eukaryota > Viridiplantae > Streptophyta > Magnoliopsida > Brassicales > Brassicaceae > Pugionium > Pugionium cornutum. The sequence continues at coordinate 28,199,808 of CM032163.1, forward strand.
AACTAGCTTATTTTGGGCACTGGATTCGTGTAATTCTGAGCTATAAATCAAAAGTTATGGATGATATAGTGCAGACATGTCAAGTTGGTCGGCCAGTTAAAATGATCATTCTAAACTGATCATTGGTGCTCATTAAGTACGACTTTTAAATTAGGCATAAAGCATGGCATCACGCAGCTTAGGATAAATTGGATTACTTGGATGTTTGGTCGTATCTAGTTATGTTTCAAATTTTGTAACAATATAGAAAATTGAACTACCTTAATGAGGGCAATTGATTTGGGTCATTTTGAGCTATAAATCAAAAATTATGGACGATATAGTGCAGACATGTCAAGTTGGTCGTCCTGTTAAAATGATCATTCTAAACTGATTGTTGGTGGTCATTGAGTAAAAGCTTATAAATGAAGAATAATGCATGGGATCACGCACTTTGTGATAGACAGGATTACTTGTACATTTTGTCGTATCTATTTTTTTGTCAAATTTTGTCATAATATAGAAAATTGAGTTTGCTTAACGTAGGCATTGGATTCGTGTCATTCTGAGCTCTAAATCAAAAGTTACTAAAGATTTAGTGCGGACATGTCAAGTTGATTAGCCAGTTAAAGTGATCATTCTAAATGGATCATTGGTGTTGATTGAGTAAAGGTTTATAAATGAAGCATAATGCATGGCATCACACAATTTTGGATTGATTGGATTACCTGGATGCTTTGTCGTATATATTTATGTCTCAAATTTTGTTACACTATAGAAAATTGAGCTAGCTTAGCATGGGCATTGGATTCGTGTGTCAAAAGTTACGGGTGATTTAGTGTGGATAATTTACTGCAGACATGTCAAGTTGAACGGCTATGATCATTCTAAACTGATCATTGGTGCTTATTGAGTAAAAGCTTACAAATGAAAAATAATGTATGGCATCATGCTATTTGTGATGGATTAGATTACTTGGACGCTTTTTCGTATCTATTTCTGTCTCATATTTCGTCACAATATAAACATAGAGTTAGCTTAACGTGGGTATTGGATTTGTGTCATTATGAGCTCTATATCTAAAGTTATGGACGATTTACTGTGGACATGTCAAGTTGATCGGCCAGTTAAAGTGATAATACTAAAATGTTCATTGGTGCTCATTAAATAAAGGCTTATAACTAAAGCATAACGCATGGCATCACACAATTTTGGATAGATTGGATTATTTGGATGCTTTGTCATATCTATTTCTGTCTCTAATTTTGTTAAAATATAAAAAATTAAGCTAGCTTAACGTGCACATTGGATTTGTGTCATTTTGAGCACTAAATCAAAAGTTACGGACGATTTAGTGCGGACATGTCAAGTTGAGTGGCCGGTTAAAGTGATAATTTTAAACAGATCATTGGTGCTCATTAACTAAAGGCTTATAAATGAAGCATAAAGCACGGCATCAAGTAGTTTGGATAAATTGGATAACTTGGACGCTTTGTCGTCCCTATTTCTGTCTCAAATTTTTTCAAAATATAAAAAATTGAGTTTGCTTAACATGGGCATTGGATTCATGTCATTCTGAGATTTAAATCAAAATTTATGGATGATTTAGTGCACACATGTCAAGTTGATCGGCCATTTAAAATGATCATTCTAAACTGATCATTTGTGCTCATGGAGTAAATGCTTATAAATGAAGAATAATGCATTGCATCACACGGTTTGGGATGGACTGGATTACTTGAACGCATTGTCGTATCATTTAATTCTCAAATTTTGTCACAATATAGAAAATTGAGCAAGCTTAACATGGGCATTGGATTCTTGTTATTCTGAGCTCTAAATCAAAAGTTATGGACGATTTAGTGCAGAAATGTCAAGTTGATTGGCCAGTTCAAGTGATCACTCTAAAGTAATCATTCTAAAGTAATCATTGGTGCTCATTGAGTAAAGGCTTATAATTGAAGCATCATGCATGACATCACGCAGTTTGGGATAGATTGGATTACTTGGATGCTTTGTCGTATGTATTTCTATCTCATATTTTGTCACAATATTAAAAACTGAACTAGCTTAATGTGGGCAATTGATTGTTGTCATTCTGAGGTATAAATCAAAAGTTATGTAAGATATAGTGCAGACATGTCAAGTTGATCGGACCGTTAAAATGATCATTCTAAACTGATCTTTGGTGATAATTGAGTAAATGCTTATAAATGAAGAATAATGCATGGCATCATGAAGTTTGGGATGGACTGGATTAGTTGGACGCTTTGTTGTATAAATTTCTGTCTCAAATTTTGTCAAAAAAAGAAGAAAATTGAGCTAGCTTAAAGTGGGCATTGGATTCGTGTCATTCTGAGCTCTAAAACAAAAGTTACGGACGATTTAGTGCAGACATGTCAAGTTGATCGGCCAGTTAAAGTGATCATTCTAAACTTATCATTGGGGCTCATTGAGTAAAGCTTATAAATGGAGCATAATGCATAGTATCACACAGTTTTGGAGAGATTGGATTATTTGGACGCTTTGTCGTATCTGTTTCTGTCTAAAATTTTGTTACACTATAGAAAATTGAGCTAGCATAACGTTGGCATTGGATTTGTATCATTTTGAGCTCTAAATCAAAAGTTACGGACGATTTTGTGCGGACATTTCAAGTTGATTGGCGAGTAAAAGTAATCATTCTAAACAGATCAATGGGGCTCATTAACTATAGGATTATAAATGAAGCATAATGCATGGAATCAAGTAGTTTGGATAGATTGGATTACTTGGACGCTTTGTCGTCCCTATTTTTGTCTCAAATTTTGTCAATGTATAGAAAACTTAGCTTGCTTAACATGGGCATTGGATTTGTGTTATTCTGAGCTCTAAATCAAAATTTATGGACGATTTATTGTAGACATGTCGAGTTGATCGACCATTTAAAATAATTATTCTAAACTGATCATTGGTGCTCATTGAGTAAACGCTTATAAATGAAGAATAAATCATGGCATCACACAGTTTGGGATGGACTGGATTATTTGAACGCATTGTCGTATCTATTTATTTCTCAAATATTGTCACAATATAGAAAATTGAGCTAGCTTAATGTGGGCATTGGATTCTTGTCATTCTGAGCTCTAAATCAAAAGTTATAGACGATTTAGTGCATACATGTCAAGTTGATCGGCGAGTTAAAGTGATCATTCTAAACTGATCACTAGTGCTCATTGAGTAAAGGTTTATAAATGAAGCATAATGCATGGCATCCCGCAGTTTGGGATAGATTGGATCGGTTGGATGTTTTTTCGTATATAGTTCAGTCTCAAACTTTGTCACAATTTAGAAAATTGAACTAGCTTAATGTGGGCATTGGCTTCGTGTCATTCTGAGCTATAAAACAAAAGTTATGGATGATTTTGTGCAGATATGTCAAGTTGATCGGCCAGTTAAAATGATGATTCCAAACTGATCAGGTGCTCATTTTGTTAAAGCTTATAAATGAAAAATAATGCATGGCATCACGCAATTTGGGATGGATTGGATTACTTGTACGCGTTGTCTTATCTATTTCTATCTCAAATTTTGTCAGAACAAAGAAAACTGATCTACCGTAATGTGGACATTTGATTCGTGTCATTCCGAGCTCTAAATCAAAAATTACAGACAATTTAGTGCGAACATGTCAAGTTGATCGGCCAGTTAAAGTGATCATTCTAAACTGATCATTGGTGCTCATTGAGGAAACGCTTATAAATAAAGCATAATGCATGGCACCACACAGTTTGGGATAGATTGGATTACTTGGACGCTTTGTCGAATCTAGTTCTGTCTCAAATTTTGTCACAATATAGAAATTGAACTAGCTTAATGTGGGCAATGGATTTGTGTCATTCTAAGCTATAAATCAAACGTTATGGACGATTTAGTGCAGACATGTCAAGTTGATCGGCCAGTTAAAATGATCATTCTAAACTAATCATTGGAGTTCATTGGGGAAAAGGCTTATAAATGAAGCAAAATGCATGACATCACGGAGTTTGGGATAGATTGGATTACTTGGATGTTTTGTTATATTTAGTTATGTCTCAAACTTTGTCACAATATAGAAAACTGAACTAGCTTAATGTGGGCATTGGATTCGTGTCGTTCTGAACTATAAATCAAAAGTTATGGACGATTTAGTGCTGACATGTCAAGTTGATTGGCCAGTTAAAATTATCATTCTAACCTGATCATTGGTGCTCATTGAGTAAAGGCTTATAAATGAAGAATAAAACATGGTATCACCCAGTTTTAGATGTGGCCAGTAGAAATGTTCCATAGGTACACTCAATGTCTTATCTCGGCCAGAATGTCCCATGAGTCCTCCTCCCTGAGCTTCTCCAATCAATAGTTCTCTCATTGATCCCTGAGGAATACAAAGACGCTTTTCCTTAAACAAAAATCCATCATGTTGATAAAACATATCAGATGCAGCCTTGTTCATCTCCTTAAACACTTCTTGAAAATCTAGATCAGTCTCTTACATTGCCTTGATGTGTTCAAATCCCATAGTCTTAGCTTCCATTGTGCTGATGAGAGCATGTCTCCTTAATAAAGCATCAGCCACAACGTTATCTTTACCTTTCTTATATTTGATCACATAGGGAAAAGTCTCCACAAACTCAATCCACTTTACATGCCTCTTCTTAAGCTTAGTTTTTCCTCTTAAGTGCTTGAGCGTCTCATGAACTGAATGAATAACAAACTCCTTTGACAGTAGGTAATGTTGCCAAGTTTCAAGAGACCTTACCAAAGCATAGAGCTCTTTAACGTATGTGGGATAGTTAAGTGAAGCACCACTAAGTTTCTCACTGAAGTAAGCCACTAGTTTTCCTCCTTGCATTAGGACAGCTCCTATACCTGTTCCAGAAGCATCACATTCAATTTCAAAGGTTTTATCAAAGTTAGGAAGTACCAAAACAGGCGCATGTGTGAGGTTATCTTTCAGCTTGTTGAATGCCTTCTCTTGTGCTGGTCCCCATTTGAACTCCACATTCTTCTTAATTACTGAAGTGAGGGGTGCAGCAACAGTACTAAAGTTCTTGACGAATCTTCTACAGAAACTAGCCAATCCATGGAAACTCCTCACATGTCCGATTGTTTTTGGGGTTGGCCAATCTTAAATTGCTTTGATCTTTTCTTCATCGACCTTTAAGTCCTGAGAACTTACAACAAATCCTAGGAATACAACTTGATAAGTACAGAAAGTACATTTCTTAAGGTTAGCATAAAGGTTTTCAGCCTTAAGCGTTTTAAGTACCTGCTCAAGATGTCGTAAGTGATCTTCAAGATTAGAGCTATAGATTAGAATGTCATCAAAATAAACTACTACGAACTTATAGATAAATGCTCTTAGGACGTGGTTCATGAGTCTCATGAAAGTACTTGGAGCGTTTGTGAGTCCAAGTGGAATGACTAGCCATTCATACAATCCTTGTTTGGTTTTAAACGCTGTCGTCCATTCATCACCTTCTTTCATTCTCACATGATGATATCCACTTCTTAGATCAATTTTTGAGAAGATAGTTGCTCCATTGAGTTCATCTACCATGTAATCAAGTCTTGGAATTGGATGTCGGTATGTGACAGTGATATTGTTAATTGCTCTACAATCAACACACATTCTCCAAGTTCCATCTTTCTTAGGCACTAGAAGAACAGGAACAGCACATGGGATTAGACTTTCTCGGATATAGCCCTTAGACATTAAGTCTTTTACTTGTCTTTCCAGCTCCTTTGCCTTTTCTAGATTCACTCTATAGGCAGATCGGTTTGGAAATGGTGCTCCAGGAACAAGATCAATCTGATGCTCGATTCCTCTTATAGGTGGCAATCCTGGTGGTATCTCTTCTGGAAAAACATCAGTGAATTTGTCAAGAAGCTCTAGAACAGCAGCAGAGAGTTCCTCCTTTTCTTGTCTTGAAAACAACACTTCTTTAAAGATCATTAGTAGCACCTGTTCTTTAGAATAAAGAGATTTCAAAATAGTGGTAGGTGTTACATAAAGGTTAGTTTTATTTAGCTTTTCTCCTTTAGACATAGTTCATTGCATCTCATGCACTTCCTGTGGAGTTAAACGTGCTAAGCTATGTTTCTTGTTATTGTGCATGAAGGTATAGTGATTGGTGTGTCCATTGTGTAATGCTTCTTTGTCAAATTTCCATGGACGACCTAGAAGTAGATGTCCATCTTGCATAGGTACCACATCACACACAACTTGATCTGCATACTTGCCTATGCTGAATGGTATGGTGACTTGTTCTGCGATTTTTATCTCAGTTTCATCGTTCAGCCAATTGAGCTTGTATGGTCGAGGATGCTTTGTCTTTAGTAACCCTAGCTTATCAACCAAATACTTGCTGGCTACGTTAGTACAAGAACCACCATCAAGGATCAAGCTACATACCTTAGAGTATATTGTGCACCGAGAATGGAAAATATTTTCTCTTTGTATAGTTTCTGGTTCAAAAAGAGCACTGAGGGATCTCCTTGTAACTAGATGCTCTCTGGTATCAGGATAGTCCACAACTTCTTCCCCAGAGTTTTCTGGTTCAAACTCCTCTTCATCTTGAGACTCATATTCGCCATTTGATTTAAGGATCATAACTCTCTGGTTTGGGCATTCTCTTACATAGTGGCCTTTTACCTGGCATTTAAAACAGGTTATGTCACGAGATCTTGAGTTGGAGTTTTACCTTCCTCTGCTTTATTGTTTTTAGACGTTTCAGCAATGGATTTATTGAATCTGGATTCTATTTCGATGGCATTTCTTTTGTCCACAGCCTTTTGAGGTTGTTGATTCCATGTAGATTTGCTACAATTTGCCGAGATAGTCTTCCTTTTTATGTGTTGCTAGGCCTGAACCGCAAGATGCAGCAACTCGTCCAGATCATGATAGGTTTGTCTCTCCACTTTTCTAGCAATTTGATCTTGCAAACCATCTAGGAATTGAGCCATCAAAGTTTCTTCTGAATCTTCGGTCTCCAACCTGTTTTTAAGCATTTCAAACTCATCAAAGTATTCTTCAACAGATTTAGAACCTTGAGTTAGTTTTCTAAATTTCTTATGCAACTTTCTGTAGTAGTATGCAGGGACATATCTCCTCCTTAGTTGGAACCTCATGTCTTCTCAAGTAGTGATCTGACCATGTCTATGTCTTCTTCTTTCAGACACATCTTTGTCCCACAAAGCTAGAGCGCTTTCAGTGAGTTGAGCAGCTGCTAGAGATACTTTTCTCTGATCTGAGTAGTTGTAAAACTCAAATATGTATTCCATACGCCTTTCCCAATCAAGGTAGGCATCTGGATTAACCTTTCCAGCAAAGGTTGGTGCTGTGAGCTTTACGTCTCTGTTTCCATGCCAAGATTCTTCTACTCTATCTCTGTCACGTTGATATTGTCTTCTTGGTCTATGATTGTGATCAGGTTCTGGTGGAAAATCATCTTCTAAGTCAGCTATTTCATCCTCCTCATGATTCACACGTTGTGCATTCGCATTTCTTATAGGATTTCTGCAAATTGGTGGTGGTTGTTCTATTCTTGTCATGCGATCTCCTAGGTTCTGAAGTTGAATCTGAATAGCAGCAAGCATCTGAGCAACATTCACATCTACTGGTTCTCCCATAGTCACACAATCTGCCTTACACTAAACAAACAGATCAAGTGCAAAAGAAGTCGAATACACACAATCAAAAACAACTTAAAATGGACAGAACTAGTTGAAGCAGCAAAGGAAGTCGAATAGACACAATCAAAACAACTAAAAATCGACAATCTAGCTGCATCAGCAAAGGAAGTCAAATAGAAACAATCAAAAACAACTAAAAATGGACAGAACTAGTTGCAGCAACAAAGGAAGTTGAATAGGCACAATCAAAACAACTGAAAATCAACAAATCTAGTTGTAGCAACACAAGCTATCAACAACTAATGATGTTACTAGATTTTAACACACAAAAGCAACAAATTGGGGTTCGATTTTTATGTGTTTTATGAAGAGATGCAGTTTGACAGCAAGTTAACAAGGAAATGACAGAGTAAAAACAAAAATGGGGTTAGATAAACCTGAATAGGAGTGATTAAGCTCTTATACCAGATGATGCAGGAAAAAGAGGGCTTGTTCGAGCAAGGGGAACTGCTGGAGAGGCTCTAGCTGGCTGTACAACACTTTTTAGAGACTCAGGAGTGATGGGTTGATGGTGACCCTTCAGCTGGCTGTAGAGCACTTTCTTGAGGATCTAAGTGAGGATTGAGTAGTGAGGTGGATCGAGAGCTGCCACAGAGATTATGGAAGGTCTGTGATAAGTCTAGAGCACTCAATCTTCAAGGATACTCACAGAAGAAGGCTGAAGGCGTCAGCTCCTTTCAAAGGAAGAAAAACTAGGCTTTTATTTCATAAAACTTGAGTGATTACATATTGAGAAAGGGCTTTATATACTTGTTGAAATTATTACTAAGGTTTCTTGTGCCTGATCTTGTTCTTGGAGCTTGTATCATAATAGGTATATTAATGGGCTCTTCCTCAACTTCTAGTGAGCTAGTATTGATGTCCTCATCATGTGGGCATTGGATTCGTGTCATTCGGAGCTATCAATCAAAAGTTACGGACGATTTAGTGTGGACATGTGAAGTTGAGTGGCCAGTTAAAGATCATTCTAAACAGATCAGTGGTACTCATTAAGTAAAGCCTTATAAATGAAGCATAGAGCATGGCAGCAAGTAGATTGGATAGATTGGATTACTTGGATGCTTTGTCATCTCTATTTCTAACTCAAAATTTTCAAAATATAGAAATTTTAGCTAGCTTACAGTAGACATTGGATTCATGTCATTCTGAGCTCTAAATAAAAAATTATGGACAATTTAGTGCGGATATATCAAGTTGATCGGCCAGTTAAAGTGATCATTCTGATCGATCATTGGTGCTAATTGAGTAAAGGTTTATAAATGAAGCATAATGCATGGCATCACACAGTTTAGGATATACTGGATTACTTGGACGCTTTGTCATATCTAGTTCTGTTCAAATTTTAACACAATATAGAAAATTGAACTAGCTTAATGTGGGCATTGGATTCGGGTCATTCTGACGTATAAATCAAAGTTGTGGACGATTTATTGTGGACATGCCAAGTTGATGCTCATTCTAACCTAATCATTGGTGCTCATTAATTAAAAGCCTATAGATGAAGAATAATGTATGGCATCATGCAGATTCAGATTAACTGGATTACTTGGACACTTTGTCGTATTTACTTTGGTCTCAAATTTTATCACAATATAGAAGATTGAGCTAACTTAACATGGCATTGGATTCGTGTCATTCTAAGCTCTAAATCAAAAGCTACGTACAATTTAGTGCGGACATGTCAAGTTGATCGGCCACTTAAAGTAATCATTCTAAACTGATCATTGGTGCTAGGAAGCTTTGTCGTATCTATTTATGTCTCAAATTTTGTCTCAATACAGAAAATTGAGCTAGCTTAATGTGGGCATTGGATTTGTGTCAGTTTAAGCAGTAAATCATAAGTTACGGACAATTTAATGCAGAAATGTCAAGTAGATCGGGCAGTTAAAGTGAGCATTCTAAACTGATCATTGGTGCTCATTGAGTAAAGGCTTATAAATGAATCATAATGCATGACATTAAGCAGTTTTAGCTAGATTGGATTACTTGAACACTTTTTCATAACTATTTCTGTCTCAAATTTTGTCACAATATAGAAAATTGAGCTACCTTAACGTGGGCATTGCATTCTTGTTATTCTGAGCTCTAAATCAAAAGATACGAAAGCTTTAGTGCGAATGTCAAGTTGATCGCCTAGTTAAAGTGATCATTCTGAACTGATCATTGCTACTCGTTAAGTAAACACATATAAATGAAGCATAATGCTTGGCATAATGTTTGGGATAGTGTGGATTATTTTGACGCTTTGTCGTATCTGGTTCTGTCTCAAATTTTTTGACAATATAAAAAATTGAGCTAGCTTAATGTGGGCATTGGATTCGTGTCATTCTGAGCTCTAAATCAAAAGTTACGGATGATTTATGCGGGCATATCAAGTTGATCGGGCAGTCAAAATGATCATTCTAAACTGATCATTGGATAAAGGCTTATAAATGAAGCATAATGCATGACATCACGCAGTTTGGCATAGATTGGATTACTGGGACGCTTTGTCGTATCTACTTCTCTCTCAAATTTGTCAAAATATAGAATATTGATCTAGCTTAAAGTGGGGTTTGGATTCGTGTCATTCCGAGCTCAAAATCAAACATTATGGACGATTTAATGCGAACATGTCAAGTTGATCGACCAGTTAAAGTGATCATTCTAAACTGATCACTGGTGCTCATTGAGTAAAGGCTTATAAATGAAGCATAAGGCATGACATCACGCAGTTTGGGATAGATTAGATTACTTGGACCCTTTGTTGTATCTAGTTCTGTCTCAAATTTTGTCACAATATAAAAAATTGAACTAGCTTAATGTAGGCATTGGATTTGTGTCATTCTGAGCTACATATCAAATGTTATGGACGATTTACTGCAGACATGACAAATTGATTCGCCAGTGAATATGATCATTCTGAACTGATCATTGTGGCAAATTGGCTCGCTAGTGAATATTATCAGTCTGAACTGATCATTGGTGCTCATTAAGTAAAAGCTTATAAATGAACAATAATGCATGGCATCACGCAGTTTGGGATGGATTGTATTACTTTGAGTCTTTGTCGTCTCTTTTTTTGTCCTAAACTCTAAATCAAAAGTTACGGACAATTTAGTGTGGACATGTCAAGGTTATCGACCAGTTAAGTTGCTCATTCTAAACTAATCATTGGTGCTCATTGAGTAAAGCCTGATAAATGAAGCATAAGCATTGCATCACACAATTTTTGATAGATTGGATTATTTGGACGCTTTGTCGTATCTAGTTCTGTCTCAAATTTTGTCACAATATAGAAAATTGAACTAGCTTAATGTGGGAAATTGATTCGTGTCATTCTGAGCTATACATCAAAAGTTATGGAAGATTTGATGTAGACATGACAAAGTAATCGGCCAGTTAAAAATGATCATTATAAACTGATCATTGCTGTCATTGAGTAAAAGCTTATAAATTAAAAATAATGCAAGGCAGCACACAGTTTGGGATGGATTGGATTACTTTGACGCTTTGTCGTCTCTAATTCTGTTCAAACTTTGTCACAATATAGAAAATTGAGCTAGCTTATTATGGGCACTAGATTCGTGTCATTCTGAGCTCTAACTCAAAACATACTGACGATTTAGTGCATACATGCCAAGTTGATCGGCTAGTTAAAGTGATAATTCTAAACTGATCATTGGTGCTCGTTGAGTAAAGGCTTATAAAAGAAGCATAAGGCCTGGAATCTCACAGTTTTGGATAGATTACATAACTTTGTTGCTTTTTCGTATCTAGCTCCGTCTCAAATTTTTCACAATATAGAAAATTGAACTAGCGTAATGTGCACATTGCATTCGTGTCATTCCGAGCCATAAATCAAAAGTTATGGACGATTTAGTGAAGACATGACAAGTTGTTTGGCCAGTTAAAATGATCGTTCTAAAATGATCATTGGTGCTCATTTAGTAAAAGCTTCTTAATGTAAAATAATGAATGGCATCTCGAAGTTTGAGATGGATTGGACTACTTGAACGCTTTGTTGTTTCTATTTTTGTCTCAAATTTTGTTACAATATAGAAAACTGAGCTAGCTTAACGTGGGGATTGGATTCGTGTCATTCTGAGCTCAAAATCAAAAGTAACCAACGATTTAGTGCAGGCATGTCAAGTTGATCGGCCAGTTAAAGTGATTAGTCTAAACTGATCATTGGTGCTCATTGAGTAAATGTTTATAAATGAACCATAAGGCATGGCATCACGCAGTTTGGGATAAATTGGACTACTTGGACGCTTTGTCTTATCTATTTCTGTCTCAAAATGTTTGATACAGTATAGAGAATGGAGTTAGCTTAACGTCGACATTGGATTCGTGTCATTCTGAGCTCTAAATAAAAAGTTACGAACGATTTAATGCGGAAATGTCAAGTTGAGTTGTTAGTTAAAGTGATCATTCTATACAGATAATTGGTGTCCATTAATTAAAGGCTTTAAATGAAGCATATTGCATGGCATCAAGCTGTTTGGAGAGATTGGATTGCTTGAATGCTTTGTCGTCTCTATTTATGTTTCAAAATTTGTCAAAATACAGAAAATTGATCTAGCTTAACGTGGGGTTTTGATTCGTGTCATTCCGATCTCAAAATCAAAAATTGCGGACGATTTAGTGCGGACATGTCAAGTTGATCGGCCAGCTAATATGATATTTCTAAATTGATCATTGGTGCTCATTGAGTAAAGTCTTATAAATGAAGCATAATATATGGCATCACACAGTTTTGGATAGATTGGATTACTTGGACGCTTTGTCATATCTAGTTCTGTTTCAAATTTTGTCACAATATAGAAAATTGATCTAGCTTAACGTGGGCATCGGATTCGTGTCATTTTGAGCTCTAAATCAAAATTTACATATGATTTAGTGCATACTTGTCAACTTGATGGCCAGTTAAATTGATCATTCTAAACTGATCATTGGTGCTCATTGAGTAATGGCTTATAAATGAAGCATAATGCATGGCATCACACAGTTTTGGAAAGATTGGATTACTTGCACACTTTAAAGTATCTATTTGTGTCTCAAATTATTTTAAAATATAGAAATTTGAGCTAGCTTAACATGGGGCATTTGATTCATGTGTTTCTGAGCTCTAAATCAAAGTTACTGACGATTTAGTGCGTACATGTCAAGTTCATCGCCCAGTAAAAGTGATCATTATAAACTGATAATTGGTGCTCGTTAAGTAAAGGGTTATAAATGAAGCATAAAGCATGGCATCAAGGAGTTTGGGATAGTTTGGAACATTTTTGGACGCTTTGTCGTCTCTATTTCTGCATCAAATTTTATGGAAATATAGAGAATTGAGCTAACTTAACGTGGGCATTGGATTCGTGTCACTCTGAGCTCTAAATCAAAAGATATAGTGCAGACTTGTCAAGTTGATCGGCCAGTTAATGTGATCATACTAAACTGATCATTGGTGCTCATTAAGAATAGGCTTATAAATGAAGCATAAAGCATGGCATTAAGCAATTTGGGATAGATTGGATTACTTGGGCGCTTTCTCGTATCTATTTCTGTCTCAAATTAAGTGAAAATATAGAAACTTGAGCTACCTCAATGTGGACATTGGATTCTTGTGTTTTGGAGCTCTAAATCAAAAGTTTCGGACGATTTAGTCCGGACATGTCAAGTTGATCGCCAAGTTAAAGTGATCATTCTAAACTGATTATTGTTGCTCATTGAGTAAATGCTTATAAATGAAGAATAATGAATGGCATCACACATTTTTGGATAGATTGGATTACTTGGACGCTTTACCGTATTTATTTATGTCTCAAATATTGTTACAATATAGAAAATTGAGCTGGCTTAACGTAGGCATTGGATTTGTGTGTTTCTGTGCTCTAAATCAAAAGTTAGGGACGATTTAGTGTGGAGATGTCAAGTTGATCGGACAGTTAAAGTGTTCATTCTAAACTTATCATTGGTTTTCATTAAGTGAAGGCTTATAAATGAAGCAAAAAGCATGGCATTACACATTTGAGATCGATTGATTACGTGGACGCTTTGTCGTCACTATTTCTATCTCAAATTTTGTCAAAATAGAGAAAATTGAGCTAGCTTAACGTGGGCATTGTATTCGTGTCATTCTGAGCTCTAAATCGAAAGTTACAGACGATTACTGCGGACATGTCAAGTTGATTGGCCAGTTAAAGTGATCATTCTAAACTTACCATTGGTGCTCATTAAGTAAAGGCTTATAAATGAAGCATAAAGCATGGAATCAAGGGATAGATTCGATTACTTAGACGCTTTGTCAACTCTATTTCCCTCTTAAATTTTGTCAAAATATAGAAAATTATGTTATCTTAACGTGGGCATTGGATTCGTTTCATTATGAGCCCTAAATCAAAAGTTACGGACGATTTAGTGCGGACCTGTCGAAATATAGAGAAATTTAGGTGCTCATTGAGTAAAGGCATATAAATGAAACATATTTCATGGCATCATGCAGTTAAGGATAGATTGGATTCAATGGATGCTTTGTCGTATCTATTTTTGTCTCAAATTTTGTCACAATATTGAAATCGAGCTAGCTTAATGCGGACATTGGATTCGTTTCATTCTGAGCTCTAAATAAAAAATTACGGACGATTTAGTGCGGACATGTCAAGTTTATCCGCCAGTTAAAGTGATCATTCTAAACTGATCATTGGTGCACATTGAGTTAAGGCTTATCAATGGAGCACAATGCATGACATCATGAAGTTCGGGATAGATTGGGTTACTTGGACACTTTGTCGTATCAATTTCTGTCTCAAATTTTGTCACAATATAGAAAATTGAGTTAGCCTTACGTGGGCATTGGATTCGTGTCAATCTGAGCTCTAAATCATAAGTTATGGACGATTTAGTGCGGACATGTCAAATTGATCGGCCAGTTAATGTGATTAGTCTAAACTGATCATTGGTGCTCATTGAGTAAAGGCTTATAAATGAACCATAAGGCATGGCATCACGCAGTTTGGGATAGATTGGATTACTTGGACGCTTTGTCTTATCTATTTCTGTTTCAAAATGTTTGATACAGTATAGAGAATTGAGCTAGCTAAACGTCGGCATTGGATTCGTGTCATTTTGAGCTCAAAATCAAAACTTACGAAATATTTAATGCGGAAATGTCAAGTTGAGTTGTCAGTTAAAGTGATCATTCTATACAGATAATTGGTGTCCATTAATTAAAGGCTTTAAATGAAGCATATTGCATGGCATTAAGCCGTTTGGAGAGATATGATTGCTTGAATGCTTTGTCGTCTCTATTTATGTCTCAAAATTTGTCAAAATATAGAAAACTGATCGAGCTTAACGTGGGGTTTGGATTCGTGCCATTGCGATCTCAAAATCAAAAATTACGGACAATTTAGTGCTGACAAGTCAAGTTGATCGGCCAGCTAATATGATTATTCTAAATTGATCATTGGTACTCATTGAGTAAAGTCTTATAAATGAAGCATAATACATGGCATCACACAGTTTTGGATAGATTGGATTACTTGAACGCTTTGTCATATCTAGTTCTGTCTCAAATTTTGTCACAGTATAGAAAATTGATCTAGCTTAACTTGGGCATCGAATTCCTGTCATTCTGAGCTCTAAATCAAAATTTACATACGACTTAGTGCATACATGTCAACTTGATGGCCAGTTAAATTGATCATTCTAAACTGATCATTGGTGCTCATTGACTAATGGCTTATAAATGAAGCAAAATGCTTGGCATCACACAGTTTTGGATAGATTGGATTACTTGCACACTTTAACGTATCTATTTATGTCTCAAATTTTTTTAAAATATAGAAATTGAGCTAGTTTAACGTGCTCATTGGATTCATGTGTTTCTGAGCTCTAAATCAAAAGTTACAGACGATTTAGTGCGTACATGTCAAGTTCATCGCCAAGTTAAAGTGATCATTATAAACCGATAATTGGTGCTCATTAAGTAAAGGGTTATAAATGAAGCATAAAGCATGGCATCAAGGAGTTCGGGATAGTTTGGATTATTTGGACGCTTTGTCGTCTCTATTTGTGCATCAAATTTTGTCGAAATATAGAGAATTGAGCTTCCTTAATGTGGGCATTGGATTTGTGTCACTCTGAGCTCTAAATCAAAAGTTACAAACGATATAGTGCGGACATGTCAAGTTGATCGGCTAGTTAAAGTGATCATTCTAAACTGATCATTGGTGCTCATTAAGAATACGCTTATAAATGAAGCATAAAGCATGGCATTAAACAATTTGGGATAGAGTGGATTACTTAGACGCCTTGTCGTCTAAATTTCTCTCTCAAATTTTGTCAAAATACAGAAAATTAAGTTATCTTGACATGAGCATTAGATTCGTGTCATTTGGAGCTTTAAATCAAAAGTTACACACGATTTAGTGCGGACATGTCAAGTTGATCAGCCAGTTAAAGCGATCATTCTAAACTGATCATCGGTGCCCATTGAGTAAAGGCATATAAATGAAGCATATTGCATGGCATCACACAGTTTTGGATAGATTGGATTACTTGGACGCTTTCTCATATCTATTTCTGTCTCAAATTAAGTGAAAATATGGAAACTTGAGCTAGCTCAATGTGGACATTGGATTCTTGTGTTTTGGAGCTCTAAATCAAAAGTTTCAGACGATTTAGTCTGGACATGTCAAGTTGATCGCCAAGTTAAAGTGATCCTTCTAAACTGATTATTGTTGCTCATTGAGTAAATGCTTATAAATGAAGAATAATGCATGGCATCACACATTTTTGGATAGATTGGATTACTTCGACGCTTTACCGTATTTATTTATGTCTCAAATATTGTTACAATATAGAAAATTAAGCTAGCTTAACGTAGGCATTGGATTCGTGTGTTTCTGGCTCTAAATCAAAACTTAGGGACGATTTAGTGTGGACATGTCAAGTTGATCGGACAGTTAAAGTGTTCATTCTAAACTTATCATTGGTTTTCATTAAGTGAAGGCTTATAAATGAAGCAAAAAGCATGGCATCACACATTTGAGATCGATTGATTACTTGGACGCTTTGTCGTCACTATTTCTATCTCAAATTTTGTCAAAATATTGAGCTAGCTTAACGTGGGCATTGGATTCGTGCCATTATGAGCTCTAAATCGAAAGTTACAGACAATTACTGTGGACATGTCAAGTTGATTGGCCAGTTAAAGTGATCATTCTAAACTTACCATTGGTGCTCATTAAGTAAAGGCTTATAAATGAAGCATAAAGCATGGAATCAAGCAATTTGGGATAGATTCGATTACTTAGACGCTTTGTCAACTCTATTTCCCTTTTAAATTTTGTCAAAATATAGAAAATTATGTTATCTTAATGTGGGCATTGGATTCGTTTCATTCTGAGCCCTAAATCAAAAGTTACGGACGATTTAGTGCGGACCTGTCGAAATATAGAGAAATATAGGTGCTCATTGAGTAAAGGCATATAAATGAAACATATTTCATGGCATCATGTAGTTAAAGATAGATTGGATTCAATGGATGCTTTGTCGTATCTATTTTTGTCTCAAATTTTGTCACAATATTGAAATCAAACTAGCTTAACGCGGACATTGGATTCGTTTCATTCTGAGCTCTAAATCAAAAATTACGGACGATTTAGTGCAGACATGTCAAGTTTATCCGCCAGTTAAAGTGATCATTCTAAACTGATCATTGGTGCTCATTGAGTTAAGGCTTATAAATGAAGCACAATGCATGACATCATGAAGTTCGGGATAGATTGGGTTACTTGGACACTTTGTCGTATCAATTTCTGTCTCAAATTTTGTCACAATATAGAAAATTGAGTTAGCCTTACGTGGGCATTGGATTCGTGTCATTCTGAGCTCTAAATCATAAGTTACGGACGATTTAGTGCGGACATGTCAAATTGATCGGCGAGTTAAAGTGATCATTCATAACATATTAATTGTGCTCATTGAGTAAAGGCTTATATAAGAAGCCTAATGCATGATATCATGCTACTCGGGATAGATTGGATTACTTGGACTCTTTGTCATATCTATTTCCGTCTCAAATTTTGTCACAATATAGAAAATTGAGCTAGATTAACATGGGCATTGGATTCGTGTTATTCTTCTGAGGTACAAATCAAAAGTTACGGACGATTTAGTGCGGACATGTCAAGTTGATCACCTAGTTAAATTGATCATTCCAAATTGATCATTGGTACTCATTAAGTAAACACATATAAATGAAACATAAAGCATTGCATCACGCAGTTTTGGATAGAGTGGATTGCATGGACGCTTTGTCGTATCTAGTCATGGCATCAAATATTTTTACAGTATAAAAAATTGAGCTACCTTAACGTGGGCATTGGATTTGTGTCATTTTGAGCTCTGAATCAAAATTTATGTGCGATTTATTGTTGACATGTAAAATTGATCGGCCTATTAAAGTGATAATTCTAAACTGATCATTGGTGCTCATAGAGTAAAGGCTTATAAATGAAGCATAATACATGACATCATGCAGTTCGGGATATATTGGATTACTTGAACGTTTTGTCATATCTATTTTAGTCTCAAATTTTGTCACAATATAGAAATTGAGCTAGATTAACGTGGGCATTGGATTCGTGTCATTTTGAGCTCTAAATCAAAAGTTACAGACGATTTAGTGCGGACATGTCAAGTTGATCGACCAGTTAAAGTAATCATTCTAAACTGATCATTGGTGCTCATTGAGTAAATGCTTATAAATGAAGCATAATGCATGACATCATGCAGTTCGTGATAGATTGGATTACTTGAACGCTTTGTCGTATCTATTTATGTCTGAAATTTTATCACAATATAGAAAATTGAGCTAGCTTAACGTGGGCATTGAATTCATGTCATTCTGAGCTCTAAGTCAAAAGTTAGCGACGATTTAGTGCGGACATGTCATGTTGATCGGCCTGTTAAAGTGATCATTCTAAACTGATCAGTGGTGCTCATTGAATAAAGGCTTATAAATGAAGCGTAATGCATGGCATCAGACAGTTTTTATTGGATTGGATTATTTGAACGCCATTTTGTATCTATTTCTCTCTCAAATTTTCTCACAAAATAGAAAATTAAGCTAGCTAAAAGGGGCATTGGATTCGTGTCATTCTGAGTTCTAACTTCAAAGCTATGGATGATTTAGTGTGGATATGTCAAGTTGATCGGCCAGTTAAAGTGATCATTCTAAACTAATCATTAGTGCTCATTGAGTAAAGGCTTATAAATGAAGCATAATGCATGACATCACGGAGTTCAGAATAGACTGGATTACTTGGACGCTTTGTCGTATCTATTTTTGTCTCAAATTTTTTTAAAGTGATCATTCTAAACTGGTCATTGGTACTCATTAAGTTAACGCTTATAGATGAAGCATAAAGCATGGCATCATGCAGTTTGGGATAGAGAGGATTACTTGGATGCTTTGTCGTATCTAGTTCTTTCTCAAACTTTTTCACAATATAAAAAATTGAGCTAGCTTAACGTGGGCATTGGATTCATTCCGATCTCTGAACCAAAAGTTACGAACGATTTATTGCATACATGCAAAATTGATCGGCCAATTAAAGTGATCATTTTACACTGATCATTGGTGCTCATAGAGTAAAGGCTTATAAATGAAGCATAATGCATGACATCATGCATTCGGGATAGATTGGACTACTTAAACGCCTTGTCATATCTATTTCTGTCTCAAATGTTGTCACAATATAGAAAATTGAGCTAGCTTAACAAGGGCATTGGATTCATGTCATTCTGAGCTCTAAATCACAAGTTACGTACAGTTTAGTGTAGACATGTGAGATTGATCGGCCAGTTAGAGTGATCATTCTAAACTGATCATTGGTACTCATTGTGTAAAGGCTTAGAAATGAAGCATAATGCATGGCATCACGCAGTTTTTGCTAGATTGGACCACTTGAACGCTTTTTCGTATCTATTTTTGTCTCAAATTTTATCACAATATATGAAATTTAACTAGCTTAACGTGGGCAACTGATTGGTGTTATTCTAAGCTCTAAATCACAAGTTACGCACGATTTAGTGCGCACATGTCAAGTTGATCGCCTCGTAAAGTGATCATTCTAAACTGATCATTGGTATTCGATAAGTAAACGCTTATAAATGAAGCATAAAGAATGGCATCACACAGTTTGGGATAGAGTGGATTATTGGGATGCTTTGTCGTATCTATTTGTGTCTCAAATTTTGTCTCAATATAGAAAATTGAGCTAACTTAACGTGGGCATTGGATTCGTGTCAGTTTAAGCAGTAAATCATAAGTTACAGACAATTTAATGCAGAAATGTCAAGTTGATCGAGAAGCTAAAGTGATCATTCTAAATTGATCATTGGTGCTCATTGAGTAATGGCTTATAAATGAATCATAATGCATGACATCACACAGTTTTAGTAAGATTGGATTACTTGAACACTTTTTCATAACTATTTTTGTCTCAAATTTTGTCACAATATAGAAAATTGAGCTACCTTAACGTGGGAATTGGATTCATGTTATTCAGAGCTCTAAATCAAAAGTTACAGACGATTTAGTGCGCATGTCAAGTTGATCGACTAGTTAATGTGATCATTCTAAATTGATCACTGGTATTCATTAAGTAAACGCTTATAAATGAAGCATAAACATTGCACCACGCAGTTTGGATAGAGTTGATTACTTGGACACTTTGTCGTATCTAGTTCTCTCACAAATTTTTTTTACAACATAAAAAATTGAGCTAGCTTAACGTGGGCATTGGATTCGTGTCATTCGGAGCTCTAAATCAAAAGTTACGGATGATATACTGTAGGCATATCAAATTGATCGGCCAGTTAAAGTGATAATTTTAAACTGATCATTGGTGCTCATTGAGTAAACGCTTATAAATAAAGCATAACTCATGGCATCACACAGTTCGAGATAGATTTTATTACTTGGACGCCTTGTCGTTTCTATTTCTGTCTCAAATGTTGTCACTATATAGAAAATTGAGCTAGCTTAACATGAGCATTGGATTCATGTCATTCCGAGTTTTAATTCAAAAGTTAGGAACAATTTAGTGTGGACATGTCAAGTTGATCGGCCAGTTGAAGTGATCATTCTAAACTGATCATTAGCGGTCATTGAGAAAAGGCTAATAAATGAAGGATAATGCATGGCATCATGTAGTTTGGGATAGATTGGGATACTTGGACGCTTTGCCGTCTCTTTTTTGTTCCAAAGTTTGAAAAAATATAGAAAATTGAGCTTGATTAACATGCGCATTGGATTCGTATCAGTTTTAGCTCTAAATCATAAGTTATAGACGATTTAATGCGGAAATGTCAAGTTGATCGGGCAGTGAAAGTGATCATTCTAAACTGATCATTGGTGCTCATTGAGTAAAGGCATATAAATGAATCATAATGCATGACATCACGCATTTTTAGCTATATTGGATTACTTGAACACTTTTTCATATCTATTTATGTCTCAAATTTTGTCACAATATTGAAGATTGAGCTACTTAACGTGGGCATTGGATTCGTGTTATTCTGAGCTCTAAATCAAAAGTTATGGACGATTTAGTGTGCATGTCAAGTTGAACGCCTAGTTTAAGTGATCATTCTAAATTGATCATTGGTGCTAGTTAAGTAAACGCTTATAAATGAAGCATACTGCATCGCATCACTCAGTTTGGGATAGATTGGATTGCTTGTACGCTTTGACATATCTATTTCGTTATCAAATTTTGTCTCAATATAGAAAATTGAGCTAGCTTAACGTGGGCATTGGATTCGTGTCATTCGGAGCTCTAAATCAAAAGTTACGGAGGATTTAGTGCGGGCATATCAAGTTGATCGGCCAGTTAAAGTGATAATTCTAAACTGATCATTGGTGCTCATTAAGTAAAGGCATATAAATGAAGCATAATGCATGACATCACGCAGTTCGGGATAGATTGGATTACTTGGACGCTTTGTCGTATCTACTTCTCTCTCCAATTTTGTCATAATATAAAAAATTGAGCTAGCTTAACTTGGGCATTGGATTCATGTTATAAACGATTTAGTACGTATGTTTC
The DNA here is from genome assembly GCA_018901935.1 of Pugionium cornutum. Lineage (NCBI taxonomy): Eukaryota > Viridiplantae > Streptophyta > Magnoliopsida > Brassicales > Brassicaceae > Pugionium > Pugionium cornutum. The sequence continues at coordinate 28,221,599 of CM032163.1, forward strand.
CAGTTGATCGGCCAGTTAAACTGATCATTCTAAACTGATCCTTGGTGCTCATTGAGTAAAGGTTATTAATGAAGCATAATGCGTGGCATCACGCAATTTTGGCTAGATTGGATTACTTGAACGCTTTTTCGTATTTATTTCTGCCTCAAATTTTGTCACAATATAGAAAATTGAGCTAGCTTAACGTGGGTAACTGATTGGTGTTATTCTGATCTCTAAATCAAAAGTTGCAGACGATTTAGTGCGGACATGTCAAGTTGATCGCCTAGTTAAAGTGATCATTCCAAGCTGATCATTCCAAGCTGATCGGTGGTGTTCTGTAAGTAAAGGCTTATAAATGAAACATAAAGCATGGCATCACACAGTTTGCGATAGAGTGGATTACTTGGACGCTTTTTCGTATCTAGTTTTGACTCAATTTTGTTCACAATATAAAAATAGAGGTGTCTTAAGGTGGCATTGGATTCGTTGCATTGTGAGCTCTAAATCAAAAGTTACAGAAGATTTAGTGCGGACATGTCATGTTGATCGGCCAATTAAAGTGATCATTCTAAATTGATCATTGGTGCTCATTTAGTAAAGGCATATAAATGAGGCATAATGCATGGATCATGTAGTTCGGATTAGATTGGATTACATGGATGCTTAGCCGTATCTATTTCTGTCTCAAATTTATTTACAATATAGAAATTGAGCTAGATTAACGTGGGCATTGGATTCGTGTAATTCTGAGTTCTAAATCAAAAGTTATGGACGATTTAGTGAGGACATGTCAAGTTGATCTGCCCGTTAAAGTCATCATTCTACACTCATCAATGGTGCTCACTGAGTAAAAGATTATAAATGAAACATACTGCATGACATCTTGAGTTCAAGATAGATTTGATTAGTTGGACGCTTTGTCGTATCTATTTCTCTCTCAAATTTTGTCAGAATACAGAAAATTCAGCTAGCTTAACCTGAGCATTGCATTCGTGTCAGTTTTAGCTCTAAATCATAAGTTACGGACAATTTTGTGCGGATATGACAAGTTGATCGGCCAGTTAAAGTGATCATTTTGAACTGATCATTGGTGCTCATTGAGTAAAGGCTTATAAATGAAGCATAATATATGGCATCACGCAGTTTTGGCTGGATTGGTTTACTTGAACGTTTTTTCGTATCTATTTTTGTCTCAAATTTTATCACAATATAGAAAATTGAGCTAGGTCAACGTGGGCAATTGATTGGTGTTATTCTGAGCTCTAAATCAAAAGTTACGGACGATTTAGTGCAGACATGTCAAGTTGATCGCCTAGTTAAAGTGATCATTCTAAACTGATCATTGGTACTCATTAAGTAAACACTTATAAATGAAGTATAAAGCATGGCATAATGCAGTTTGCGATAGAGTGGATTACTTGGACGTTTTTTCGTATCTAGTTTTGACTTAAATTTGTTCACAATATAAAAAATCTAGCTATCTTAAGGTGGCATTGGATTCGTGTCATTGTGAGCTCTAAATCAAACGTTATGGACGATTGAGTGCGGACGTGTCAAGTTGATCGGCCAATTAAAGTGATCATTCTAAACTGATCATTGGTGCTCATTGAGTAAAGGCATATAAATGAGGCAAAATGCATGGCATAACGCAGTTCGGGATAGATTGGATTACATGGATGCTTTGTCGTATCTATTTCAGTCTTAAATTTAGTCATAATACCGAAATTGAGCTAGTTTAACGTTGGCAATGGATTCGTATCATTCAGAGCTTAAATCAAAAGTTATGGACGATTTATTGTGGACACGTCAAGTTGATCGGCTAGTTAAAGTGATCATTCTAAACTGATCAATGGTGCTCATTGAGTAAAGGATTATAAATGAAGCACAACGCATGACATCACGCAGTTCAGTATAGATTGGATTACTTGGACGCTTTGTCGTATCTATTTCTCTCAGATTTTGTCACAATATATAAAATTGAGCTAGCTTAACGTAGGCATTGGATTCGTGTCAGTTTTAGCTCTAAATCCTAAGTTACAGACGATTTAATGCGGACATGTCAAGTTGATCGGGCAATTAAACTAATCATTCTAAATTGATCATTGGTACTCGTTGAGTAAAGGCTTATAAATGAATCGTAATCCATGACATCACACAGTTCGGGATAGATTGAATTACATGGATGCTTTGACGTATCAATTTCTATCTCAGATTTCGTAACAATATGGAAAATTGAGCTAGCTTAACATCAGCATTGGATCCGTGTTATTCTGAGCTCTAAATCAAAAGTTACGGACGATTCAGTGCAGATATGTCAAGTTGATCTCCTAGTTAAAGTGATCATTCTAAACATTAGTGCTCATTGAGTAAAAGCTTGTAAATGAAGCATATTGCATGGCATCACGCATTTTTGGGTAGATTGGTTTACTTGAACACTTTTTCATATCTATTTATGTCTCCAATTTTGTCACAATATAGAAAATCGAGCTAGCTTAACGTGGGCATTGGATTCAGTTACGGACGATTTAATGTAGACATGTCTAGGTTATCGGGAAGTTAAATTGATCATTCAAAACTGATCATTGGTGCTCATTGAGTAAAGGCTTATAAATGAAGCATAATGCATGGCATTACGTAGTTTGGGATATATTGGATTACATGGACGCTTTGTCATATCTATTTCTCTCTCAATTTTTGTCACAATAAAGAAATCAAGCTAGCTTAACGTGATCATTGGATTCGTGTCATTCTGAGCTCTAAATCAAAAGTTTTGGAGGATTTAGTGCGGACATGTCAAGTTGATCATTCTAAACAACTCATTGGTGCTCATTGAGTAAAGGCTTATAAATAAAGCATAATGCATGACATAACGGATTTTGGGGTAGATTACCTTGATTGGGCGCTTTTTTGTATCAATTTCCATCTCAAATTTCGTCACAATTTAAAAAATTGAGCTACCTTAACATGAGAATTGGATTCATGTTATTCTGAGTACTAAATCAAACGTTACGAACGATTTAGTGCGGACATGTCAAGTTGATCGCGTAGTTAAAGTGATCATTCTAAACTGATAATTGGTGTTCATTGACTAAAGGCTTATAAATGAAGCATAATGCATGGCATCATGCATTTTTGGCTAGATTGGATTATTTCAACACTTTTTCATATCTATTTCTGTCTCAAATTTCGTCACAATATAGAAAATTGAGCTAGCTTAACATGGGCATTGGATTCGTGTTATTCTGAGTAATAAATTGGTGCTCATTGAGTAAACGCTTATAAATGAGGTACCCTAACGTGGGCATTGGATTCGTGTCATTTTGAGCTATAAATCAAAATTTATGGACGATATAGCGCATACATGTCAAGTTGATCGGCCAGTTAAAATGATCATTCTAAACTAATCATTGGTTCTTATTGAGTAAAGACTTATAAATGAAGCATATTGTAGAGCATCTCGCAGTTCGGAATAGATTGGATTACTTGGACACTTTGTTGTATCTATTTCTGACTCAAGTTTGGTCACAATATAGAAAATTGAGCTAGCTTAACGTGGGCATTGGATTCGTGTCATTCAGAGTTATAAATTGGTGCTCATTGAGTAAACGCTTATAAATGAAGCATAATGCATGGCATCATGCAGTCTAGGATAGATTGGATGACTTGGACGTTTTTTGTATCTATTTTTGTGACAATATAGCAAATTGAGCTAGCTTAACGTGGGAATTGGATTCGTGTCATTATGAGCTAAAAATCAAAAGTTATAAACGATTTATTGCACACATGTCAAATTGATCAGCCAATTAAAATGATCTTTCTAAACTGATCATTGGTGTTTATTGAGTAAAGACTTATAGATGAATTATTATGCAGAGCATCTCGCAGTTCGAAATAGATTCGATTACTTGGATGGTTTATTGTATCTATTTCTGTCTCAAATTGAGCAAGCTTAACGTGGGCATTGTCTTCGTGTCATACAGAGCTCTAAATTAAAAGTGATAGACTATTTCGTGCGTACATGTCAAGTTGATCGGACAGTTAAAATGATAATTCTTAACTGATCATTGGTGCTGATTGATTAAAAGCTTATAAATGAAGCATAATGCATGACATCACGCAGTTCGGGATAGAGTGGATTACTTGGACGCTTTGTCATCTCTATTTTGGTATATAATATTGTCACAATATAGAAAATTGAGCTAGATTAACGTGGGTACTGGATTCGTGTTATTCTGAGCTCTAAATCAAATGTTACTAACAATTTAGTGCGACATGTCAAGTTGATCGGCCAGATAAAATGATCATTCTTAACAGATCATTTGTGCCCATTTAGTAAAGCTTATAAATGAAGCATAATCCATGGCATCGCGCAGTGTGGGATAGATCGGATTACTAGGATGCTTAGCGGTATCTAGTTCTTTCTGAAATTTTGTCTCACTACAGAAAATTGAGCTAGATTAACGTGGGCACCGGATTCGTGTCATACTAATCCCTAAATCAAAAGTTACGGACGATTTAGTCTGGACATGTCAAGTTGCTCGGCAAGTTAAAATAATAATTCTAACCTGATCAATTGTGCTCATTGAGTAAAACCTTTTAAATGAAGAATAATGCATGGCATCACCCAATCCGGGGTAGATTGGATTACTTGAATGCTTTTTCATCTCAAATTTTGTCACAATATAGAAAATTGAGCTAGCTTAACGTGGCATTGCATTTGTATCATTCTGAGCTTTAAACCATAAGTTACAGACGAGTTAGTGTGGACATGTCAACTTAGTTGGCCAATTCAAATGATCATTCTAAACTGATCAATTGTGCTCATTAAGTAAACGCTTATAAATGAAGCATAAAATATGGCATCAGGCAGTTTGGGATAGATTGGATTACTTGGACACTTTTCCTACCTAGTTCTATCTCAAATTTTGTCACAATATAGACAATTGAGCTAGCTTAACGTGGGCATTCGATTCGTGTCATTCGGAGCTCTAAATTAATAGTTCCGAACGATTTCATGTGGACTTGTCAAGTTGATCGGCCAATTAAAATGATTATTCTTAACTGACCATTGGTCCTCATTGATTAAAAGCTTATAAATGAAGCATAAACATGGCATCACCCAATCCGGGATAGATTGGATTACTTGATCGCTTTTTCATCTCAAATTTTGTCACAAAATAGAAAATTGAGCTAGCTTAACATTGGCATAGGATTCGTGTCATTTTGAACTTTAATTAGAAGTTACGAACGATTTGGTGTGGACATGTCAACTTGATCGGCCACTTAAAATGATCATTCTAAACTGATCATTGGTGTTTATCAAGTAAACGCATATAAATGAAGAATAAAGCATGACATCTCTCAGTTTGGAATAGATTGCATAACTTGGATGCCTTGTCCTATCTATTTCTGTCATAACTTTTGTCACAATATAGAAAATTGAGCTAGCTTAACGTGGGCATTGGATTCGGGTAATTATGAGTCATAAGTGATAGATGATTTTTTGCGGACATATCAAGTTGATCGGCTAGTTAAATCATCATTCTTAACTGATCTTTGGTACTCATTGATTAAAAGCTTGTAAATGAAGCATAATGCATGGCATCAAGCAGTTTAGGATAGATTGGATTACTTGGACACTTTGTCGTCTCTGTTTGTGCCTATAATTTTGTGAAAATATAGAAAATTGAGCTAGCTTAACGTGGACATTTGATTCGTTTCATTCAAAGCTCTAAATCAAAAGTTACGGATGGTTTAGTGCGGGCTTTTCAAGTTCATCGGCATGTTAAAATGAGCATTCTTAACTGATCATTGGTGTTTATGGAGTAAAGGCTTATAAATGAACCATAATGTGTGGCATCACGCAGTTCGGGATAGATTTGATTACTTGGACGCTTGTCGTATCAATTTTAGTCTCAAATTTTGTAAGAATATATAAAATTGAGTTAGCTTAACATGTGAATTGGATTCGAGTCATTCGAAGCTCTAAATCAAAAGTTACGGACGATTTAGTACGGACATGTCAAGTTGATTGGCCAGTTAGTATGATCACTCTAACCTCATCATTGGTGCTCATAGAGTAAAAGCTTATAAATCAAGTATAATGCATGGCATCACCAAGTTTGGGATAGATTGGATTACTTGGATGTTTTTTCGTTTCTATTGTTGTCTATAATTTGTCACAATATAGAGAATTGATCTACCTTAACGGGTGCATTGGATTCGTGTCATTTGGAGGTCTAAATCAAAAGTTACTAAAGATTTAGTGCGGACATGTCAAGTTGATCGGCCAGTTAATATGATTATCCTAAGCTGATCATTGTTGCGCATTGAGTAAAGGCTTACAAATGAAGCATAATGCATGGCATCACGTAGTTCAATTAGATTGGATTACTTGGACACTTTGACGTATCCAGTTTTGTCTTAAAATTTGTCACAATATAGAAAATGGAGCTTGATTAATGTAGGCATTGGATTCGTGCCATTAGGAGTTATAAAACAAAAGTTATGGAGATTTTAAGACATGTGAAGTTGATCGACCAGGTAAAATAATTATTCTAAACTGATCGTTGGTGCTCATTGAGTTCGGGATATATTAGATTAGTTTAACGCTTTTCGTATCTATTTATGTCTCAAATTTTGTCACAATATAGTAAATTGAGCTAGCTTAATGTAGGCATTGGATTCATGTCATTCGGAGCTCTAAATTAAAAGTTAGGGACAGTTTATTGTGGACATGTCAAGTTGATTGGCTAGTTAAAATGATCATTCTTAACTGATCATTCTTAATATATCCTTAGTGTTCATTGATTAAAAGCATATAAATGAAGCGTAATGCATGGCATCACGCAGTTTGGGATAGATTGGATTACTTTGACGCTTTGTCATCTCTATTTTGGTCTATAATTTTGTCACAATATAGAAAATTGAGCTAGCTTAATGTGGGCATTGGATTCGTGTTATTATGAGCTCTAAATCAAAAGTTACAAATGATTTAGTGCAGAAATGTCAAGTTAATTGGGCAGTTAAAATGATCATTCTTAGCTGATCATTGGTTCTCAGGGAGTAAAGACTTATAAATGAAGCATAATGTGTGGCATCACGTAGTTCGGGATATATTTGATTACTTGGACGCCTAGTCGTATCTGTTTTAGTCTCAAATTTTGTCAGCATATAGAAAATTGAGTTAGCTTAACATGGGCATTGAATTTATGTCATTCGGAGCTCTAAATCAAAAATTACGAATGATTTAGTGGAGAAATGTCAAGTTGATGGGCCAGTTAAAGTGATTATTCTAAACTGATCATTGGAGTCATTGAGGAAAGGCTAATAAATGCAACATAATACATGGCATTACGCTGTTCGGGATAGATTGGATTACTTGAATGCTTTTCATATCTAGTTTTGTCTTAAATTTTGTCAAAATATAGAAAATTGAATTAGGTTAATGTGGGTATTGGATTCGTGTCATTCTGAGCTAGAAATCAAAAGTTATGGACGACTTAGTGCAAACATCTCAAGTTGATCGGCCAGTTAAAATGATCATTTTGAACTGATCATTGGTGCTTATTTAGTAAAAGCTTATAAATGAACAATAATGAAAGGCACCACGCAGTTTCGGATGGATTGGATTACTTGGACGCTTTGTCGTATCTATTTCTATCTCAAATTTTGTTAAAATAAAGAAAATTTATCTAGCTTAACGTGAGCATTGGATTCGTGTCATTCTGAGCTCAAAATCAAAAGTTACGGACGATTTAGTGCATACATGTCAAGTTAATTGGCCAGTTAATATGATTATTCTAATTTGATCATTGTCGCTCATTACGTAGATGCTTATGCATCAAGCATAATGCATGGCATCACACAGTTTCTGATAGATTGGATTACTTGGAGGCTTTGTCGTCTCAATTTTTGTTTCAAATTTTGCAAATTATAGAAAATTTAGCTAGCTTAACGTGGGCATTGGATTCATGTCATTCCGAGCTCTAAATCAAAAGTTACAGACAATTTAGTCCGGACATGTCAAGTTGATCGGACAGTTAAAGTGATCATTCTAAACTGATCATTAGTGTTCTCTAAGTAAAGGCTTATAAATGAAGTATAAAACATGGCATCACGAAGTTTTGGATAGATTGGATTACGTGGACACTTTGTCTTCTCTATTTCAGTCTCAAATTTTGTGAGAATATAGAAAATATAGCTAGCTTAACAAGGGTATTAGATTGGTGTCATTCTGAACTCTAAATCAAAAGTTACGAACGATTTAGTGTAGACACATCAAGTTGAACGGCCAGTTAAAGTGATCATTCTAAACTGATCATTGGTGCTCTTTACGTAAATGTTTATAAATGAAGCATAAAGCATGACATCACAAAATTTGGGAAATATTGGATTACTTGGACGCTTTGTCGTCTCTATTTCTGTCTCAAATTTTATCAAAATATAGAAAATTTAGCAAGATTATTGTGGGAATTAGATTCATATAATTCTGGGCTCAAAAAATCAAATGTTACGGACGATTTAGTGCGCACATGTCGAGTTGATCGGCCAGTTAGTATGATTATTCTAAACTGATCATTTGTGCTCATTGAGTAAAGGCTAATAAATGAAACATAATGCATGACACCACACAGTTTTGTATAGATTTGATTACTTAAATGCTTTGTCCTCTCTATTTTTGTCTCCAGTTTTGTGAAAATATAGAAAATTTATCTAGCCTAAGGTGGGCATTGGATTCATTTTATTCTGAGCTCAAAATCAAAAGTTACGGACGATTTAGTGTCGACATGTCATGTTAATCGGCCAATTAATATGATTACTCTAAACTGATCATTGGTGCTCATTTAGTAAAGGCTTATAACTCAAGCATTCAGCATGGCATCACACAGTTTTGGATAGATTAGATTACTTGGATGGTTTGCCGTCTCTATTTATGTCTCAAATTTTGTTAAAATAAAGAAAATTTATCTAACTTAAAGTGATCATTGGATTCGTGTTATTCTGAGCTCTAAATTAAAATTTACGAACGATTTAGTGAGGACATCTCAAATTGATCGGCCAGTTAATACGATTATTCTAAACTGATCATTGGTGGTCATTGAGTAAAGGCTTATAAATGAACCATAATGCATGGCATCACACAGTTTTGGATGGATTGGATTACTTTGATATTTTGTCTTCTCTATATAATAAATTTATCTAGATTAACATGGGCATTGGATTCGTATTATTATGAGCTTAAAATCAAAAGTTACTTATGATTTAGTGCAGACATGTCAAGTTCATCGGCCAGTTAATTTGATTATTCTAAATTGATCATTGGTGCTCATTGAGTAAAAGCTTATAAATGAAGCATAATGCACGGCATCACATAGTTTTGGATAGATTGGATAGATTGGAATACTTGGACGTTTTGTCGTATATATATATATATATATATATATATCTATCTCAAATTTTGTTAGAATTTAGAAAATTAAGCAAGGTTAATGTGGTCATTGGATTTGTGTCATTCTGTGGTATAAATCAAAAGTTATTGATGATTTAGTGCGGAAATATCAAGTTGATCAGCAGTTAACGTGATTATTCTAAACTAATCGTTGGTGAGTAAACACTTATAAATTAAGCATAATGCATGGCATCACACAGTTTAGGATAGATTGGAATACTTGAACGCATTTTTGTATATATATATATATTTATGTCTCAAATTTTGTCACAATATAGAAAATTAAGCTAGCTTAACGTGGGCATTGGATTTGTGTCATTCTGAGATCTAAATACAAAGTTACAGACAATTTAGTGTGGACATTTCAAGTTGATAGGCCAGTTAAACTAATCATTCTAAACTGATCATTGATGCTCATTAAGTAAAGGTTTATAAATGAAGCATAAAGCAGGGCATCACACAGTTTTGGATTGATTGGATTACTTAGATGCTTTGTCGTCTCTATTTCTGTCTCAAATTTTGTCACAATATAGAAAATTGTGCTAGCTTAACGTGGGCATTGGATTCGTGTCATTCTGAGCACTAAATCAAAAGTTACGTACGATTTGGTGCTGACATGTCAAGTTAATTGGCCAGTTAAGATGATCATTCTAAACTGATTAATGGTAGTGTTTGAGTAGAGGCCTATAAATGAAACATAAAGAATGGCATCACACATTTTGTGATAGATTGGATTACTTGGACGTTTTGTTGTCTCTATTTGCGTCTCAAATTTTGCAAAATGTAGAAGTTTAGCAAGCTTAACATGGGCATTGGATTCCTGTCATTTTGAACTCTAAATCAAAAGTTATATACAATTTAGTGCGGAATTATCAAGTTGACCGGCCTGTTAAAGTGATCATTCTAAACCAATCATTGGTGCACATTAAGGATATGCTTATAAATGAAGCATAAAGCATGGCATCATGCAATTTGGGATAGATTGGATTATTTGGATGCTTTGTTGTCTCTATTTTTGTCTCAAATTTTGCAAAATATAGAAAATTAAGTGCATACATATCAACGTAGGAATTGGATTCGTGTCATTCTGAGCTCAAAATCAAAAGTTACGGACGATGTCATGCGGACATATCAAGTTAATCGGCAAGTAATATGATTATTCTAAACTGATCATTGGTGCTCATTGAGTAAAGGATTATTATTCAATCATAATGCATGGTATCACGCAGTTTTGGGTAGATTGGATTACTTGTCCGCTTTGTCGTATATATTTCTGTCTCAAATTCTGTTAAAATATAGTAAATTTATCTAGCTTAATGTGGACTTTGGGTTCGTGTCATTCTGACCTCAAAATCAAAAGTTACTGATGATCTACTACGGACATGTCAAGTTCATCGGCCAGTTAATATGATTATTCTAAATTGATCATTGGTGCTCATTGAGTAAATGCTTATAAATGAATCATAATGCATGACATCACACAATTTTGGATAGATTGGATTATTTTGACGCTTTTTCGTCTCTATTTTTGTTTCAAATTATGTTAAAATATAGAAAATTTATCTAGTTTAATGGAGGCATTGGATTCGTGTCATTCTGAGCTCAAATCAAAAGTTACGGATGATTTACTGCGGATATGTCAAGTTGATCGGCTACTTAATATGATTATTCTAAAATGATCATTATTGCTCATTGAGTAAAGGCTTATAAATGAAGCATAATGCATGTAATAACACAATTTTGGATAAATTGAATTATTTGGACATTTTTTGTAACTATTTCTGTCTGAAATTTTGTTACAATATAGAAAATTCGGCTAGCTTAATGTGTGCATCAGATTTGTGTCATTTTGAGCTCTAATAAAAAATTACGGATGATTTAGTGCAGACATGTCAAATTGATTGGCCAGTTAATATGATCATTCTTAACTGATCATTGGTGCTTAGTGAGTAAAGGCTTATAAATGAAGCATAATTCATGGCATCACGCAGTTTGGGATAGATTGGATTACTTGGACCCTTTATCGCCTTTATTTATGTCTCAAATTTTGCAAAATATAGAAAATTTTGTACGGACATGTCAACGTGTGCATTGGATTTGTGTTATTCTGAGCTCAAAAGCAAAAGTTATAGACGATTTAGTGCGGACATATCAAGTTGATTGGCCAGTAATATGATTATTCTAAACTGATTATTGGTGCTCATTGAGTAAAGGCTTGTAAATCAAGCATAATGCATGGCATCACACATTTTTGGATATATTGAATTACTTAGAAGCTTTGTCGTCTATATTTCTGTCTCAAATTTTGTTCAAATATAGATATTTTATCTATTTTAATGTGGACATTGGATTTGTGTCATTCTAACCTCAAAATCAAAAGTTACTGACGATCTAGTGTGGACATGTCAAGTTCATCGGCCAGTTAATATGATTATTCTAAATTGATCATTGGTGCTCATTGAGTAAGGGCATATAAATGAATCATAATGCATGACATCAAACAATTATGGATTGATTGGATTACTTGGAAGCTTTGTCGTCTCTATTTTTGTTTCAAATTTTGTTAAAATATAGAAACTTTATCTAGCTTAATGTGGGCATTGGATTCGTGTCATTCTGAGCTCAAATCAAAAGTTACAGATGATTTAGTGCGGACATGTCAAGTTGATCGGCCAGATAATATGATTATTCTAAATTTATCAATGTTGCTCATTTAGTAAAGGCTTATAAATGAAACATAATGCATATAATTACAAAATTTTGGATAGATTGGATTACTTGGACGGTTTTTTGTATCTATTTTTGTCTCAAATTTTGTTACAATATAGGAAATTGAGCTAGCTTAACGTGTGCATCGGATTCGTGTCGTTTTGAGCTCTAATCAAAAGTTACGGACGATATGCTGTGGACATGTTAAGTTGATCGGCCAGTTAATATGATCATTCTAAACTTATCATTGTTGTTCATAGAGTAAAGGCTTATAAATGAAGCATAATGCATGGCATCACACAGTTTGGAATAGATTGGATTATTTGGACGCTTTGTCATATCTGGTTCCGTCTCAATCTTTGTAACAATATAGAAAATTGAGCTAGGTTAACGTGGGAACTGGAATCGTGTGTTTCCTCTAAATCAAAAGTTACAGACGATTTAGTGCGGATATGTCAAGTTGATCAGCCTGTTAAAGTGATCATTCTAAACTTATCATTGGTGCTCATTCAAAAAAAAAGGCTTATAAATGAAGCACAACACATGGCATCACGCAGTTTGGGATAGATTTGATGAATTGGACGCTTTGTCATATCTAGTTGCGTCTCAAATTTTGTCACAATATAGATAATTGAGGTACTTTAACATGGACATTGGATTCGTGTCATTCTAAGCTCTAAATCAAAAGTTACTGACGATTTAGTGTGGACATGACAAGTTGATCGCGAGTTAAAGTGATCATTCTAAACTGATCATTAGCGGTCATTGAGAAAAGGCTAATAAATGAAGGATAATGCATGGCATCATGTAGTTTGGGATAGATTGGGATACTTGGACGCTTTGCCGTCTCATTTTTTGTTCCAAAGTTTGAAAAAATATAGAAAATTGAGCTAGCTTAACATGGACATTGGATTCGTGTCATTCTGAACTCTAAATCAAAAGTTAAGGATGATTTAGTGTGGACATGTCAAGTTGATCGGCCAGTTAAAGTGGTCATTCTTAACTGATCATTGGTGCTCATTGAGGAAAGGCTAATAAATGAAGCATAATGCCTGGCATCACACAGCTTGGGATGGATTGGATTACTTGTACGCTTTGTTGTATTTAGTTCTGTCTCAAATTCTGTCACAATATAGAAAATTGAACTAGCTTAATATGGGTATTGGATTCGTGTCATTTTGAGCTATAAATCAAAAACTACGGACAATTTAGTGTAGACATGTCAAGTTCATCGACGAGTTAAAATGATCATTCTAAACTCATCATTGGTGCTCATTGAGTTAAACTTTCTAAATGAAGAAGAATGCATTGCATCACGCAGTTTGGGATGGGTTGGATTAGTTGGACACTTTGTCGTACCTATTTCTATCTTAAATTTTGTCACAATATAGAAAATTGAGGCAGCTTAGAGTGGACATTGGATTCGTGTTATTCAAAGCACTAAATCAAAAGTTATGTACGATTTAGTGCGGACATGTCAAGTTGATCGACAAATTAAAAATATCATTCTAAACAGATCCTTAGTGCTCATTTAGAAAAGGCTAACAAATGAAGGATAATGCATGACATCATGCAGTTTGGGATATATTTGAATACTTGGACGCTTTGTCGTCTCTTTTTCTATTTCAAATTTTGTCAAAATATAGAAAATTTAGCTAGATTAACGTGGACATTGGATTGTGTTTTTCTGAGCCCTAAATCAAAAGTTACAGACAATTTAGTGTGGACATGTCAAGTTGATTGAATAGTTTAAGTGATCATTCAAAACTGATCATTGGTGCTCAATGAGGAAAGGCTAATAAATGAAGCATAATGCATGGCGTGACGCAGTTTGGGATATATTGGATTACTTGGATGCTTTGTCCTATTTTGTTTTGTCTCAAGTTTTGTCACAATATAGAAAATTGAACTAGCTTAATGTGGGTATTGGATTCGTGTCATTCTGAGCTATACGGACATGTTATTTTAAGCCCTATATCAAAAGTTACAAATGATTTAGTGCGGACATGTCAAGTTGATTGGCTAGTTAAAGTAATCATTCAAAATTGATCATTGGTGCACATTGAGTAAAGGCTTATAAATGAAGCATAATGCATGGCCTTAAACAATTGTAGACAGATTGGATTACTTGGACGCTTTGTCGTATCTATTTTTGTCTCAAATTTTGTTACAATATAGAAAATTGATCTAGCTTAACGTGGGCATTGGATTCGTGTCATTCTGAGCTCCAAATCAATGCAGACTATTTAGTGCAGACATGTCAAGTTTATTGGCCGGTTAAAATGATCATCCTAAACTAATCATTGGTGCTCATTAAGTTTAAGCTTATAAATGAAACGTAAAGCATGGCATCAAGCAGTTTGGATAGATTGGATTACTTGGACGCTTTGTCGTCTCTATTTCTGTCTCAAATTTTTTCAAAATATAGAAAATTTAGCTAGATTAACGTGGGCATTAGATTCGTGTCATTTTGAGCTTTCAATCAAAAATTACAGACGATTTAGTGCAGACGTATCGATATGATTATTCTAAACTGATCATTGGAGCTCATTGTGGAAAGGCTAATAAAAGAAGCATAATGCAAGGCATCACGCAGTTTTGGATAGATTGGAATACTTGGAGGTTTTGTTGTATTTAGTTCTACCTTGAATTTTTCACAATATAGAAAATTGAACTACCTTAATGTGGGTATTGGATTCGTGTTATTCAGAGCTATAAATCAAAAGTTACAAACGATTTAGGGCATGCATGTCAAGTTTATCGGCCAGTTAAAATGATCATTCTAAACTCATCATTGGTACTGATTGAGTAAAAGCTTATAAATGAATGAGAATACATGGCATCGCACAGTTTGGGATGGATTTGATTACTTGGACGCTTTGTCGTATCTATTTCTTTCTCAAATTTTGTCACAATATAGAAAATTGAGGCAGCTTAACGTTGACATTGGATTCGTTTCATTCAGAGCACTAAATCAAAAGTTATGGGCGATTTAGTGCGAACATGTCAAGTTTATCCGCCAATTAAAATGATCACTCTAAACTGATCATTGGTGCACATTGAGTAAAAGCATATAAATGAAGAGTAATACATAGCATCACTCAGTTTGGGATGGATTGGATTACTTGGATGCTTTGTCGTATCTAATACTGTCTCAAATTTTGCTACAGTATAGAAAATTGAGCCATCTTAACGTGGACATTAAATTCATGTCATTTTAAGCTCTAAATCAAAAGTTACAAACAATTTAGTCTGGACATGTCATGTTTATCGGCCAGTTAAACTGATCATTCTGAACTGATCGTTGGTGCTCATTCAGGAAGGGCTAATAAATACAGCATAATGCATGGCATCATGCAGTTCGAGATAGATTGGATTACTAGGACGCTTTTTCATATCTAGTTTTGTCTCAAATTTTGTCAGATTATAGAAAATTGAATTAGCTTAATGTGGGTATTAGATTTGTGTCATTTGGAGCTATAAATCAAAATGTATGGATGATTTAGTGCAGACATGTCAAGTTGATTGGCCAGTTAAAATGATCATTCTGAACTAATCATTGGTGCTTATTGAGTAAAAGCTTATAAATGAACAATAATGCATGGCATCACACTTTTTCAGATGGATTGGATTTCTTGGACGTTTTTTCGTATCTATTTCTGTCTCAAATTTTGTCACAATATAGAAAATTGAGCTAGCTTAATGTGGGCATTGGATTCGTGTGTTTCCTCTGAATCAAAAGTTACAGAGGATTTAGTGCGGATATGTCATGTTGATCTGCCACTTAAAGTGATCATTCTAAACTGATCATTGGTGTTCATTAAGTAAAGGCTTATAAATTAAGCATAAAGCATGGCATCACGCAGTTTGGGATAGATTGATTGGATTATTTGGATGCTTTTTCGTCTCTTTTTCGGTCGCAAATTTTGTCAAAATCTCGAAAATTGAGCTAGGTTAACGTAGACATCGGGTTCGTATCATTCTGAGCTCTAAATCAAAAGTTACAAATGATTTAGTGTGGACATGTCAAGTTGATCGGTAGTTAAAGTGATTATTTTAAACTGATCCTTGGTGCTCATTGAGGAAAGTCTAATAAATGAAGGATAATGCATGGCATCATACAGTTTGGGATATATTGGATTATTTGGAGGCTCTGTTGTCTCTTTTTATGTTCCAAATTTTGTAAAAATATTGAAAATTGGGCTAGGTTAACGTGGACATTGGATTCGTGTCATTTTGAGCCCAAAATCAAAAGTTAAAGACGGTTTAGTGTGGAAATTTCAGGTTGATCGGCTAGTTAAAGTGATATTCGAAACTGATCATTGGTGTTCATTGAAGAAATGCTAATAAATGAAGCATAATGCATGGCATCACGCAGTATGGGATATATTGGATTACTTGGACGCTTTGTTGTATTTAGTTCTGTCTTAAATTTTGTCACAATATAGAAAATTGAACTAGATTAATGTGAGTATTGGATTCGTGTCATTCTAAGCTATAAATCAAAAGTTACGGACGATTTATTGCAGACATGTCAAGTTGATCGGCTAGTTAAAATGATCATTCCATATTCATCCTTGGTGCTCATTGAGTAAAAGCTTATAAATGAAGAAGAATGTATGCCATCACGCAGTTTGGGATGGATTGGATTACTTGGACGATTTGATGTATCTAATTTTGTATCAAATTCTGTCACAATATAGAAAATTGAGCCAGCTTAACATGGACATTGGATTCGTGTCATTCAGAGCACTAAATCAAACATTACGGACGATTTAGTGCAGACATGTCAAGTTGATTGGCCAATTAAAATGATCATTATAAACTGATCATTGGTGCTCATTGAGTAAAAGCTTATAAATGAAGAATAATGCATGGCATCACGCAATTTGAAAGAGATTGGGCTACTTGGACGCTTTATTGTATTTATTTTTGTCTCAAATTTTGTCACAATATAAAAAATTGAGCTAGCTTAACGTGGGCATTTAATTGTTGTCATTCTGAGCTCCAAATCAAAACTTACGGATGATTTAGTGAGAACATGTCAAGTTGATCGGGGAATTAAAATGATCATTCTAAACTGATCATTGGTGCTCATTGAGTAAAACCTTATGAATGATGCTAATAAATACAGCATAATGCATGGCATCATGCAGTTCGAGATAGATTGGATTATTTGGACGCTTTTTCATATCTAGTTTTGTCTCAAATTTTGTCAGATTATAGAAAATTGAATTAGCTTAATGTGGGTATTAGATTTGTGTCATTTTTAGCTATAAATCAAAATGTATGGATGATTTAGTGCATACATGTCAAGTTGATTGGCCAGTTAAAATGATCATTCTGAACTAATCGTTGGTGCTTATTGAGTAAAAGCTTATAAATGAACAATAATGCATGGCATCACACTTTTTCATATGGATTGGATTTCTTGGACATTTTTTCGTATCTATTTCTGTCTCAAATTTTGTCACAATATAGAAAATTGAGCTAGCTTAATGTGGGCATTGGATTCGTGTGTTTCCTCTGAATCAAAAGTTACAGACGATTTAGTGAGGATATGTCATGTTGATCTGCCACTTAAAGTGATCATTCTAAACTGATCATTGGTGTTCATTAAGTAAAGGCTTATAAATTAAGCATAAAGCATGGCATCACGCAGTTTGGGATAGATTGATTGGATTATTTGGACGCCTTTTCGTCTCTTTTTTGGTCGCAAATTTTGTCAAAATCTCAAAAATTGAGCTAGCTTAACGTAGACATCGGGTTCGTATCATTCTGAGCTCTAAATCAAAAGTTACAAACGATTTAGTGTGGACATGTCAAGTTGATTGGCAGTTAAAGTGATTATTTTAAACTGATCATTGGTGCTCATTGAGGAAAGTCTAATAAATGAAGGATAATGCATGGCATCATACTGTTTGGGACAGATTGGATTATTTGGATGCTCTGTTGTCTCTTTTTATGTTCCAAATTTTGTAAAAATATTGAAAATTGAGCTAGGTTAACGTGGACATTGAATTCGCGTCATTTTGAGCCCAAAATCAAAAGTTAAAGACGGTTTAGTGTGGAAATTTCAGGTTGATCGGCTAGTTAAAGTGATAATTCGAAACTGATCATTGGTGTTCATTGAAGAAATGCTAATAAATGAAGCATAATGCATGGCATCACGCAGTATGGGATATATTGGATTACTTGGACGCTTTGTTGTATTTAGTTCTGTCTCAAATTTTGTCACAATATAGAAAATTGAACTAGATTAATGTGAGTATTGGATTCGTGTCATTCTAAGCTATAAATCAAAAGTTACGGACGATTTATTGCAGACATGTCAAGTTGGTCGGCTAGTTAAAATGATCATTCTAAATTCTTCATTGGTACTCATTGAGTAAAAGCTTATAAATGAAGAAGAATGCATGCCATCACGCAGTTTGGGATGGATTGGATTACTTGGATGATTTGATGTATCTAATTTTGTATCAAATTCTGTCACAATATAGAAAATTGAGCCAGCTTAACATGGACATTGGATTCGTGTCATTCAGAGCACTAAATCAAACGTTACGGACGATTTAGTGCGGACATGTCAAGTTGATTGGCCAATTAAATGATCATTATAAACTGATCATTGGTGCTCATTGAGTAAAAGCTTATAATTGAAGAATAATGCATGGCATCACACAATTTGAAAGAGATTGGACTACTTGGACGCTTTATTGTATTTATTTTTGTCTCAAATTTTGTCACAATATAAAAAATTGAGCTAGCTTAACGTGGGCATTTAATTGTTGTCATTCTGAGCTCCAAATCAAAACTTACGGATGATTTAGTGAGAACATGTCAAGTTGATCGGGGAATTAAAATGATCATTCTAAACTGATCATTGGTGCTCATTGAGTAAAACCTTATGAATGAAGAATAATGCATGGCACCACTCAGTTTTGGATGGATTGGATTACTTGGATGCTTTGTCGTATCTATTTCTGTCTCAAATTTTATAACAGCACAGAAAATTGAGCTAGCTTAACGTGGGCATTGGATTTGTGTCGTTTTAAGCCCTAAATCAAAAGTTACGAATGATTTACTGTGGACATGTCAAGTTCATCGGTCAGTTAAAGTGATAATTAAACTGATCATTGGTGCTCGTTGAGTAAAAGCTTACAAATGAAGCATAATGGATGGTATCACAATGTTTTGGATAGATTGGATTACTTGAACGCTTTGTCGTATCTATTTCGTTCTCAAATTTGGTACAATACTGAAAATTGAGCTAGCTTAATGTGGGTATTGGATTCGTGTATTTTTTAGCTCTAAATCAAAAGTTACAGACGATTTCGTGCGGAGTTGTCAAGTTGATCGGCCAGTTCAATTGATCATTTTAAACTGATCATTGGTGCTCATTGAGTAAAGTCTTATAAATGAAACATAAAGCAAGGCATCACGCATTTTGGGATAGATTGGATTACTTGGACACTTTGTCCTCTCTATTTGTATATTAAATTTTGTCTAAATATGAAAAATTGAGCTAATTTAATGTGGGCATTGGATTGGTGTGATTTTAAGCACTAAATCAAAACTTATGAATTATTTAGTCCGTACATGTCAAGTTGATCGGCCAGTTAAAGTGATAATTCTAAACTCATCATTGGTACTGATTGAGTAAAAGCTTATAAGTGAATGAGAATGCAAGGCATCACACAGTTTGGGATGGATTGGATTACTTGGACGCTTTGTCGTATCTATTTCTGTCTCAAATTTTGCCACAATATAGAAAATTGAGGCAGCTTAACGTTGACATTGGATTCGTGTCATTCAGAGCACTAAATCAAAAGTTACGGGCGATTTAGTGCGTACATGTCAAGTTGGTCGGCCAATTAAAATGATCATTCTAAACTGATCATTGGTGCCCATTGAGTAAAACATATAAATGAAGAGTAATACATAGCATCAAGCAGTTTGGCATGAATTGGATTACTTCGATGCTTTGTCGTATCTATTACTGTCTCAAATTTTGCTACAATATAGAAAATTGAGCCATCTTAACGTGGACATTAAATTCATGTCATTTTAAGCTCTAAATCAAAAGTTACAAACAATTTAGTCTGGACATGTCATGTTGATCGGCCAGTTAAACTGATCATTGGTGCTCATTCAGGAATGGCTAATAAATACAGCATAATGCATGGCATCATGCAGTTCGAGATAGATTGGATTACTAGGACGCTTTTTCATATCTAGTTTTGTCTCAAATTTTGTCAGATTATAGAAAATTGAATTAGCTTAATGTGGGTATTAGATTTGTGTCATTTGGAGCTATAAATCAAAATGTATGGATGATTTAGTGCAGACATGTCAAGTTGATTGGCCAGTTAAAATGATCATTCTGAACTAATCATTGGTGCTTATTGAGTAAAAGCTTATAAATGAACAATAATGCATGGCATCACACTTTTTCAGATGGATTGGATTTCTTTGATGTTTTTTTGTATCTATTTCTGTCTCAAATTTTGTCACAATATAGAAAATTGAGCTAGCTTAATGTGGGCATTGGATTCGTGTGTTTCCTCTGAATCAAAAGTTACAGACGATTTAGTGCGGATATGTCATGTTGATCTGCCACTTAAAGTGATCATTCTAAACTGATCATTGGTGTTCATTAAGTAAAGGCTTATAAATTAAGCATAAAGCATGGCATCACGCAGTTTGGGATAGATTGATTGGATTATTTGGACGCTTTTTCGTCTCTTTTTCGGTCGCAAATTTTGTCAAAATCTCGAAAATTGAGCTAGCTTAACGTAGACATCGGGTTCGTATCATTCTGAGCTCTAAATCAAAAGTTACAAACGATTTAGTGTGGACATGTCAAGTTGATCGGCAGTTAAAGTGATTATTTTAAACTGATCATTGGTGCTCATTGAGGAAAGTCTAATAAATGAAGGATAATGCATGGCATCATACAGTTTGGGATAGATTGGATTATTTGGATGCTCTGTTGTCTCTTTTTATGTTCCAAATTTTGTAAAAATATTGAAAATTGAGCTAGGTTAACGTGGACATTGGATTCGTGTCATTTTGAGCCCAAAATCAAAAGTTAAAGACGGTTTAGTGTGGAAATTTCAGGTTGATCGGCTAGTTAAAGTGATAATTCGAAACTGATCATTGGTGTTCATTGAAGAAATGCTAATAAATGAAGCATAATGCATGGCATCACGCAGTATGGGATATATTGGATTACTTGGACGCTTTGTTGTATTTAGTTCTGTCTCAAATTTTGTCACAATATAGAAAATTGAACTAGATTAATGTGAGTATTGGATTCGTGTCATTCTAAGCTATAAATCAAAAGTTACGGACGATTTATTGCAGACATGTCAAGTTGATCGGCTAGTTAAAATGATCATTCTAAATTCATCATTGGTGCTCATTGAGTAAAAGCTTATAAATGAAGAAGAATGCATGCCATCACGCAGTTTGGGATGGATTGGATTACTTGGACGATTTGATGTATCTAATTCTGTATCAAATTCTGTCACAATATAGAAAATTGAGCCAGCTTAACATGGACATTGGATTCGTGTCATTCAGAGCACTAAATCAAACGTTACGGACGATTTAGTGCGGACATGTCAAGTTGATTGGCCAATTAAAATGATCATTATAAACTGATCATTGGTGCTCATTGAGTAAAAGCTTATAAATGAAGAATAATGCATGGCATCACGCAATTTGAAAGAGATTGGACTACTTGGACGCTTTATTGTATTTATTTTTGTCTCAAATTTTGTCACAATATAAAAAATTGAGCTAGCTTAACGTGGGCATTTAATTGTTGTCATTCTGAGCTCCAAATCAAAACTTACGGATGATTTAGTGAGAACATGTCAAGTTGATCGGGGAATTAAAATGATCATTCTAAACTGATCATTGGTGCTCATTGAGTAAAACCTTATGAATGAAGAATAATGCATGGCACCACTCAGTTTTGGATGGATTGGATTACTTGGATGCTTTG
The DNA here is from genome assembly GCA_018901935.1 of Pugionium cornutum. Classification (NCBI taxonomy): domain Eukaryota; kingdom Viridiplantae; phylum Streptophyta; class Magnoliopsida; order Brassicales; family Brassicaceae; genus Pugionium; species Pugionium cornutum. The sequence continues at coordinate 28,243,753 of CM032163.1, forward strand.
TCGTATCTATTTATGTCTCAAATTTTATAATAGCACAGAAAATTGAGCTAGCTTAACGTGGGCATTGGATTTGTGTCGTTTTAAGCCCTAAATCAAATGTTACGAATGATTTACTGTGGACATGTCAAGTTCATCGGTCAGTTAAAGTGATAATTAAACTGATCATTGGTGCTCGTTGAGTAAAAGCTTACAAATGAAGCATAATGGATGGTATCACAATTTTTTGGATAGATTGGATTACTTGAACGCTTTGTCGTATCTATTTCGTTCTCAAATTTGGTACAATACTGAAAATTGAGCTAGCTTAATGTGGGTATTGGATTCGTGTATTTTTTAGCTCTAAATCAAAAGTTACAGACGATTTCGTGCGGAGTTGTCAAGTTGATCGGCCAGTTCAATTGATCATTTTAAACTGATCATTGGTGCTCATTGAGTAAAGTCTTATAAATGAAACATAAAGCAAGGCATCACGCATTTTGGGATAGATTGGATTACTTGGACACTTTGTCCACTCTATTTGTATATTAAATTTTGTCTAAATATGAAAAATTGAGCTAATTTAATGTGGGCATTGGATTGGTGTGATTTTAAGCACTAAATCAAAACTTATGAATTATTTAGTCCGTACATGTCAAGTTTATCGGCCAGGTAAAGTGATCATTCTAAACTCATCATTGGTACTGATTGAGTAAAAGCTTATATGTGAATGAGAATATAAGGCATCACACAGTTTGGGATGGATTGGATTACTTGGACGCTTTGTCGTATCTATTTCTGTCTCAAATTTTGCCACAATATAGAAAATTGAGGCAGCTTAACGTTGACAATGGATTCGTGTCATTCAGAGCACTAAATCAAAAGTTATGGGCGATTTAGTGCGTACATGTCAAGTTGGTCGGCCAATTAAAATGATCATTCTAAACTGATCATTGGTGCCCATTGAGTAAAACATATAAATGAAGAGTAATACATAGCATCAAGCAGTTTGGCATGAATTGGATTACTTTGATGCTTTGTCGTATCTATTACTGTCTCAAATTTTGCTACAATATAGAAAATTGAGCCATCTTAACGTGGACATTAAATTCATGTCATTTTAAGCTCTAAATCAAAAGTTACAAACAATTTAGTCTGGACATGTCATGTTCATCGGCCAGTTAAACTGATCATTCTGAACTGATCATTGGTGCTCATTCAGGAAGGGCTAATAAATACAGCATAATGCATGGCATCATGCAGTTCGAGATAGATTGGATTACTTGGACGCTTTTTCATATCTAGTTTTGTCTCAAATTTTATCAGATTATAGAAAATTGAATTAGCTTAATGTGGGTATTAGATTTGTGTCATTTGGAGCTATAAATCAAAATGTATGGATGATTTAGTGTAGACATGTCAAGTTGATTGGCCAGTTAAAATGATCATTCTGAACTAATCATTGGTGCTTATTGAGTAAAAGCTTATAAATGAACAATAATGCATGGCATCACACTTTTTCAGATGGATTGGATTTCTTGGATGTTTTTTCGTATCTATTTCTGTCTCAAATTTTGTCACAATATAGAAAATTGAGCTAGCTTAATGTGGGCATTGGATTCGTGTGTTTCCTCGGAATCAAAAGTTACAGATGATTTAGTGCGGATATGTCATGTTGATCTGCCACTTAAAGTGATCATTCTAAACTGATCATTGGTGTTCATTAAGTAAAGGCTTATAAATTAAGCATAAAGCATGGCATCACGCAGTTTGGGATTGATTGATTGGATTATTTGGACGCTTTTTTGTCTCTTTTTTGGTCGCAAATTTTGTCGAAATCTCGAAAATTGAGCTAGCTTAACGTAGACATCGGGTTCGTATCATTCTGAGATCTAAATCAAAAGCTACAAACGATTTAGTGTGGACATGTCAAGTTGATCGGCAGTTAAAGTGATTATTTTAAACTGATCATTGGTGATCATTGAGGAAAGTCTAATAAATGAAGGATAATGCATGGCATCATACTGTTTGGGACAGATTGGATTATTTGGATGCTCTGTTGTCTCTTTTTATGTTCCAAATTTTGTAAAAATATTGAAAATTAAGCTAGGTTAACGTGGACATTGGATTCGTGTCATTTTGAGCCCAAAATCAAAAGTTAAAGATGGTTTAGTGTGGAAATTTCAGGTTGATCAGCTAGTTAAAGTGATAATTCGAAACTGATCATTGGTGTTCATTGAAGAAATGCTAATAAATGAAGCATAATGCATGGCATCACACAGTATGGGATATATTGGATTACTTGGACGCTTTGTTGTATTTAGTTCTGTCTCAAATTTTGTCACAATATAGAAAATTGAACTAGATTAATGTGAGTATTGGATTCGTGTCATTCTAAGCTATAAATCAAAAGTTACGGACGATTTATTGTAGACATGTCAAGTTGATCGGCTTGTTAAAATGATCATTCCAAATTCATCATTGGTGCTCATTGAGTCAAAGCTTATAAATGAAGAAGAATGCATCCCATCACGCAGTTTGGGATGGATTGGATTACTTGGACGATTTGATGTATCTAATTTTGTATCAAATTCTGTCACAATACAGAAAATTGAGCCAGCTTAACATGGACATTGGATTCGTGTCATTCAGAGCACTAAATCAAACGTTACGGACGATTTAGTGCAGACATGTCAAGTTGATTGGCCAATTAAAATGATCATTATAAACTGATCATTGGTGCTCATTGAGTAAAAGCTTATAAATGAAGAATAATGCATGGCATCACGCAATTTGAAAGAGATTGGACTACTTGGACGCTTTATTGTATTTATTTTTGTCTCAAATTTTGTGACAATATAAAAAATTGAGCTAGCTTAACGTGGGCATTTAATTGTTGTCATTCTGAGCTCCAAATCAAAACTTACGGATGATTTAGTGAGAACATGTCAAGTTGATCGGGGAATTAAAATGATCATTCTAAACTGATCATTGGTGCTCATTGAGTAAAACCTTATGAATGAAGAATAATGCATGGCACCACTCAGTTTTGGATGGATTGGATTACTTGGATGCTTTGTCGTATCTATTTATGTCTCAAATTTTATAATAGCACAGAAAATTGAGCTAGCTTAACGTGGGCATTGGATTTGTGTCGTTTTAAGCCCTAAATCAAATGTTACGAATGATTTACTGTGGACATGTCAAGTTCATCGGTCAGTTAAAGTGATAATTAAACTGATCATTGGTGCTCGTTGAGTAAAAGCTTACAAATGAAGCATAATGGATGGTATCACAATTTTTTGGATAGATTGGATTACTTGAACGCTTTGTCGTATCTATTTCATTCTCAAATTTGGTACAATACTGAAAATTGAGCTAGCTTAATGTGGGTATTGGATTCGTGTATTTTTTAGCTCTAAATCAAAAGTTACAGACGATTTCGTGCGGAGTTGTCAAGTTGATCGGGCAGTTCAATTGATCATTTTAAACTGATCATTGGTGCTCATTGAGTAAAGTCTTATAAATGAAACATAAAGCAAGGCATCACGCATTTTGGGATAGATTGGATTACTTGGACACTTTGTCCTCTCTATTTGTATATTAAATTTTGTCTAAATATGAAAAATTGAGCTAATTTAATGTGGGCATTGGATTGGTGTGATTTTAAGCACTAAATCAAAACTTATGAATTATTTAGTCCGTACATGTCAAGTTGATCGGCCAGTTAAAGTGATCATTCTAAACTCATTATTGGTACTGATTGAGTAAAAGCTTATAAGTGAATGAGAATGCAAGGCATCACAAAGTTTGGGATGGATTGGATTACTTGGACGCTTTGTCGTATCTATTTCTGTCTCAAATTTTGCCACAATATAGGAAATTGAGGTAGCTTAACGTTGACATTGGATTCGTGTCATTCAGAGCACGAAATCAAAAGTTACGGGCGATTTAGTGTGTACATGTCAAGTTGGTCGGCCAATTAAAATGATCATTCTAAACTGATCATTGGTGCCCATTGAGTAAAACATATAAATGAAGAGTAATACATAGCATCAAGCAGTTTGGCATGAATTGGATTACTTCGATGCTTTGTCGTATCTATTCTTGTCTCAAATTTTGCTACAATATAGAAAATTGAGCCATCTTAACGTGGACATTAAATTCATGTCATTTTAAGCTCTAAATCAAAAGTTACAAACAATTTAGTCTGGACATGTCATGTTGATCGGCCAGTTAAACTGATCATTCTGAACTGATCATTGGTGCTCATTCAGGAAGGGCTAATAAATACAGCATAATGCATGGCATCATGCAGTCCGAGATAGATTGGATTACTTGGACGCTTTTTCATATCTAGTTTTGTCTCAAATTTTGTCAGATTATAGAAAATTGAATTAGCTTAATGTGGGTATTAGATTTGTGTCATTTGGAGCTATAAATCAAAATGTATGGATGATTTAGTGCATACATGTCAAGTCGATTGGCCAGTTAAAATGATCATTCTGAACTAATCATTGGTGCTTATTGAGTAAAAGCTTATAAATGAACAATAATGCATGGCATCACACTTTTTCAGATGGATTGGATTTCTTGGATGTTTTTTCGTATCTATTTTTGTCTCATATTTTGTCACAATATAGAAAATTGAGCTAGCTTAATGTGGGCATTGGATTCGTGTGTTTCCTCTGAATCAAAAGTTACAGACGATTTAGTGAGGATATGTCATGTTGATCTGCCACTTAAAGTGATCATTCTAAACTGATCATTGGTGTTCATTAAGTAAAGGCTTATAAATTAAGCATAAAGCATGGCATCACGCAGTTTGGGATAGATTGATTGGATTATTTGGACGCTTTTTCGTCTTTTTCGGTCGCAAATTTTGCCAAAATCTCGAAACTTGAGCTAGCTTAACGTAGACATCGGGTTCGTATCATTCTGAGCTCTAAATCAAAAGTTACAAACGATTTAGTGTGGACATGTCAAGTTGATTGGCAGTTAAAGTGATTATTTTAAACTGATCATTGGTGCTCATTGAGGAAAGTCCAATAAATGAAGTATAATGGATGGCATCATACAGTTTGGGATAGATTGGATTATTTGGATGCTCTGTTGTCTCTTTTTATGTTCAAAATTTTGTAAAAATATTGAAAATCGAGCTAGGTTAACGTGGACATTGGATTCGTGTCATTTTGAGCCCAAAATCAAAAGTTAAAGACGGTTTAGTGTGGAAATTTCAGGTTGATCGGCTAGTTAAAGTGATAATTCGAAACTGATCATTGGTGTTCATTGAAGAAATGCTAATAAATGAAGCATAATGCATGGCATCACACAGTATGGGATATATTGGATTACTTGGACGCTTTGTTGTATTTAGTTCTGTCTCAAATTTTGTCACAATATAGAAAATTGAACTAGATTAATGTGAGTATTGGATTCGTGTCATTCTAAGCTATAAATCAAAAGTTACGGACGATTTATTGCAGACATGTCAAGTTGGTCGGCTAGTTAAAATGATCATTCTAAATTCTTCATTGGTACTCATTGAGTAAAAGCTTATAAATGAAGAAGAATGCATGCCATCACGCAGTTTGGGATGGATTGGATTACTTGGACAATTTGATGTATCTAATTTTGTATCAAACTCTATGACAATGTAGAAAATTGAGCCAGCTTAACATGGACATTGGATTCGTGTCATTCAGAGCACTAAATCAAACGTTACGGACGATTTAGTGCGGACATGTCAAATTGATTGGCCAATTAAATGATCATTATAAACTGATCATTGGTGCTCATTGAGTAAAAGCTTATAAATGAAGAATAATGCATGGCATCACGCAATTTGAAAGAGATTGGACTACTTGGACGCTTTATTGTATTTATTTTTGTCTCAAATTTTGTCACAATATAAAAAATTGAGCTAGCTTAACGTGGGCATTTAATTGTTGTCATTCTGAGCTCCAAATCAAAACTTGCGGATGATTTAGTGAGAACATGTCAAGTTGATTGGGGAATTAAAATGATCATTCTAAACTGATCATTGGTGCTCATTGAGTAAAACCTTATGAATGAAGAATAATGCATGGCACCACTCAGTTTTGGATGGATTGGATTACTTGGATGCTTTGTCGTATCTATTTCTGTCTCAAATTTTATAACAGCACAGAAAATTGAGCTAGCTTAACGTGGGCATTGGATTTGTGTCGTTTTAAGCCCTAAATCAAAGTTACAAATGATTTACTGTGGACATGTCAAGTTCATCGGTCAGTTCAAGTGATAATTAAACTGATCATTGGTGCTCGTTGAGTAAAAGCTTACAAATGAAGCATAATGGATGGTATCACAATGTTTTGGATAGATTGGATTACTTGAACGCTTTGTCGTATCTATTTCATTCTCAAATTTGGTACAATACTGAAAATTGAGCTAGCTTAATGTGGGTATTGGATTCGTGTATTTTTTAGCTCTAAATCAAAAGTTCAGACGATTTCGTGCGGAGTTGTCAAGTTGATCGGCCAGTTCAATTGATCATTTTAAACTGATCATTGGTGCTCATTGAGTAAAGTCTTATAAATGAAACATAAAGCAAGGCATCACGCATTTTGGGATAGATTGGATTACTTGGACACTTTGTCCTCTCTATTTGTATATTAAATTTTGTCTAAATATGAAAAATTGAGCTAATTTAATGTGGGCATTGGATTGGTGTGATTTTAAGCACTAAATCAAAACTTATGAATATTTAGTCCGTACATGTCAAGTTGATCGGCCAGTTAAAGTGATCATTCTAAACTCATCATTGGTACTGTTTGAGTAACAGCTTATAAGTGTATGAGAATGCAAGGCATCACACAGTTTGGGATGGATTGGATTACTTGGACACTTTGTCGTATCTATTTCTGTCTCAAATTTTGCCACAATATAGAAAATTGAGGCAGCTTAACGTTGACGTTGGATTCGTGTCATTCAGAGCACTAAATCAAAAGTTACGGGCGATTTAGTGCGTACATGTCAAGTTGGTCGGCCAATTAAAATGATCATTCTAAACTGATCATTGGTGCCCATTGAGTAAAACATATAAATGAAGAGTAATACATAGCATCAAGCAGTTTGGAATGAACTGGATTACTTCGATGCTTTGTCGTATCTATTATTGTCTCAAATTTGCTACAATATAGAAAATTGAGCCATCTTAATGTGGACATTAAATTCATGTCATTTTAAGCTCTAAATCAAAAGTTACAAACAATTTAGTCTGGACATGTCATGTTCATCAGCCAGTTAAACTGATCATTCTGAACTGATCATTGGTGCTCATTCAGGAAGGGCTAATAAATACAGCATAATGCATGGCATCATGCAGTTCGAGATAGATTGGATTACTTGGACGCTTTGTTGTATTTAGTTCTGTCTCAAATTTTGTCACAATATAGAAAATTGAACTAGATTAATGTGAGTATTGGATTCGTGTCATTCTAAGCTATAAATCAAAAGTTACGGACGATTTATTGCAGACATGTCAAGTTGATCGGCTAGTTAAAATGATCATTCTAAATTCATCATTGGTACTCATTGAGTAAAAGCTTATAAATGAAGAAGAATGCATGCCATCACGCAGTTTGGGATGGATTGGATTACTTGGACGATTTGATGTATCTAATTCTGTATCAAATTCTGTCACAATATAGAAAATTGAGCCAGCTTAACATGGACATTGGATTCGTGTCATTCAAAGCACTAAATCAAATGTTACGGACGATTTAGTGCGGACATGTCAAGTTGATTGGCCAATTAAAATGATCATTATAAACTGATAATTGGTGCTCATTGAGTAAAAGCTCATAAATGAAGAATAATGCATGGCATCACGCAATTTGAAAGAGATTGGACTACTTGGACGCTTTATTGTATTTATTTTTGTCTCAAATTTTGTCACAATATAAAAAATTGAGCTAGCTTAACGTGGGCATTTAATTGTTGTCATTCTGAGCTCCAAATCAAAACTTACGGATGATTTAGTGAGAACATGTCAAGTTGATCGGGGAATTAAAATGATCATTCTAAACTGATCATTGGTGCTCATTGAGTAAAACCTTATGAATGAAGAATAATGCATGCCACCACTCAGTTTTGGATGGATTGGATTACTTGGATGCTTTGTCGTATCTATTTCTGTCTCAAATTTTATAACAACACAGAAAATTGAGCTAGCTTAACATGGGCATTGGATTTGTGTCGTTTTAAGCCCTAAATCAAAAGTTACGAATCATTTACTGTGGACATGTCAAGTTCATCGGTCAGTTAAAGTGATAATTAAACTGATCATTGGTGCTCTTTGAGTAAAAGCTTACAAATGAAGCATAATGAATGGTATAACAATGTTTTGGATAGATTGGATTACTTGAACGCTTTGTCGTATCTATTTCGTTCTCAAATTTGGTACAATACTGAAAATTGAGCTAGCTTAATGTGGGTATTGGATTCGTGTATTTTTTAGCTCTAAATCAAAAGTTCAGACGATTTCGTGCGGAGTTGTCAAGTTGATCGGCCAGTTCAATTGATCATTTTAAACTGATCATTGGTGCTCATTGAGTAAAGTCTTATAAATGAAACATAAAGCAAGGCATCACACATTTTGGGATAGATTGGAATACTTGGACACTTTGTCCTCTCTATTTGTATATTAAATTTTGTCTAAATATGAAAAATTGAGCTAATTTAATGTGGGCATTGGATTGGTGTGATTTTAAGCACTAAATCAAAACTTATGAATTATTTTGTCCGTACATGTCAAGTTGATCAGCTAGTTAAACTGATCATTCTAAACTCATCATTGGTACTAATTGAGTAAAAGCTTATAAGTGAATGAGAATGCAAGGCATCACAGCGTTTGGGATGGATTGGATTACTTGGACGCTTTGTCGTATCTATTTCTGTCTCAAATTGTGCCACAATATAGAAAATTGAGGCAGCTTAACGTTGACATTGGATTCGTGTCATTCAGAGCACTAAATCAAAAGTTACGGGCGATTTAGTGCGTACATGTCAAGTTGGTCGGCCAATTAAAATGATCAGTCTAAACTGATCATTGGTGCCCATTGAGTAAAACATATAAATGAAGAGTAATACATAGCATCAAGCATTTTGGCATGAACTGGATTACTTCGATGCTTTGTCGTATCTATTAATGTCTCAAATTTTGCTACAATATAGAAAATTGAGCCATCTTAACGTGGACATTAAATTCATGTCATTTTAAGCTCTAAATCAAAAGTTACAAACAATTTAGTCTGGACATGTCATGTTCATCGACCAGTTAAACTGATCATTCTGAACTGATCATTGGTGCTCATTCAGGAAGGGCTAATAAATACAGCATAATGCATGGCATCATGCAGTTCGAGATAGATTGGATTACTTGGACGCTTTTTCATATCTAGTTTTGTCTCAAATTTTGTCAGATTATAGAAAATTGAATTAGCTTAATGTGGGTATTAGATTTGTGTCATTTGGAGCAATAAATCAAAATGTATGGATGATTTAGTGCAGACATGTCAAGTTGATTGGCCAGTTAAAATGATCATTCTGAACTAATCATTGGTGCTTATTGAGTAAAAGCTTATAAATGAACAATAATGCATGGCATCACACTTTTTCAGATGGATTGGATTTCTTGGACGTTTTTTCGTATCTATTTCTGTCTCAAATTTTGTCACAATATAGAAAATTGAGCTAGCTTAATGTGGGCATTGGATTCGTGTGTTTCCTCTGAATCAAAAGTTACATACGATTTAGTGTGGATATGTCATGTTTATCTGCCACTTAAAGTGATCATTCTAAACTGAACATTGGTGTTCATTAAGTAAAGGCTTATAAATTAAGCATAAAGCATGGCATCACGCAGTTTGGGATAGATTGATTGGATTATTTGGACGCTTTTTCGTCGCTTTTTCGGTCGCAAATTTTGTAAAAATCTCAAAAATTGTGCTAGCTTAACGTAGACATCGGGTTCGTATCATTTTGAGCTCTAAATCAAAAGTTACAAACGATTTAGTGTGGACGTGTCAAGTTGATCGGCAGTTAAAGTGATTATTTTAAACTGATCATTGGTGCTCATTGAGGAAAGTCTAAGAAATGAAGGATAATGCATGGCATCATACAGTTTGGGATAGATTGGATTATTTGGATGCTTTGTTGTCTCTTTTTATGTTCCAAATTTTGTAAAAATATTGAAAATTGAGCTAGGTTAACGTGGACATTGAATTCGCGTCATTTTGAGCCCAAAATCAAAAGTTAAAGACGGTTTAGTGTGGAAATTTCAGGTTGATCGGCTAGTTAAAGTGATAATTCGAAACTGATCATTGGTGTTCATTGAAGAAATGCTAATAAATGAAGCATAATGCATGGCATCACGCAGTATGGGATATATTGGATTACTTGGACGCTTTGTTGTATTTAGTTCTGTCTCAAATTTTGTCACAATATAGAAAATTGAACTAGATTAATGTGAGTATTGGATTCGTGTCATTCTAAGCTATAAATCAAAAGTTACGGACGATTTATTGCAGACATGTCAAGTTGATCGGCTAGTTAAAATGATCATTCTAAATTCATCATTGGTACTCATTGAGTAAAAGCTTATAAATGAAGAAGAATGCATGCCATCACGCAGGTTGGGATGGATTGGATTACTTGGACGATTTGATGTATCTAATTCTGTATCAAATTCTGTCACAATATAGAAATTGAGCCAGCTTAACATGGACATTGGATTCGTGTCATTCAGAGCACTAAATCAAACGTTACGGACGATTTAGTGCGGACATGTCAAGTTGATTGGCCAATTAAAATGATCATTATAAACTGATCATTGGTGCTCATTGAGTAAAAGCTTATAAATGAAGAATAATGCACGGCATCACGCAATTTGAAAGAGATTGGACTACTTGGACGCTTTATTGTATTTATTTTTGTCTCAAATTTTGTCACAATATAAAAAATTGAGCTAGCTTAACATGGGCATTTAATTGTTGTCATTCTAAACTCATCATTGGTACTGATTGAGTAAAAGCTTATAAGTGAATGAGAATGCAAGGCATCACACAGTTTGGGATGGATTGGATTACTTGGTTGCTTTCGTATCTATTTCTGTCTCAAATTTTGCCACAATATAGAAAATTGAGGCAGTTTAACGTTGACATTGGATTCGTGTCATTCAGAAAAACTAAATCAAAAGTTACAGGAGATTTAGTGCGTACATATCAAGTTGGTCGGCCAATTAAAATGATCATTCTAAACTGATCATTGGTGCCCATTGAGTAAAACATATAAATGAAGAGTAATACATAGCATCAAGCAGTTTGGCATGAATTGGATTACTTTGATGCTTTGTCGTATCTATTACTGTCTCAAATTTTGCTACAATATAGAAAATTGAGCCATCTTAACGTGGACATTAAATTCATGTCATTCTAAGCTCAAAATCAAAAGTTACAAACGATTTAGGATGGACATGTCATCTTGATCGGCCAGTTAAACTGATCATTCTGAACTGATCATTGGTGCTCATTCAGGAAGGGCTAATAAATACAGCATAATGCATGGCATCATGCAGTTCGAGATAGATTGGATTACTTGGACGCTTTTTCATATCTAGTTTTGTCTCAAATTTTGTCAGATTATAGAAAATTGAATTAGCTTAATGTGGGTATTAGATTTGTGTCATTTGGAGCTATAAATCAAAATGTATGGATGATTTAGTGCATACATGTCAAGTCGATTGGCCAGTTAAAATGATCATTCTGAACTAATCATTGGTGCTTATTGAGTAAAAGCTTATAAATGAACAATAATGCATGGCATCACACTTTTTCAGATGGATTGGATTTCGTGGACGCTTTTTCGTATCTATTTCTGTCTCAAATTTTGTCACAATATAGAAAATTGAGCTAGCTTAATATGGGCATTGGATTGGTGTGTTTCCTCTGAATCAAAAGTTATAGACGATTTAGTGTGGATATGTCATATTGATCTGCCACTTAAAGTGATCATTCTAAACTAATCATTGGTGTTCATTAAGTAAAGGCTTATAAATTAAGCATAAAGCATGGCATCACGCAGTTTGGGATAGATTGATTGGATTATTTGGATGCTTTGTGGTCTCTTTTTCTGTCCCAAATTTTGTCAAAATCTCGAAAATTGAGCTAGCTTAACGTAGACATCGGGTTCGTATCATTCTAAGCTCTAAATCAAAAGTTATAAATGATTTAGTGTGGACATGTCAAGTTGATCGACCAGTTAAAATGATTATTCTAAACTGATCATTGGTGCTCATTGAGGAAATTCTAATAAATAAAGAATAATGCATGGCATCACACAGTTTGGGATAGATTGGATTATTTGGATCTTTTTATGTAACAAATTTTGTAAAAATATTGAAAATTGAGCTAGGTTAACGTGGACATTGGATTCGTGTCATTTTGAGCCCAAAATCAAAAGTTACAAACGATTTAGTGTGGAAATTTCAAGTTGATCGGCTAGTTAAAGTGATCATTCTAAACTGATCATTCTAAACTGATCATTGGTGTTCATTGAAGAAATGCTAATAAATGAAGCATAACGCATGGCATCACGCAGTATGGGATATATTGGATTATTTTGACGCTTTGTTGTATTTTGTTCTATCTCAAATTTTGTCACAATATAGAAAATTGAAATAGATTAATGTGGGTATTGGATTCGTGTCATTCTAAGCTATAAATCAAAAGTTACGAACGATTTATTGCAGACATGTCAAGTTGATCGGCTAGTTAAAATGATCATTCTAAATTCATCATTGGTGCTCATTCAGTAAAAGCTTATAAATGAAGAAGAATGCATGCCAACACGCAGTTTGGGATGAATTGGATTACATGGATGATTTGACGTATCTAATTATGTATCAAATTCAGTCACAATATAGAAAATTGAGCCAGCTTAACATGGACATTTCATTCGTGTCATTCAGAGCACAAAATCAAAAGTTACGGACGATTTAGTGCGGACATGTCAAGTTGATTGGCCAACTAAAATGATCATTATAAGCTGGTCATTGGTGCTCATTGAAAAAATCTTATAATTGAAGAATAATGCATGGCATCACACAATTTGAAATAGATTGGATTACTTGGACGCTTTCTTGTTTATTTTTGTCTCAAATTTTGTCACAATATAGAAAATTGAGCTAGCTTAACATGGGATTTAAGTGTTGTCATTCTGAGCTCCAAATCAAAAGTTACGAACGATTTAGTGAGAACATATCAAGTTGATCGGGCAATTAAAATGATCATTCTAAACTGATCATTGGTGCTCATTGAGTAAAACCTTATGAATGAAGAATAATGCATGGCATCACTCAGTTTTGGATGGATTAGATTACTTGGATGCTTTGTCGTATCTATTTCTGTCTCAAATTTTATAACCGTACAGAAAATTGAGCTAGCTTAACGTGGGCATTGGATATGTGTTGTTTTAAGCCCTAAATCAAAAGTTACGAATGATTTACTGTGGACATGTCAAGTTCATCGGTTAGTTAAAGTGATAATTAAACTGATCATTTGTGCTCGTTGAGTAAAGGCTTACAAATGAAGCATAATGGATGGTATCATAATGTTTTGGATAGATTGGATTACTTGAACGCTTTGTCGTATCTATTTCGTTCTCAAATTTGGTACAATACTGAAAATTGAGCTAGCTTAATGTGGGTATTGGATTCGTGTATTTTTTAGCTCTAAATCAAAAGTTACAGACGAATTCTTGCAGAGTTGTCAAGTTGATCGGCCAGTTGAATTGATCATTCCAAACTGATCATTGGTGCTCATTAAGTAAAGTCTTATAAATGAAGCATAAAGCAAGGCATCACACATTTTGGGATAGATTGGATTACTTGGACGCTTTGTCCTCTCTATTTGTATATTAAATTTTGTCAAAATATAGATAATTGAGCTAATTTAACGTGGGCATTGGATTGGTGTGATTTTAAGCACTAAATCAAAACTTACAAATTATTTAGTCCGTACATGTCAAGTTGATCGGCAAGTTAAAGTGATCATTCTAAACTAATCATTGGTGCGCATGGAGTAAAAGCTTATAAATGAAGTATAATGCATGGCATCACACAGTTTTAGATAGATTGGATTACTTGAACGCTTTGCGTTATCTATTTTTGTCTCAAATTTTGTTACAACATAGAAAATTGAGCTAGCTTAATGTGGGCATTGGATTCATGTGTTTCTGAGCTGTAAATCAAAAGTTACGGACAATTCAGTGTAGACATGTCAAGTTGAACGGCCAGTTAAAAGGATCATTTTAATCTGATCATTGGTGCTCATTGAGTAAAAGCTTATAAATGAAGAATAATGCATGGCATCAGGTACTTTGGGATCAATTGGATTACTTGGATGCTTTGTTGTATCTATTTAAGTCCCAAAGTTTGTCACAATAGAGAAAATTGAGCTATCTTAACATGGGCACTGGATTCGTGTCTTCTGATCTCTAAATCAAAAGTTATGTACCATTTAGTGCGGACATGTCAAGTTGATCGGCCAGTTAATATGATTATTCTAAACTGGTCATTGGTGCTCATTAAGTAAAGGCATATAAATGAAGAATAAAGCATGGCATCATGCAGTTTGGGATACATTGGATTACGTGGACATTTTGTCTTCTCTATTTCTGTTTCAAATTTTGTCAAAATATAAAAAATTGAGCTAGTTTAACAAGGGCATTGGACTCGTGTCATTCTAAGCTCTGAATCAAAAGTTATAGACGATTTAGAACAGACATAACAAGTTGATCGGCCAGTTAAAATGATAATTCTAAAGTGATCACTGGTGCTCATTATGTAAAATCTTATAAATGAAAAATAATGCATGGCATCACGCATTTTGGGATGGATTGGATTACTTGGACGCTTCTTGGTATCTATTTATGTCTCAAATTTTGTCCCAATATAGAAATTTGAGCTAGCTTAATGTGGGCATTGGATTCGTATCAAGTTGATCGGCCAATTAAAATGATCATTGGTGATCATTGAGCAAAAGCTTATGAATGAAGAATAATGTATGGCATCACGCAGTTTGGGATGGATTGGATTACTTGTACACTTTGTCGTATCTATTTCTGTCTCAAATTTTGTCCCAATATAGAAAATTGATCTAGCTTAACGTGGACATGTGATTTGTGTCATTCTGAGCTCTAAATCAAAAGTTATGGAAGATATGGTGTGGACTTGTCAAGTTGATTGGCCAGTTAAAGTGATCATTCTGAACTGATCATTGGTGCTCAGTATGTAAAGTCTTATAAATGAAGCATAAAGCAAGGCATCACGCATTTTGGGATAGATTGGATTACTTGGACGCTTTGTCCACTCTATTTGTATATTAAATTTTGTCAAAATATAGAAAATTGAGCTAATTTAATGTGGTCATTGGATTAGTGTGATTTTAAGCACTAAATCAAAACTTACGAATTATTTAGTCCATACATGTCAAGTTGATCCGCCAGTTAAAGTGATCATTCTAAACTAATCATTGGTGAATATGGAGTAAAAGCTTATAAATTAAGTATAATGCATGGCATCACACAGTTTTAGATTGATTGGATTACTTGAATGCTTCGCCTTATCTATTTTTGTCTCAATTTTTGTTACAATATAGAAAATTGAGTTAGCTTAACGTGGGCATTTGATTCATGTGTTTCTGAGCTGTAAATCAAAAGTTACGGACGATTCAGTGTAGACATGTCAAGTTGAACGGCCAATTAAAAGGATCATTTTAAACTTATCATTGGTGCTCATTGAGTAAAAGCTTATAAATGAAGAATAATGCATGGCATCACGTACTTTGGGATCAATTGGATTACTTGGATGCTTTGTCATATTTATTTAAGTCTCAAAGTTTGTCACAATAGAGAAAATTGAGCTATCTTAACATGGGCACTGGATTCGTGTCTTCTGATCTCTAAATCAAAAGTTATGTATGATTTAGTGCGGACATGTCAAGTTGATCGGCCAGTTAAGATAATTATTCTAAGCTGGTCATTGGTGCTCATTAAGTAAAGGCATATAAATGAAGAATAAAGCATGGCATCACGCAGTTTGGGATACATTGGATTACGTGGACATTTTGTCTTCTCTATTTCTGTTTCAAATTTTATCAAAATATAAAAAATTGAGCTAGTTTAACAAGGGCATTGGACTCGTGTCATTCTAAGCTCTGAATCAAAAGTTATAGACGATTTAGTACAGACATAACAAGTTGATCGGCCAGTTAAAATGATAATTCTAAAGTGATCATTGGTGCTCATTAAGTAAAATCTTATAAATGAAAAATAATGCATGGCATCACGCATTTTGGGATGGATTGGATTACTTGGACGCTTTGTGGTATCTATTTATGTCTCAAAATTTTCATATTATAGAAAATTGAGCTAGCTTAACGTGGGCATTGGATTCGTATCAAGTTGATCGGCCAATTAAAATAATCATTCTAAATTGATCATTGGTGCTCATTGAGTAAAAGCTTATGAATGAAGAATAATGTATGGCATCACGCAGTTTGGGATGGATTGGATTACTTGTAGGCTTTGTCGTATCTATTTCTGTCTCAAATTTTTTCCCAATATAGAAAATTGAACTATCTTAACATTGACATTGGATTCGTGTCATTCTAAGCTCTAAATAAAAAGTTACGAAAGATATAGTGTGGACTTGTCAAGTTGATCGGCCAGTTAAAGTGATCATTCTAAACTGATCATTGGTGCTCACTAAGTAAAGGCTTATAAATGAAGCATAAGGCATGAGATCACGCAGTTTGGGATAGATTGGATTACTTGGATGCTTTGTTGTATCTAATTTTGTCTCAAATTTTATCACAATATTGAAAACTGAACTAGTTTAATGTGGGTATTGGATTCCTATCATTCTGAGCTATAAATCAATAGTTATGGACGATTTAGTGCAGACATGTCAAGTTGATCAGCCAGTTAAAATGATCATTCTCAACTAATCATTGGTGCTCATTAAGTAAAGGCTTATAAATGAAGAATAAAAAATGGTATCATGCAGTTTAGTATAGATTGGATTACTTGGACACTTTGTCGTCTCTATTTTTATCTCAAATTTTGTCAAAATGTAGAACATTGAGCTAGCTTAACGAGGGCATTGGATTCGTGTCATTCTAAGCTCTAAATCAAAACTTACAGATGAATTAGTGTGGATATGTCAAATTGATCAGCCAGTTAAAGTGATCACTCTGAATTGATCATTGGTGCTCATTGAGTAAAAGCTAATAAATGAATCATAATGCATGACATCACTTTGTTTTGGATAGATTGGATTACTATGACTCATTTTTGTATCAATTTCTGACTCAAATTTTGTTAGCATATAAATTGAGCTAGCTTGACGTAGGCATTTGATTCGTGTTATTCTGAGCTATAAATCAAAAATTATGGATGATTTATTGCAGACAAGAAAAGTTGATAGGTAAGTTAAAATGATCATTCTAAACTAATCATTGGTGCTCATTCAGTAAAACCTTATAAATGAAAAATAATGCATGCCATCATGCAGTTTGGGATTGATTGGATTACTTGAACTCTTTTTCGTATCTATTTCTTTCTCATATTTTTCATATTATAGAAAATTGAGCTAGGTTAACGTGGGCACTGAATTCGTATCATTTTAAGCTCTAAATCAAAAGTTACGTACGATTTAGTGCGGACATGTCAAGTTGATCGGCCAATCATTCTAAATTGACCATTGGTGCACATTCATTGAAGGCTTATAAATGAAGAAAAATGCATGGAATCACGTAGTTTGGGATGGATCGGATTACTTGTACACTTTGTCGTATGTATTTCTATCTCAAATTTTGTCACAATATAGAAAATTGAGCTATAAATTAAAATTTATGGATGGTTTAGTGCAGACATGACAAGTTGATGGATCAGTTAAAATGATCATTCTAAACTGATCATTGGTGCTCATTCAGTAAAAGCTTATAAATGAAAAATAATACATGGCATCACACAGTTTGGGATGGATTGGTTTACATGGACGCTTTGTCGTATCTATTTTTGTCTTAAATTTTGTCACAATATAGAAAATTGAGCTAGCTTAACGTGGAAATTGGATTCATGTCATTTTAAGCTCTAAATCAAAAGTTTCGGAAGATTTAGTGCGGACATGTCAAGTTGATCGGCTAATTAAAATGATCATTCTAAACTGATCGTTGGTGCTCATTGAGTAAAAGCTTATGAATGAAGAATAATGCATGGCATCACGTAGTATGGGATGGATTCGATTACTTGTATGATTTGTTGTATCTATTTTTGTCTCAAATTTTGTCACAATATAGAAAATTGAGCTAGCTTAATGTGGGCATTGGATTCGTGTCATTTTTAGCTATAAATCAAAAGTTATGGACGATATAGTATGGACATTTCAAGTTGGTAGGCCAGTTAATATGATTATTCTAAATTGATCATTGGTGCTCATTGAGTAAGAGCTTATAATTCAAAAATAATGCATGGCATCACAAAGTTTAAGATGGATTGGATTACTTGGACGCTTTGTTGTTTCTAATTCTGTCTCAAATTTTATCACAATATAGAAAATTGAACTTGTTTAACATGGGTATTAGATTCGTGTCATTCTGATCTCTAAATTAAAAGTTATGGATGATTTAGTGCGGACACTGCAAGTTGATCGGTTAGTTAATATGATCATTCTAAACTGATCATTGGTGATGATTGAGTAAAGGCTTATAAATGAAACACAATGCATGGCATCACGCATTCTTGGATAGATTGGATTATTTCGACGCTTTGTCGTATCTATTTCGGTCTCAAATTTTATCATATTATAGAAAATTGAGGTAGCTTAATGTGGGCATTGGATTCGTGTCATTTTAAGCTCTAAATAAAAATTTACGGACGATTTAGTGCGGACATGTCAAGTTGATCAGCCAATTAAAATGATCATTCTAAACTGATCATTGGTACTCATTGAGTAAAAGCTTATGAAGGAAAATAATTCATGGCATCACGCAGTATGGGATGGATAGGATTACTTTAACGATTTGTTGTATCTATTTATGTCTCAAATTTTGTCACAATATAGAAATTTTGGATGGATTGGTTTACTTGGATGCTTTGTGGAATCTAGTTCTCTCTCAAATTTGTCCCAATATAGAAAATTTAGCTACCTTAGCGTGGGCCTTGGATTCATGTCATTCAGAGATGATTTAGTGCGGGCATGTCAAGATGATGGGCCAGTTAAAGTGATCATTCTAAACTGATCATTCATGCTCATTAAGTAAAGGCTTATAAATGAAGCATAATGCATGGCATGACACGCTTTTGGATGGATTGGATTAATTGGACGCTTTGTCGTATCTATTTATGTCTCAAATTTTATTACACTATAGAAAATTGATTTAGCTTAACGTGGGCATTGGATTCGTGCGTTTCTAAGCTCTAAATCAAAAGTTACGGAAGATTTAGTGCGGACATGTCAAGTTGATCGGCGAGTTAAAATGAACATTGTAAACTGATCATTGGTGCTTATTAAGAAAAGGCTAATAAATGAGGTGTAAAGCATGGCATCACGCAGTTTGGAATTGATTGGATTATTTGGACGCTATGCCCCATCGAGTTATGTTTCAAATTTTGTCACAATATAGAAAATTGAACTAGCTTAATGTGTTGATTGGTTTCATGTCATTTTGAGCTATAAATCAAAAGTTATGGACAATTTAATGTGGACATTTCAAGTTGATCGGAGAGTTAATATGATTATTCTAAACTGATCATTTGTGCTCATTGAGTAAAAGCTTATAAATGAAGAATAATGCATGGCATCATGCAGTTTGGGATGGATTGGATTACTTGTATGCTTTGTTGTATGTATTTCTCTCTCAAATTTTGTCATAACATAGGAAATTGAGCTAGCTTAACGTGGACATTGGATTCGTGTCATTCTGGGCGCTAAATCAAAAGTTACGGACAATTTAGTGTTGACATATCAAGTTGATCGGCAACTGATCATTGGTGCTCACTAAGTAAAGGCTTATAAATGAAGCATAAGGCATGGTATCACACAGTTTGGGATAGATTACTTAGACGCTTTGTTGTATCTAGTTCTGTCTCAAATTTTGTAAAAATATAGAAAATTAGACTAGCTTAATGTGGGTATTGGATTCATGTCATTCTGAGCTATAAATCAAAAGTTATGGATGATTTAGTGCAGACATGTCAAGTTGATCGGCCACTTAAAATGATCATTCTAGACTGATCACTGGTGCTCATTAAGTAAAGGCTTATAAATGAAGCATAAAGCATTGTATCACGCATTTTTTGAATAGATTGGATTACTTGAACGCTTTATCGCTTCTATTTCTATCTCAAATTTTGTCAAAATATAGAAAATTGAACTAGCTTAATGAGGGTATTAGATTCGTGTCATTCTGAGCTCTAAATCAAAAGTTACAGATGATTTAGTGTGGATTTGTCGAGTTGATCGGGCAGTTAAAGTGATCGTTCTAAACTGATCATTGGTGCTTATTGAGTAAAAGCTTATAAATGAATCGTAATGCATGGTATGATAAGATTGGATTACTTGGACTCATTTTAGTATCAATTTCTGTCTCAAATTTTGCTACCATATAGAAAATTGAGCTATCTTAACGTGGGCATTAGATTCGTGTCATTCTGAGCTATAAATCAAAAGTTATGGACGATTTAGTGCATACATGACAAGTTGATCGGTTAGTTAAGATGATCATTCTAAACTAATCATTGGTGCTCATTCAGTAAAACCTTATGAAAAATAATGCATGGCATCACATAGTTTGGGATAGATTGGATTACTTGAATGCTTTTTCGTATCTATTTCTGTCTCAAATTTTGTCATATTATAGAAAATCTAGCTAGATTAACGTGGGTATTGGATTCATGTCATTAATGCTCATTAAGCAAAGGCTTATGAATGAAGCCTAAGGCATGGCATCACCCAATTTGTGGTAGATTGGATTACTTGGACCATTTGTCGTCTCTACTTCTATCTCAAATTTAGTCAAAATATAGAAAATTTATCTAGATTAACGTGGGCATTGGATTCGTGTCATTCTAAGCTCAAAATCAAAATTTACGGATGATTTAGTGTGGACATGTCAAGTTGGTCGCCCAATTGGAATGATCATTCTAAACTGATCATTGGTCCTCATTGAGTCAAAGCTTATAAATGTAGAATAATCCATGGCATCACACAGTTTGGGATGGATTGGATTACTTGTATGCTTTTTTATATCTAGTTCTGTCTTAAATTTTGTCACAATATAGAAAATTGAACTAGTTTAATATGTGTATTGGATTCGTGTCATTCTGAGCAATAAATCAAAAGTTATGGACGATTTCGTGCAGACATGTCATTTTAATCGGACAGATAAAATGATCATTGTAAAGTGATCATTGGTGCTCATTAAGTAAAGGCTTATAAATGAAGCGTAAAGCATGACATCATGCATTTTGGGATAGTTTGGATTACTTTGACACTTTGTCGTCTCTATTTCTATCTCAAATTTTGTCAAAATATAGAAAATATAGCTAGATTAACGTGGGCATTGGATTCGTGTCATTCTGAGCTCTAAACCAAAAGTTATTGACGCTTTAGTGTTGATATGTTAAGTTGATCGGCCTGTGAAAGTGATCATTCAAAACTCATCATTGGTGGCCATTGAGTAAAAGCTTATAAATAAAGAATAAGGCATGGCATCACGCAGTTTGGGATAGATTGATTACTTGGACACTTTGTTGTATCTATATCTGTCTCAAATTTTGTCACAATATAGATAATTGAACTACTTTAATGTGGGTAAGGGATTCGTGCCATTCTGAGCTATAAATGAAAAGTTATGGACGATTTAGTGCAGACATGTCAAGTTGATTGGTCAGTTGAAATGATCATTCTAAACTGATCATTAGTGCTCCTTAAGAAATGCTTATAAATGAAGCATAAAGCATGGCATTACGCATTTTGCGATAGTTTGGATTACTATGACGCTTTGTCGTCTCTATTTCTATCTCAAATTTTGTCAAAATATAGAAAATTGAGCTAACGTGGGCATTGGATTCGTGTCATTCTGACCTCTAAATCAAAAGTTACAAACATTTTAGTGTGGATATGTCAAGTTGATCAGCTTGTTAAAGTGATTATTCTAAACTGATCATTGGTGCTTATTAAGTAAAGGGTAATAAATGAATCATAATGCATGGCATCACACAGTTTTGGATAGATTGGATTACCTGGATGCATTGTCGTATCTGTTTATGTCTCAAATTTTGTTACAATATAGAAAATTTAGCTAGCTTAACGTGGACATTGGATTCCTGTCATTCTGTGCTCTAAATCAAAAGCTGCAGATGATTTAGAGCGGACATGTCAAGTTGCTCGGGCAGTTAAAGTGATGATTCTAAACTGATCATTGTGCTCAGTGAGTAAAGGCTTATAAATGAAGCATAATCCAGGGCATCACACAATATTAGATAGATTGGATTAGTTGGATGCTTTGTCATATCTATTTCTATGTCAAATTTTGTCACAATATAGAAAATTGATCCAGCTTAACGTGGACATTGGATTCGTGTCACTCTGAGCTCTAATTCAAAGTTACGGCAGATTTACAGTGGATATGTCAAGTTGATCAGCCAATTAAAGTGATCATTCTAAACTGATCATTAGTGCTCATTAACTAAAGGCTAATAAATGAAACATAAGACATGGCATCACGCAGTTTGAATGTAGAATAATTGGGGCTCATTAAGTAAAGGCTTATAAATGAAGAATAAAAAATGGTATCACGCATTTTAGGATAGATTGGATTACTTGGATGCTTTGTTGTATATAGTTCTGTCTAAAATTTTGTCAAAATATAGAAAATTGAACTAGCTTAATGTGGGTATTGGATTCGTGTCAATCCGAGCTATAAATCAAAAGTTATGGACGATTTATTGCAGACATGTCAAGTTGATTGCCTAGTTAAAATGATCATTCTAAACTGATTGCTTATTAAGTAAAGGCTTATACATGAAGCATAACGCATGGCATCACGTATTTTGGGATAGTTTGAATTTCTTTGACACTTTTTCATATCTATTTCTATCTCAAATTTTGTTAAAATATAGAAAATTGAGCTAGCTTAACATGGACATTAGATTCGTGTCATTCTGAGCTCTAAATCAAAAGTTACAAACGATTTAACCGGCCTGTTAAAGTGATCATTCTAAACTGATAATTGGTGCTCATTCAGTAATGGCATATAAATGAATAATAATGCATTGTATCACACAGTTTTGGATAGATTGGAATACTTGTACACATTGTCGTATATATTTCTATCTCAAATTTTGTTACCATATAGAAAATTAACCTAGCTTAACGTGGACATTAGATTCTTGTCATTCTGAACTCTAAATCAAAAGTTGTGGGCGATTTCGAGCGGACATGTCAAGTTGATTGGCCACTTAAAAGGATCATTCTAAAATGATCATTGGTGCTCATTGAGTAAAAGCTTATCAATGAAAAATAATGCATGGTGTCACGTAGTTTGCAATAGATTGCATTACTTGGACCCTTTGTCGTATCTATTTGTGTCTCAAAATGGTTACAATATAGATACGACAAAGTTGATCGGCCAGTTAAAAGGATCATTCTAAAATGATCATTGGTGCTCATTGAGTAAAAGCTTATAAATGAAAAATAATGCATGGTGTCACATAGTTTGCGATAGATTGCATTACTTGGACACTTTGTCGTATCTATTTCTGTCTCAAAGTTTTTCACAATATAGAAAATTGAGCTTGCTTAACGTGGAAATTGGATTCGTGTCATTCTGAGCTCTAAATAAAAAATTACGAACGATTTAGTACGGACATGTCAAGTTGATAGGCCAGTTAAAGTGATATTTCTAAACTGATCATTGGTGCGCATTGAGTAAATATTTGTAAATTAAGCATAATGCATGGGATCACACAGTTTTGGATAGATTGGAATACTTCGACGCTTTGTCGTATCTAGTTTTGTCTCAAATTTTGTCACAATATAGAAAATTAGCTAGCTTAACGTGGAGATTGGATTCGTGTCATTCTGAGCTCTAAATCAAAAGTTACGAACGATTTAGTGCGTACATGTCAAGTTGATCGGCTAGTTAAAGTGATCATCCTAAACAGATCATTAGTGGTCATTAAGTAAAGGGTTATAAATTAAGTATAAAGCATGGCATCACGCAACTTGGGATTTTGATTGGATTACTTGGATGCTTTGTCGTCTCCATTTCTATCTCAATTTTTTAAAAATAAAGAAAATTTAGCAAGCTTAAAGTGGGGATTGGATTCGTGTCATTCTGAGCTCTAAATCAATAATTACAGACGATTTAGTGCGGACATGTCAAGTTGATCGGCCAGTTAATATGATTATTCTAAACTGATCATTGGTGCCCATTGATTCAAGGCATATAAATGAAGCATAATGCATGGTATCACGCAGTTTGGGATAGATTGGATTACTTGGACGATTTGTCCTCTCTATTTCTATCTCAAATTTTGTCAAAATATAGAAAATTGAGCTAGCTTAACAAGGGCACTGGATTCGTGTCATTCAGAGCTGTAAAACAAAAGTTACAAACGATTTAGGGTGGATATGTCAAGTTGATCTGCCAGTTAAAATTATCATTCTAAAATGAAGCATAAGGCATGATAATTTGTTCACGCAGTTTGGGATAGATTGGGATAGATTCGTATCACGCAGTTTTGGATAGATTGCATTATTTGGACGCATTGTCGTATTCTAGTTCTGTCTCAAATTTGTTCACAATATAGAAAATGACAATAGCTTAGAGTGGACATTGGATTCGTGTCATCCGGAGCGATAAATTAAAAGTTACAGACGATTTAGTACATACATGTCAAGTTGATCGGCCAATTAAAATGATCATTGGTGCTCATTGAGTAAAAGCTTATAAATGAAGAATAATGCATGGCGTCACGTAGTTTGTGATGGATTGGATTACTTGGATGCTTTGTCGTATCCATTTTTGTCTTAAAGTTGGATCCTTGTCATTCGGAGCTCTAAATCAAAAGTTACTGACGATTTATTGTGGACTTGTCAAGTTGATCGGCCAGTTAAAGTGATCATTCTAAACTGATCATTGGTGCTCATTAAGGAAAGGCTAATAAATGAAGCATAGTGCCTGGCATCACGCAGTTTGGGATAGATTGGATTACTTGGATGCTTTGTCGTATCTCGTTCTATCTCAAATTTAGTCAGAATATAGAGTTTGATCTAGCTTAATGTAGGTATTGGATTCATTTTATTCTCAGCTATGAATCAAAAGTTATGGACGATTTAGTGTATACATGTCAAGTTGATCGCCCAGCTAAAATGATCATTCTAAATTGATCATTGCTGCTCATTGAAAAAAAACTTATAAATGAACAATAATGCAAGGCGTCATGCTGTTTGAGGTGGATTGGATTACTTGAACGCTTTGTCGTATTTATTTCTGTCTCAAATTTTTTTACAAGATGAAAAATTTAGCTAGCTTAACGTGGGAATTGGATTCGTGTGTTTTTGAGCACTAAATCAAAAGGTACATAGGATTTAGTATGGACATGTCAAGTTGATCAGCCAGTTAAAGTGATCATTCTAAACTGATCATTGGTGTTCATTATAAGGAAAGGCTAATAAATGAAGCATAATGCATGGCATCACGCAGTTTGGGATTGATTGGATTACTTGGACACTTTGTCGTATATAGTTCTGTCTCAAATTTTTTCACAATATTGAAAATTGAACTAGCTTGATGTGGGTATTGGATTCATTTCACTCTGAGCTATAAATCAAAAGTTATGGACGGTTTAGTGTAGAGATGTCAAGTTTATCGGGCATTTAAAATGATCATTTCAAGCTGTTCATTGGTGCTCATTGCATAAAAGCTTAAAAATGAAGAATAATGCATGGCGTCACTTAGTTTGGGATGGATTGGATTACTTGGACACTTTATCATATCTATTTCTGTCTCAAAATTTGTCACAATACAGAAAATTTAGCTAGGTTAACGTGGGCATTGGAATCATGTCATTCTGAGGTTTAAATCAAAAGTTTCAGACGATTTAGTGCGGACATGACAAGTTGATTGGCCAGTTAATGTGATTATTCTAAACTGATCATTGGTGCTCATTATTGATTCAAGGCTTATAAATGAAGCATAATGCATGGCATCATGCAGTTTTGGATAGATTGGATTACTTGGACGCTTTGTTGTTTCTATTTTTGTCTCAAATTTTGTCAAAATATAGAAAATTAACCTAGCTTAACAAGGGCACTGGATTCGTGTCATTTTGAGCTATATAACAAAAGTTAAAGACGATTTAGTGTGGATATTTCAAGTTGATTGGCCAAATAATATGATCATTCTAAACTGATCATTGGTGGTCATTGAGTAAAAGCATATAAATGAAGAATGATGCATGGCATCACGCTGTTTGGGATGGATTGGATTACTTGGACGTTTTATCGTATCTATTTGCGTCTCAAATTTTGTCATATTATAGAAAATTGAGCTAGTTTAACGTGGGCATTGGATTCATATCATTTTAAGCTCTGAATCAAAAGTTATGGAAGATTTAGTGCGGACATGTAAAGTTGATCAGCCAATTAAAGTGATTATTCTAAACTAATCATTAGTACTCATTGAGTAAAGGCTTATAAATGAAACATAATCCAAGGCATCACATAATTTAGATAGATTGGATTACTTGGATGCTTTGGCGTATCTATTTCTGTCTCAAATTTTGTGACAATATAGAAAATCAAGCTAGCTTAACATGGGCATTGAATTCGTGTGTTTCTGATCTCTAAATCAAAAGTTACTGACAATTTAGTGCGTACATGTCAAGTTGATTGACCAGTTAAAGTGATCATTCTGAACTGATCATTGGTTCTCATTAAGTAAAGGCCTATAAATGAAGCATAAAGCATGGCATCACGCAGTTTGGGATAGATTAGATTACTTGGATGCTTTGTCACCTCTATTTTTGTCTCAAATTTGGCAAAATATAGAAAAGTGAGCACGCTTAACGTGAGTTTTGGATTCATGTCATTCTGAGCTATAAATCTAAAGTTTTAGACGATTTAGTGCGGACATGTTAAGTTCATCGGCCAGTTAAATTGGTCATTCTAAAATGATCATTGGTGCTTATTAAGTAAAGGCTTATAAATGAAGCATAAGGCATGATATCAACCACTTTGGGATAGATTGGATTAATTGGATGCTTGGTCCTATCTAGTTCTGTCTCAAATTTCGTTACAATATAGAAAATTGAGCTAGCTTAAAGTGGGCATTAGAAATGTGTCATTCGGAGCTCTAAATCAAGAGTTACAGACGATTTATTGTGGATATGTCAAGTTGATCAGCCAGTTAAAATGATCATTCTAAATTGATCATTGGTGCTCATTGAGTAAAGGCTTATAAATGAAGAAAAATGCATGGCATCACGCAGTTTGGGATATATTGGATTACTTGGACACTTTTTCGTATCTAGTTCTGTGTCAAATTTTTCACAATATAGAAAATTGAAAGAGCTTAATGTGGGAATTAGATTCGTGTCATTCTGACCTAGAAATCAAAACCTATGGATGATATAGTGCAGACATGTCAAGTTCATCGGCCTGTAAAAATGATCATTCTAAACTGATCATTGGTGGTCATTGAGTAAAAGCTTATAAATGAAGAATAATGCATGGCATCACGCAATTTGGGATGGAATGGGTTACTTGGATGCTTTATCTTATCTATTTATGTCTCAAATGTTGTCAAAATATAGAAAATGGAGGTACTTAACGTGGGCATTGGATAGGTGTCATTCTGAGCTCTATATCCAAAGTTCTAGACGATTTAGTGCGGATATGACAAGTTGATCGGCCAGCTAAAATTATCATTCTAGAATGATCATTTGTGCTCATTAAGTAAAAGCTTCTAAATGAAACATAAGGCATGGCATCATGCAGTTTGGGATAGACTGGATTACTTGGACGTTGTGTTGTCTCTACTTCTGTCTCAAATTTTGTCAAAATATAGAATACTTTTCTAGCTTAACGTGGGCATTGGATTCCTGTAATTCTAAGCTCTAAATCAAAAGTAACAGACGATTTAGTGCGGACATGTCAAGTTGATTGGCCAATTAAAGTGATCATTCAAATCTAATCATTGGTGCTAATTAAGTTAATGCTTATAAATGAAGCATAAAGCATGGCATCAACCATTTTGGATAGATTAGATTACTTGGACACTTTGTCGTCTCTATTTCTATCTCAAACTTTGCAAAACATAGAAAATTGAGCTAGCTTAACGTGGGCATTGGATTCATGTCATTCTGAGCTCTAAAACAAAAGTTACAGACGATTTAGTGCGGACATGTCAAGTTGATCAGTCAATTAAAGTGATCATTCTAAACTGATCATGTGTGATCATTAAGTAAAGGCTTATAAATGAAGCATAAAGCATGGCATCACGCATTTTGGGATATATTGGTTTACTTGGATGCTTTGCCATCTCTATTTCTTTCTTAAATTTTGTCAAAATATAGAAAATTGAGCTTGCTTAACGTAGGCATTGGATTCGTGTCATTCGGACCTTTAAATCAAAAGTTACAAACGAATTAGGGTGGATATGTCAAATTGATCGGAAGTTAAAGTGATCATTCGAAAATGATCATTGGTGATTATTAAGTAAGGGCTTATAAATGAAGCATAAGGTATAGCATCACGCAGTTTGGGATAAATTAGATTACTTGGGACGGTTTTTCATATCTAACTCTGTCTGGAATTTTGTCACAATATATAAAATTGAACTAGCTTAATGTGGATATTGGATTCATGTCATTCGGATCTATAAATTAAAAGTTATGGGCGATTTGGTACAGAAATTTCAAGTTTATCGGGCAGTTAAAATGACCATTCTAAAATGATCATTAGTGCTAATTAAGTAAAGGCTTATCAATGAAGTATAAGCATGGCATCACGCAATTTGGGATATATTGGATTACTTAGACGCTTTGTTGTCTCTATTTTTGTCTAAAATATTGTCAAAATACAAAAAATTGAGGTAGCTTTACAGGGGCATTGGATTCTTGTCATTCTATGCTCTGAATCAAAAGTGCTAGATGATTTAGTGCAGAAATGTCAAGTTGATAGGCCAGTTAAAATGATAATTCTAAAATGATCATTGGTGCTTATTAAGCAAAGGCTTATAAATGAAGCATAAGGCATGGCATCACATAGTTTGGGATAGATTGGATTACTTGGACACCTTGTCATCTCTACCTCTATCTCAAATTTTGTGAAAATACAGAAAATTTTCTAGCTTAACGTGGGCATTGGACTTGTGTCATTTTAAACTCAAAATCAAAAGTTACTGACGATTTAGTGTGGAAATGTCAAGTTGATCAGCCAGTTCATATGATTATTCTAAATTGCTCATTGTAGCTCATTGAGTAAAGGCTTATAAATGAAGCATAATGCTTGGTATCACACAGTTTTGGATATTTTAGATTACTTGGAAGCTTTGTCATCTCTATTTCTGTCTCAAATTTTGTTACAATATAGAAAATTGAGCTAGCTTAACGTGGGCATTGGATTTGTGTCATTCCGAGCTCGAAATCAAAAGTTACAGACGATTTAATACGGACATGACAAGTTGAGTGGCCAGTTAAAGTGATCATTCTAAACTGATCATTGGTGCTTATTAAGTAAAGGCTTATAAATGAAGCATAATGCATGTCATCAAGGAGTTTGGATATATTGGACTACTTGGACGCTTTGTCGTCTCCATTTGTGTCTCAAATTTTGTCAAAATATGGATAACTGAGCTTGATTAACATGTGCATTGGATTCGTGTCATTTTAAGCTCTAAATCAAAAGTTACAGACGATTTAGTGCGGACATAGCAAGTTGATCAGCTAGTGAAATTGATCATTATAAACAGATCATTGGTGTTCATTAAATAAAGATTATAAATGAAGAATAAAGCATGGCATCACGCAGTTTGGGATTGATTGGATTACCTGGACGCTTTGTCGTCTCTATTTTTGTTTCAAATTTTGTCACAATACAGAAAATTAAGCTAGTTTAGCGTCCGCATTGGCTTCGAGCTCTAAATCATAAGCTACAGACGATTTAGTGCGGAAAGGTCAAGTTGATCGGCCAGTTAAAGTGATCAATCTAAAGTGATCATTATGCTCATTAATTAAAGGCTTATAAATGAAGTATAATGCATGGCATGAAGCAGTTTGGATAGATTGGATTAATTGGATGCTTTGTCGTCTCAATTTCTGTCTCAATTTTTTTTCAAAATATTGAAAATTGAGTTAGCTTAATGTGGATATTTGATTCATGTCATTCTGAGTTACAAATCAAAAGTTATGGACGATTTAGTGCAGAAATGACAAGTTGATTGTGCAGCTAAAATGAATTTTTAAACTGATCATTGGTGGTCATTAATTAAATGCTTAATAATGAAAAGTAATGCATGACATCACACAGTTTGGGATGGATTGAATTACTTGGACGCTTTTTCGTATCTATATCTATATGTAATTTTGTCACAATATAGAAAATTGAGCTAGATTAACATGGGCATTGGATTCTTGTAATTTTGAGCTCTAAATCAAAAGTTATGGAGGATTTAGTGCAGATATTTCAAGTTGATCAGCAAGTTAAAGTGATCATTCTAAATTGATCATTGGTGCTCATTATGTAAAGCCTTATAAATGAAACATAATGCATGGCATCAATGAGTTTGGAAAGATTCGATTACTTGGAAGCTATGTCATCTCTATTTCTGTCTCAAATTATAACAAAATATAGAAAATTGAGCTAGCTTAACGTCAGCATTGGAGTCGTGTCATTCTGTGCTCTAAATGAAAAGTTACGGATGATTTAGTCCGGACATGTAAAGTGGATGGGCCCGTTAAAGTGATCATTCTAAACTGATCATTGGTGCTCATTGAGTAAAGGCTTATTAATGAAGCATAATGCATGGCATCACACAGTTTTGGATAGATTAGATTACTTGGACGCTTTGTCATATCTAGTTATGTTTCAAATTTTGTCACAATATTAAAAATCTAACTAGCTTAATGTGGGCACTGGATTCGTGTCATTCAGAGCTATAAACCAAAAGTTATGGGCGATTTAGCACAAACATGACAAGTTGACCAGCCAGTTAAAACGATCATTCTAAACTAATCATTGGTGCTCTTTGAATAAAAGCTTATAAATGAAAATAATGCATGGCATCACACAGCTTAAGATGGATTGGATTACATAGACGCTTTTTTGTATCAACTTTTGCCTGAAATTTTATCAGAACATAGAAAATTGAGCTAGCTTATCGTGGGTATTGGATTCGTATCATTCTGAGCTTTAAATAAAAAGTTACGGACGATTTAGTGCAGACATGTCAAGTTGATCCACCAGTTAAAGTAATTATTCTAAACCGATCACTGGTGCTCATTAAGTAAAGGCTTATAAATGACGCATAATGCATGGCATCAAGCAGTTTGGATAGATTTGATTTCTTGGACGCTTTGTCGTCTCTACTTATGTCTCAAATTTTGTTACACTATAGAAAATTAGCAATCTTAACGTGGGCATTGGATTCGTGTGTTTCGGAGCTCTAAATCAAACTTTACGGACGATTTCTTGCGGACATGTCAAGTTGATCGGCCTGTTAAAATGATCATTCTAAAATAGTCATTGGTGCTTATTAAGTAAAGGCTTATAAATGAAGCATGAAGCATGGCATCATGCAATTTGGCATAGATTGGATTACTTTGACGATTTGCCGCCGTCAAAATATAGAAAATTGATCTAGCTTAACGTGGGCATTGGATTCGTGTCATTCTAAGCTCTAAATCAAAAATTACAGACGACTTAGTGCGGACATATCAAGTTGAACGGCCAGTTAAAATGATCATTCTAAACTGATCAATGGTGTGGATTGAGTAAAGGCTTATAAATGAAGCATAATGCATGGCATCACACAGTTTTGGATAGATTGGATTACTTGGACGCTTTGTTGTATGCATTTTTGTCTCAAATTTTGTCTACAAGAAAATTGGATTCGTGCATTCGGAGCTCTAATTCAAGGTTGGTCAAGGTTATCGGCTAGTTCGAGATAAGTCAAGTGATCATTAACTGATCATTGGTGCTCATTAAGTAATAGCTTATAAATGAATTATAAGGCATGGCATCACGCAGTTTGAGATAGATTGGATTGCTTTGTCGTCTCTATTTCTGTTTCAAATTTTGCAAAATATAGAAAATTTAGCTAGCTTAACGTGGATATTGGATTCGTGTCATTCTGAGCTCTAAATCAAAAGTTACGGACGATTTAGTGCGGACAAGTCAAGTTGACCGGCCAGTTAAAGTTATCATTCTAAACTGATTATTGCTGATCTTTAAATAAAAGCTTATAAATGAAGCATACATCATGACATCATGCAGTTTGGGATAGATTGGACTACTTAGACGTTTTGTCGTCTCTATTTCTGTCTCAAATTTTGTCAAAATATAGAAACGTCAGCTAGCTTAACGTGGGCATTGGATTCGTGTCTTTTTGAGCTCAAAATCAAAAGTTATGAATGATTTAGTGCGGACATGTCAAGTTGATCAGACAATTAATATGATTATTCTGAACTAATCATTGATGCTTGTTGAGTAAAGGCTTATAAACAAAGCATAATGCATGGTATCACACGGTTTCGGATAGATTGGATTACTTGGATGCTCTGTTTTCTCTAGTTCTGTTTCAAAATTTGTTACAATATACAAAATGGAGCTGGTTTAACATGTGCATTGGATTCGAGTCATTCTGAGCTCTAAGTCATATGCTACGGATGATTTAGAGAGGACATGTCAAGTTGAACCACCAATTAAAGTGATCATTTTAGACTGATCATTGGTGGTCATTGAGTAAAAGCTCATAAATGAAGCATAAAGCATGGATCACGCACTTTCGATGAATTGGATTACTTGGATGTTTTGTCATCTCTATTTCTGATTCAAATGTTGTCACAATATAGAAAATTGAGAAAGCTTAACGTGGGCATTGGATTCGTGTCATTCTGAGCTATAAATCAAGAGTAACGGGCGATTTAGTGTGGACAAGTCAAGTTGATCGGCTAGTTCAAGTGATCATTCTAAACTGATCACTGGTGCTCATGAAGTATAAAGCATGGCATCAGGCAGTTCCACATAGATTGGATTACTTGGACGCTTTGTTATCTCTATTTATGTCGTAAATTTTGAAAAATATAGAAAATTTAGCTAGCTTAAGGTGGGCATTGGATTCATGTTATTCTGAGTTCTAAATCAAAAGTTACATACGATTTAGTGCGGACATGTCAAGTCGATTTGCCATTTATATGTTTATTATAAACTGATCATTGGTGCTCATTCAGTAAAGGCTTATAAATGAAGCATAATGCATGACATCATGCAGTTTGGGATAGATTGAAATATTTGTACTCTTTGGGAGGATTTCTTATCTCTATTTTTGTCTATAATTTTTCAAAATATAGAAAAAATGAGCTAACTTAACGTGGGCATTTGATTCGTGTCAGTATGAGCTGAAAATCAAAACTTACGGACGATTTAGTGCTGACATATCAAGTTCAGGGGACAGTTAATATGATTATTGTAAACTAATCAATGTCGCTTGATTACTTGGACGCTTTGTCATATCTATTTTTGTGTCAAATTTTGTTACAATATCGAAAATTAAGCTAGCTTAACGTTGGTATTGGATTTGTGTCATTCTGAGCTCTAAATCTAAAGTTAAGGAAGATTTAGTGGGAACATGTCAAATTGATCAGCTAGATAATATGATTATTCTAAACCGATGATTTGTGCTCATTGATTAATGGCTTGTATATGAAACATAATGGATGGCATCACACAGTTTTAGATAGATTCGATTACTTGGATGCTTTTTCGTATCTGTTTATGTCTCTAATTTTTTTACAATATAGAAAATTGGGATAGCTTAACATGGACACTGGATTCGTGTCATTCTGAGCTCTAAATCAAAAGTTACGGATGATTTTTTGGGGACATGTCAAGTTGATCAGCCATTTAAAGTGATCATTCTAAAGTGATCATTGCTACTCTTTAAGTAAAGGCTTATAAATGACGCATAAAGCATGGCATCACGCAGTTCGGGATAGATTGGACTACTTGGGCATTTTGTCGTCTCTATTTCTATCTCCAAATTTTGTCAAAATATAGAAACTTTGGCTAGCTTAACGTGGGCATTCGATTCGTGTCACTTTGAGCTGAAAATCAAAAGTTACGTACGATTTAGTGCGGACATGTCAAGTTGATTGGTCAGTTAATATGACTATTCTAAACTCATCATTGGTGCTTATTGAGTAAAGACTTATAAACGAAGAATAATGCATTCTAAACTGATCATTGCTACCCTTTAAGTAAAGGCTTATAAATGAAGCATAAAGCATGGCATCACGCAGTTTGGAATAGATTGGACTATTTGGATGTTTTTCGTATCTATTTCTATCTCAAATTTTATTACAATATAGAAAATGGAGCTAGCTTAACGTGGGCATTGGATCCTGTCATTCTGAGCTATAAATCATAAGTTACGGATGATTTAGTGTGGATATGTCAAGTTGATCATCAAGTTAAAGTGGTCATTCTAAACAGATCATTGGTGCTGATTGAGTAAAGGCTTATAAATGTAGCATTAAGCATGGATCACACAGTTTAGGATATTTTGTTGTCTCTATTTCTGACTCAAATTTTATCACAATATAGAAAATCGAGAAAGCTTAACGTGGGAATTGGTTTCGTGTCATTATGAGATCTAAATCGGCTAGTTAAAATTATCATTCTAAACTGATCATTGGTGCTATTAAGTCAAAGCTTATAAATTAAATATAAAGCATGGCATCACGCAGTTTGGGATATATTGGATTACTTGGACGCTTTGTTTTCTCTATTTCTGTCTCAAATTTTGCAAAATTTAGAAAATTTAGCTAGAATAACGTGGGTATTGAATTCATGTTATTTTAAGTTCTAAATAAAAAGTTACGGACGATTTAGTGCGGACATGTCAGGTTGATTGGTCATTTAATATGTTTATTCTAAAATGATCATAGTTGCTCATTCATAAAGGCTTATAAATGAAGCATAATGCATGGCATCATGCAGTTCGGGATAGATTGAAATATTTTGGACGCTTTGTTGTACCTAATTCTGTCTCAAACTTTGTCACAATATAGAAAATTGAGCTAGCTTAACGTGGGTATTGGATTCATGTCATTACGAGCTGAAAATCAAAAGTTATGGATAATTTAGTGTTTACATATCAAGTTGATCGCTCAGTAAATATGATTATTCTAAACTGATCATTGGTGCTCATTGAGTAAAGATTTCTAAATCAAGCATAATGCATGGCATCACACAGTTTTGGATAAATTGGATTACTTGGACGCTTTGTCGTCTCTATTTCAGTCTCAAATTTTGTTCAAATAAAGAAATTTTATGTAGCTTAACATGTGTATTGGATTCGTGACAATCTGAGCTCAAAATCAAAAGTTACGGACGATTTAGTGAGGACATGTCAAGTTGATCGGCAAGTTAATATGCTTATTCTAAATTTATCATTGGTGCTCATTGAGTATAGGCTTATAAATGAAGCATAATGCACGACATCTTATAGTTGTTGATAGATTGGATTACTTGGACGCCTTTTCGTATCTATTTTTGTCTCAAATTTTCTTGCAATATAGAAAATCGAGGTAGCTTAATGTGGACATTGGATTCGTGTTATTCTAAGCTCTAAATCAAAAGTTACGGCCGATTTATTGCAGACATGTCAAGTTGATGGGCCAGTTAAACTTATGATTCTAAAGTGATCATTGGTGCTCCTTAAGTAAAGGCTTATAAATGAAGCATAAAGCATGGCACCACGAAGTTTGGGTAGAGTTGATTACTTTGACGCTTTGTCGTCTCTATTTCTGGCTCAATTTTGTCAAAATATAGAAAATTTAGCTAGCTTAACATGGGCATTGGATTCGTGTCATTCGGACCTCAAATTCAACAGTTACGGACGATTTAGTGCAGTCATGTCAAGTTGATCGGCTAGTTAATATGATTATTCTAAGCTGATCATTGATGCTCATTGAGTAAATGCTTATAAATGTAGCATAATGCATGGCATCACACAGTTTTGGATAGATTGGATTACTTGAATGTTTTGTCGTATCTATTTCTTTCTCTAATTTTGCTACAATATAGAAAATTGAGGTAGCTTAATGTGCACATTGGATACGTGTCATTCTAAGCTATAAATCAAAAGTTACCGCCGATTTATTGCGAACATGTCAAGTTGATCGACTAGTTAAAGTGATCATTCTAAACTGATCGTTGCTGCTCTTTAAGCAAAGGCTTATAAATGAAGAATAAAGCATGGCATCACGTAATATGGGATAGATTGGATTACTTAAAGCTTTGTCATCTCTATTTCTATGTCAAATTGTGTCAAAATATAGAAAATTTAGCAAGCTTAACGTGGGCATTGGATTCTCGTCATTCTGAACTCAAAATTAAAAGTTACGGACGATTTAGTGCAGACATGTCAAGTTGATCAAACAGTTAATATGATTATTATAAATTGATCATTGTGCTTATTGAGTAAAGACTTATAAACGAAGCATAATGAATGGCATCACACAAATTCAGATATATTGGATTACTTGGATGCTTTGTCTTATCTAGTTATGTCGTAAATTGTGTAAAAGTATAGAAAATTGAGCTAGGTTAACGTGGGCATTTGATACGTGTAATTCTGAGCTCAAAATCAAAAGATATGGACGATTTAGTGTGGACATGTCAAGTTGATCGACCAGTTAATATGATTATCTAAACAGATCATTGGTGCTCATTAAGTAAAGCTTATAAATGAAGCTTAATGCATGGCTTCACACAGTTTTGGATGGATTGGATTACTTGGATGCTTTGTGGTCTCTATTTCAATCTCAAATTTTGTCAAAACATAGAAAATTTATCTAGCTTAACGTGGGAATTAGATTCGTGTCATTTTGAGCATAAAATCAAAAGTTCTGGAGAATTTAGTGTAGACATGTCAAGTTGATCGGCCAGTTAATATGATTATTCTAAACATATCATTGGTGCTCATTGATTAAAGGCTTCTCAATGAAGCATAATGCATGGCATCATGCAGGTTGGGATAGATTAGATTACTTGGACGCTTTGTTGTCTCTATTTCTGTCTAAAATTTTGCAAAATATAGAAAATTTACCTAGCTTAACGAGGACATTCGATTGTTGTCATTCTGAACTCTAACGCAAAAGTCATGGATGATTTACTGCAGACATGACAACTTCATCTGCTAGTTAATGTAATAATTCTAAACTGATCATTGGTGCTCATTGAGTAAAGGCTTATAAATGAAGTATAATGCATGGCATCACACATTTTCGGATAGATTGGAATACTTGGACGGTTTTTCAAATCCATTTCTGTCACAAATTTTGTTACAATATAGAAAATTGAGGTAGCTTAACGTAGACATTGGATTTGTGTCATTCTGAGCTCTGAATCAAGAGTGACAGAAGATTTAGTGCGGACATGTCAAGTTGATCGGAGAGTTAAAGTGATTATTCTAAACTGATCATTGGTGCTCTTTAAGAAAAGGTTTATAAATGAAGCCTAAAGCATGGCATCACAATGTTTGGGAAAGATTGGATTACTTGGACGATTTATCATCTCTATTTATGTCTCAAATTTTGTCAAAATATAGAAAATTTAGCAAGATTAGCGTGGGCATTGGATACGTGTCATTATGAGCTTTAAATCAAAATTACGGACGATTTAGTGCGGATATGTCAAGTTGATCGGCCACTTAATATGATTATTCTAAACTGATCATTACTGTCATTGAGTAAAGGCTTTTAAATGAAATATAAGGCATGGCATCACGTAGTTTGGGATAGATTGTATTATTTGGACGCTTTGGCGTATCTAGTTATGTTTCAAATTTTGTAACAATAGAGAAATTTGAGCTAGCTTAACGTGGCATTGGATTCGTGTCATTATGAGCTTAGAATCAAAAGTTAAAGACAATTTTAGTGCGTACATGTCAAGTTGATCGGACAGTTAAAATGACTATTTTAAACTGATCATTGGTGCTCATTGAGTAAAGGCTCATAAATCAAGCATAATGCATGGCATCACACAGTTTTGGATAGATTGAATTACTTTGATTCTTTGTCATCTATCTTTCTGTCTCAAATTTTGTTAAATTATAGAAAATTTATCTAGCTTAACGTGGGCATTGAATTCGTGTTATTCTATGCTCGAAATCAAAAGTTACACGATTTAGTGCGGACATGTCAAGTTGATCGGCCAATTAATATGATTATTATAAACTGAGAATTGGTGATCATTGAGTAAAGTTTTATAAATGAACCATAATGCCCGCCATCTTACAGTTTTGGATAGATTGCATTACTTGGGCACTTTGTCGGATCTATTTCTGTATCAAATTTTGTTACCATATACAAAATTGAGCTAGCTTAACGTGGGCATAGGATTTGTGTCATTCTAAGCTCTAAATCAAAAGTTACGGACGATTTAGTGTGGACATTTCAAGTTGATCGGACAATTAAAGTAATCATTTAAACTGATCATTGGTGCTCATTGAGTAAAGGCTTATAAATGAAGCATAAAGCATGGCATCATGCAGTTTGGGATAGATTGGATTACTTAGACGATTTGTCGTCTATATTTATGTCTCAAATTTTGTCATAATATAGAAAATTGAGCTAGCGCAACGTGGGCATTGGATTCGTGTCATTGAGTTGTAAATCAAAAGTTACGGACGATTTGGTGTGGAAATGTCAAGGTTATCGGCTAGTTAATATAATTATTCTAAACTGATCAATGGTGCTGATTGAGTAAATGCTTATAAATGAAGACTAAAGCATGGCATCACGCAGGTTAGGATAGATTGGATTACTTGGAACCTTTGTTGTCTCTATTTCGGTCTCAAATTTTGCAAAATATAGAAAATTTACCTAGCTTAATGTGGGCATTCGATTGGTGTCATTTTGAACTCTAAATCAAAAGTTATGGAGGATTTAGTGCGGACATGACAATTTTATCGGCTAGTTAATGTGATAATTCTAAACTGATCATTGGTGCTCTTTAAGCAAAGGTTTATAAATGAAACATAAAGCATGGCATCATAAAGTTTGGAAAAGATTGGATTACTTGGATGCTTTGTCGACTCTTTTTGTCTTAAATTTTTTACACTATAGAAAATTGACTTCGCTTAACGTTGGATTCATGTCATTCTGAGCTGTAAACCAAAAGTATTTTAACTGGCCGATTTAGTGCGGATATGTCAAGTTGATCAGCCACTTAATATGATTTTTTTCAACTGATCATTGGTGCTCATTGAGTAAAGGCTTATAAATGAAGCATAATGCACGACATCATGCACTTTGGAATAGATAAGATTATTTGGACGCTTTGTCCTATCTTGTTATGTCTCAAATTTTGTAACAATAGAGAAATTGAGCTGGCTTAACGTGGGTGTTGGATTCCTATCATTATGAGCTCTAAATCAAAGCATATATATGATTTAGTGCTGACATATCAAGTTGATCGCCTAGTTAAATTGATCATTCTAAAACGATCATTGGTGCTTATTAAGTAAAGGCTTATAAATGAAGCATAAAGCATGGCATCACACAGTTAGGGATAGAATGAATTACTTAGATGCTTTGTCGTCTCTATTTCTGTCTCAAATTTTAAAAAATATGGAAAATTTAGTGCGTACATGACAACGTGGGCAATGAATTCGTGTCATTACAAGCTCAAAAACAAAAGTTACAAACGATTTAGGGCGGACATGTCCAGTTGATCGGTCAGATAATATGATCATTTTAATCTGATCATTGGTGCTCATTGAGTAAAGACATATAAATGAAGCATAATGCATGGCATCACACAGTTTTGGATAGATTGGATTACTTGGACACTTTGTCGTCTCTATTTCTGTCTCAAATTTTGCTAAGATATACAAAATTTATCTAGCTTAACGTGGGCATTGGATTCGTGTCATTCTGAGCTCAAAATCAAATGTTACTGACATTTAGTGCGGAAATGTCAAGTTCATGAGCCAGTTCATATGATTATTCTGAATTGATCATTGGTGCTCATTAAGTAAAGGCTTATAAATGAAGCATAATGCATGGCATCACACAGTTTTGGATAGATTGGATTACTTGGATTCTTTGTCGTCTCTATTTTTGTTTCAAATTTTTTTCAAATATTGAAAATTTATCTAGCTTAATGTGGGCATTGGATTCGCGACATTCATAGCTCAAAATCAAAAGTCACGGACGATTTAGTGCGGACATGTCAAGTTGATAGGCTAGTTAATGTGATTATTCTAAACTGATAATTGGTGCTCATTGAGTAAAGGCATATAAATCAAGCATAATTGATGGCACCACATAGTTTTGGATAGATTTCATTACTAGGAAGCTTTGCCGTCTCTATTTTTGTCTCAAATTTTGTTAAAATATAGAAAATTAATCTAGTTTTACGTAGTCATTGAATTCGTGTTATTCTGAGCTCAAAATCAAAATTTACGGATGATTTAGTGGGTACATGTCAAGTTGATCGGTTAATCTGATTATTCTCAACTGATCATTGGTGCTCATTGAGTAAAGACTTATAAATGAAGCATAATGCACGCCATCTTACATAGTTTTGGATAGATTGGATTACTTGGATGCTTTTGTCATATCTCTTTCTATATCAAATTGTGTTACAATATAGAAAATTGAACTAGATTAAAGTGGGCACTAAATTTCTTTCATTCTGAGCTCTAATCAAAAGTTACGGATGATTTAGTCCGGACATGTCAAGTTGATATACCAGTTAAAGTAATCATTCTGAACTGATCATTAGTGCTCATTAAGTAAAGGCCTATAAATGAAGCATAAAGCATGGCATCACGCAGTTTGGGATAGATTGGATTACTTAGATGCTTTGTCGTCTATATTTCAGTCTCAAATTTTGTCAAAATATATAAAATTGCGCTAGCTTAACGTGGGGAATTGATTCATATCATTCGGAGCTATAAATCAAAAGTTACAGAGGATTTGGTGCGGACATGTCAAGGTTATCGGGCATTTAAGATCATTATCCTAAACTGATGAATGGTGCTGATTGAGTAAAGGCTTCTAAATGAAGCATAAGTTGTGGCATCACGCAGGTTGAGATTGATTGGATTACTTGGATGCTTTGTTGTCTCTATTTATATCTCAAAGTTTCCAAAATATAGAAAATTTAGCTAGCTTAACGTGGGCATTGGATTCGTGTCGTTTGAGCTCTAAATCAAAAGTTACATATGATTTAGTACGGACATATTAAGTTGATCGGCTAGTTAAAGTGATCATTCTAAGCCGATCATTGGAGCTAATTAAGTAAAGGCATATAAATGAAGCATAAAGCATGGCATCACGCAGTTTGGGATAGATTGGATTACTTGGACGCTTTGCCATCTCTATTTCTGTCTCTAATTTTGCAAAATATAGAAAATTTAATGCAGACATATCAACATGGGCATTGAATTCGTATCATTCTGAGCTGAAAATCAAAAGTTACGGACGATTTAGGGTAGACATGTCAAGTTGATCGGCCATTTAACATGGCATCATACAGTTTTGGATAGATTGGATTACTTGAACGCTTTGTTGTCTCTATTACTGCCTCAAATTTTGTTAAGATATAGAAAAATTTATCTAGCTTAATGTGGGCATTTGATTCGTGTCGTTCTGAACTTTAAATCAAAAGTTACAGACGATGTATTGCGGACATGTCAAGTTCATCGGCCAGTTAATATGATTATTCTAAATTAATCATTGTTGCTCATTGAGTAAAGGCTTATAAATGAAGCATAATGCATGGAATCACACAGTTTTGGATAGATTTGATTACTTGGACGCTTTGTTGTCTCTATTTTTGTTTCCAATTTTTTTAAAATATAAATAATTTATCTACCTTAATGGGGGCATCGGATTTGTGTCATTTTGAGGTCAAAATCAAAAGTTATGAACGATTTAGTGCGGGCATGTCTAGTTGATCAGCCAGTCAATATGATTATTCTAATTTGATTATTGGTGCTCATTGAGTAAAGGCTTATAAATCAAGCATAATTCATGGCATCACTAAGTTTAGGATAGATTGGATTACTTGGATGCTTTGTCTCTTTTTCTGTCTCAAATAGTGTTAAAAATATAAAAAATTTATCCAGTTTAACGTGGGCATTGAATCCGTGTCATTCTTAGCTCAAAATAAAAAATTATGGACGATTTAGTACGGACATGTCAAGTTGACCGGCTAGTTAATATGTTTATTCTAAACTGATCATTGGTGCTCATTGAGTAAAGACTTATAAATCATTCATAATGCATGGCATCACACAGTTTCGGATAGATTGGATTACTAGGAAGATTTGTCGTCTCTATTTGTCTCAAATTTTGTTAAAATATAGAAAATTTATCTAGCTTAACGTGGGCACAAAATTCGTGTCATTCTGAATTCAAAATCAAAATTTATTAATGATATAGTGCGGACATGTCAATTTCATCGGCCTGTTAATATGATTATTCTAAATTGATCATTGGTGCTCATTGAGTAAAAGTTTATAAATGAAGCATAATGCATGGAACCACACAGTTTTGGATAGATTGGAATACTTGGACGCTTTGTTGTATATATATTTCTGCCTCAAATTTTGCTACAATATAGAAAATTGAGCTAGCTTAACGTGGGCATTAGATTTTTGTCATTCTGAGCTCTAAATCAAAAGTTACGGACGATTTAATGCGGACATCTCAAGTTGATCGGCCAGTTAAAGTAATTATTCTAAACTTATCATTGGTGCTCATTAAATAAAGGCTTATAAATGAACCACAAAGCATGGCATCACACTGTTTTGGATAGATTCGATTGCTTAGACGCTTTGTCGTCTCTATTTCTATCTCAAATTTAGTACCATTATAGAAAATTGAGCTAGTGTAACGTGGGCATTGGATTCATGTCATTTTGAGCTCAAAATAAAAACTTACGGATGGATTACTGCGTACATATCAAGTTGATTGGCCAAAAATTATGATTTTTCTCAACTGATCATTGCAGCTCATTGAGTAAAGGCTTATAAATGAAGCATAATGCATGGCATCACACAGTTTTGGATAGATTGGATTACTTGCACGCTTTTTCTTCTCTATTTCTGTCTCTAATTTTGTTGAAATATAGAAAATTTATCTAGCTTAATATGGGCACTGATGTCTTGTCATTCTAAGTTCAAAATCAAAAGTTACAGACGATTTAGTGCGGACATGTCAAGTTGATTGGCCATTTAAAGTGATCATTTTAAACTGATCATTGATGCTTATTAAGTAAAGGCTTTGAAATGAAGCATAAAACATGCCAGCACGCAACTTGGGATAAATTGGATTACTTGGACGCTTTGTCGTCTCTATTTCTATCACAAATTTTGCCAAAAAATAAAATTTAGCAAGCTTAACATAGGCATTGGATTCGTGTCATTTTGAGCTCAAAATAAAAACATTACGGATGACTTAGTGCGGACATGTCAAGTTGATCGGCACTTAATATGATTATTCTAAACTCGTCACTGGTGCTCATTAAGTAAAGTCTTCTAAATGAAGCATAATGCATGGCATCACACAGTTTCAGATAGATTGGATTACTTGGACGCTTTGTCGTCTCTATTTCTATCTCAAATTTTCTTAAAATATAGAAAATTGAGCTAGCTTAACGTGGGTATTGGATTTGTGTGTTTTTGAGTTATAAATCAAAAGTTACAGACAATTTAGTGCGGACATGTCAAGTTGATCGGCCACTTAAAGTGATCATTCTAAACTGATGACTTTGGAGTTCATTAAGTAAAGGCTTATAAATGAAACATAAAGCATGGCATCACGCAATTTTGGATAGATTAGATTACTAGGACGCTTTGTCATTTCTAATTTTGTTTCAAATTGTGTCAAAATATAGAAATTCGAGCTAGCTTAACATGTGCATTGGATTCGTGTCATTCTGAGCTCTAAATCAAAAGTTACATTTGATGTAGTGCAGAGATATCAAGTTGATCGGTAAGTTAAAATGGTCACTCTAAACTGATCATTAATGCTCATTGAGTAAAAGCTTATAA
Source organism: Pugionium cornutum (assembly GCA_018901935.1). Taxonomy (NCBI): domain Eukaryota; kingdom Viridiplantae; phylum Streptophyta; class Magnoliopsida; order Brassicales; family Brassicaceae; genus Pugionium; species Pugionium cornutum. The sequence continues at coordinate 28,288,131 of CM032163.1, forward strand.
ATGAAGCATAATTCATGACATCATGCATTTTGGGATAGACTGGATTACTTCGACGCTTTGTTATCTCTATTTCTGTCATAAATTTTGTCACAATATAGAATATTAAGCTAGCCTAACGTGGGCATTGAATACGTGTCATTATGAGCTCTAAATCAAAAGTTACGGACGATTTAGTGCGGACATGTCAAGTTGATCGGCCATTTAATATGATCATTCTAAACTAATCATTGGTGCTCATTGAGTGAAGGCTTATAAACGAAGCATAATGCATGGCATCACACAGTTTTGGAAAGATTGGATTACTTGGACGCTTTGTCGTTTCTATTTTTGTTTGAAATTTGTTAAAATATAGAAAATTAATCTAACTTAATGTGGTCATTGGATTCTTGTCATTCTGTGCTCAAATCAAAAGTTACAGACGTTTTATTACGGACATGTCAAGTTGATTGGCCAGTTACAGACGATTTAGTGTGGATATGTCAAGTTGATTGGCCAGTTAAAATGATCATTATAAACGGATCATTATAAACTGATCTTTGATGCTCATTGAGTAAAAAATTATAAATGAAGAATAATGCATGGCATCACGAAGTTTGGGATGGATTGGATTACTTGTACGCTTTGTCGTCTCTATTTTTATCTCAAATCTTGTCCAAATATTGAAAATTGAGCTAGATTAACGTGGGCACTAGATTCGTGTCATTCTGAGCTATAAATTAAAAGTTAAAGACAATTTAGTGTGGATATGTCAAGTTGATCGGGCAGTTAAAGTGATCATTCTAAACTGATCATTGGTGCTCATTGAGTAAAGGCATATTAAAGAATCATAATGCATGGCATCACACAGTTTTGGATAGATTGGATTATTTGGACGCAATGTCGTATCTATTTCTGTCTCAAATTTTCTTAACGTATAGAAATTTGAGCTAGCTTAACGTGGGCATTGGATTCGTGTCATTCTGCGCTCTAAATCAAAAGTTGTGGACAATTTAGAGCGGACATGTCAAGTTGATCGCCAGTTAAAAGGATCATTCTAAACTGATCATTGGTGCTCATTGAGTAAAGGCTTATAAACAAAGCGTATACATGGCATCTCACAGTTTGGATAGATTGAATTACTTGAATGCTTTGTCGTTTCTATTTTTTTTTTAAATTCTGTTAGAATATAGAAAATTAATATAACTTAATGTCGTCATTGGATTCTTGTCATTCTTAGCTCAAATTAAATGTTACAGACGATTTATTATGGACATGTCAAGTTGATCGGTCATTTAAAATCATCATTCTAAGCTGATCATTGGTGCTCATTGATTAAATGCTTATAAATGAAGCATAATGCCTGGCATCATGAAGTTTGTGATGGATTGATTTACTTGGACGCTTGTACATAGTTCTCTCTGAAACTTTGACACTATATAGAAAATTGAGCTAGCTTAACGTGGGCATTGGATTCGTGTCACTCTAAGCTCCAAATCAAAAGTTACGGACGATTTAGGGCGGATATGTCAAGTTGATCGGCCAATTAAAATGATATGAAGAATAGCGCATGGCATCACACAGTTTGGGATGTATTGGATTACTTGGATGCTTTTTCGTATCTATTTCTGTCTCAAATTTTCTAACAATATAGAAAATTGAGCCTGCTTAACGTGGACATTGGATTCGTGTCATTTTGAGCTCCAAATCAAAAGTAATGGACGATTTAGTGCGGACATGTCAAGTTGATCAGCCAGTTAGAATGATTATTATAAACTGATCATTGGTGCTCATTGAGAAAAAGCTTATAAATGAAGAATAATGTATGGCATCACGCAGTTTGGGATGGATTGGATTACTTGTACGCTTTGTCGTCTCTATTTTTGTCTCAGATCTTGTTTAAATATAAAAAATTGAGCTAGATTAACGTGGACATTGGATTCGTTTCATTCTGAGCTCTAAATTAAAAGTTATAGACGGTTTAGTGTGGATATGTCAAGTTTATCGGGCAGTTAAGGTGATCATTCTAAACTGATCATTGGTGCTCATTGAGTAAAGGCATATAAATGAATCATATTGCATGGCATCACAAAGTTTTGGATAGATTGGATTACTTGGACAAATTGTCGTATCTATTTCTGTCTCAAATTTATTTAGCACATAGAAACTTGATCAAGCTTAACGTGGGCATTGGATTCGTGTCATTCGGAGCTCCAAATCAAGAGTTGCGAACGATTTAGAGCGGACATGTAAACGTTATTGCCAGTTAAAAGGATCATTCTAAACTTATCATTGGTGCTCATTGAGTAAAAGCTTATAAATGAAGAATATTGCATGGTGTCACGAATTTTGGGATGGATTGGATCATTTGGACGCTTTGTCATATATATTTCTGTCTCAAAGTGTTTCACAATATTGAAAATTGAGGTAGCTTAATGTGGGAATTGGATTCGTGTCATTCGGAGCTCTAAATCAAAAGTTACAGACGATTTAGTGCGGACATGTCAAGTTGATCGGCCAGTTAAAATGATCATTCTAAACTGATCATTAGTGCTCATTAAATAAAGGCTTATAATGAAGCATAAGGCACGGCATAACACATTTTGGGATAGATTGGATTACTTGGACGCTTTGTCGTTTCTATTTCTATCCCAAATTTTGTCAAAATATAGAAAATTAAGCTAGTTTATCGTGGGCATTGGATTCATGTCATTATGAGCTCTAAATTAAAAGTTACAGACAAAGTAGTGTGGATATGTCAAGTTGATCGTCCAGTTAAAGTGATCATTCTAAACTGATCATTGGTGCTTATTGAGTAAAGGCATACAAATGAATCATAATGCATGACACACACAGTTTGGGATAGAGTGGATTACTTGGACGCATTGTCGTATCTATTTCTGTCTCAAATTTTGTTACATTATAGAAAATTGAGCTTGCTTAACGTTGGCATTGGATTTGTGTCATTATGAGCTCCAAATAAAAAGTTGCGGACGATTTAGAGCGGACATGTCAATTTGATTGGCCAGTTAAAATGATCATTCTAAACTAATCATTGGTGCTCATTAAGTAAAGGCTTATAAATGAAACATAAAGCATGGCATCTCACAGTTTTGGATAGTTTAGATTACTTGGACACATTGACGTATCTATTTCGGTCTCAAATTTTGTTACCACATAGAAAATTGAGCTTATTTAACAAGGGCATTGGATTTGTGTCACTCTTTCCTCTAAATCAAAAGTTTCGGACGATTTAGAGCGGACATGTCAAATTGATTGGCCAGTTAAAGTGATCATAACAAACTAATCATTGGTTCTCATTAAGTAAAGGCTTATAAATGGAGTATAAAGCACGGCATCAAACAGTTTGCATAGATTGGATTACTTGGATGCTTTGTCGTCTCTATTTCTGTTCCAAATTTTGTCAAACTATAGAAAATTGAGCTAGCTTAATGTGGACATTGGATTCGTGTCATTCTGAACTCTAAATCAAAAGTTACGGACGATTTAGTGCGGACAAGTCAAGCTGATCGGCCAGTTAATATGATTATTCTAAACTGATCATTAGTGCTCATTGAGTTAAGGCTTATAAATAAAGCATAATGCATGGCATCACGTAGTTTGGAATAGATTGCATTACTTGAGAGCTTTGTCGTCTCTACTTCTGCCTCAAATTTTGTCAAAATATAGAAAATTGAGAAGCTTAACATGGAAATTGGATTCGTGTCATTCTGAGCTCTGAATCAATAGTTATAGACAATTTAGTGCAGATATGTCAAGTTGATTGGCCAGTTAAAATGATCATTCTAAAATGATCGTTGGTGCTTATTAAGTAAAGGCTTAAAAATGAATCAAAAGGTATGGCATCATGCAGTTTGGGATAGATTGGATTACTTGGACGCTTTTTCATATCTAGTTTTGCCTCAAATTTGTCACAATATAGAAAATTGAACTAGCTTAATGTAGGCATTGGTTTCGTGTCATTCTGAGTTATAAATCAAACGTTATGGACGATTTAGTGCAGATATGTCAAGTTGATTGGTTAGTTAAAGGGATCATTCTAAACTGATCATTGGTGCACATTAAGTAAAAACTTATAAATAAAGAATAATGCATGGTGTCACGTAGTTTGGGATGGATTAGATTACTCGGACGCTTTGTCATATTTTTTTATGTCTCAAAATTTGTCACAATATCGAAAATTGAGCAAGATTAACGTGGGCATTGGATTCGTGTCATTCTGAGCTCTAAATCAAAAGTTACGGACAATTTAGTGCGGACATGTCAAGTTGTTCAGCCAGTTAAAGGGACTGAAAAATTTTGAAGCAAATTGGTAGAAAAATTGTGACTAAAAAGTGTAGTCGCATATTGTTCGCAATACGCAACCATTAATGTAGGTATTGGATTCGTGTCATTCTGAGCTCAAAATCAATAGTTACGGACGATTTATTACGGACATGTCAAGTCGAGTGCCCATTTAAAGTGATCATTCTAAATTGATCATTGGTTCTCATTAAGTAAAGGCTTATAAATGAAGCATAATACATGGCATTAAGCAGTTTGGATAGATTGGATTAGTTGGATGCTTTGTCCTCTCTATTTCTGTCTCCAATTTTATCAAAATATAGAAAAATGATCTAGCTTAACGTGGGCATTGGATTCGTGTCATTCTAAGCTCTAAATCCAAAGTTACGCACGATTTACTGCGGACATGTCAAGTTGATCAGCCACTTAAAGTGATCATTCTAAAACGATAATTGGTGCTCATTAACGAAAGAATTATAAATGAAGCATAAAGCATGGCATCACCTAGTTTGGGATGGATTGGATTACTTGAACCCTTTGTCGTCTCTATTTCGGTTTCAAATTTTGTCAAACCATTGAATAATGAGCTAGCTTATTGTGGGCATTCTGAGCTCTAAATCAAAATTTATTGACAAGTTAGTGCGGACATGTCAAGTTGATCGACCAGTTAAAATGATCATTCTAAAATGATCATTGGTGCTCATGAAGTAAAGGCTTACAAATGAAGACTAAGGCATGGCATCACGCAGCTTCTGATAGATTTGATTACTTGGACGCTTTGTCGTCTCTACTTCTGTCTCAACTTTTGTCAAAATATACAAAATTTATATAACTTAATGTGGGCATAGATTCGTGTCATTCTGAGCTCAAAATCAAAAGTTACGGATGATTTAGTGCGGACAAATCAAGTTGATTAGCCAGTTAATATGATTATTCTAAGGTGATCATTGATGCTCATTGGGTAAAGGCCAGATAAATGAAGCATAATGCAGGGCATCATGCAGTATGGGATAGATTGGATTACTTGGACACTTTGTCGTCTCTACTTCCGTCTCAAATTTTGTCAAAATATAGAAAATTTATCTAGCTTAACGTGGGCATTGCATTCGTGTCATTCTAAGCTCAAAGCAAAAGTTACGGAAGATTTAGTGCGGACATGTCATGTTGATCGGCCACTAAATATGATTATTCTAAACTTATCATTGCTGCTCATTAAGTAAAGGCTTATAAATGAAGCATAATGCATGTCATCACGCAGGTTGGATTACTTGGATGCTTTGTTGTCTCTACTTCCATCTCAAATTTTGTCAAAATATCGAAAATTTATCTACCTTAACGTGGGCATTGGATTCATGTCAATCTAAGCTCAAAATCAAAAGTTACGAACGATTTAGTGCGGACTTGTCAAGTTGATCGACCAGTTCTTACGATTATTCTAAACTGATTATTGTTGTTCATTGAGCAAAGGTTTATATTGCATCACACAGTTTCGGATAGATTGGATTACTTGGAAGATTTGTCGTGTCTATTTTTGTCTCAAATTTTTTTACAATATAGAAAATGGAACAAGCTTAATGTGGGCATTGGATTCACTTCATTCTGAGTTCTAAATCAAACATTATAGACAATTTAGTACGGACATGTCAAGTTGAGTGGCCAGTTAAAGTGATCATTCTAAATTGATCATTGGTGCTCATTAAGTAAATGCTTATAAATGAAGCATAATGCATAGTATCAAGCAGTTTGGATAGATTTGACTAGTTATATGCTTTGTCGTCTCTATTTATGTCTCAAATTTTGTCAAAGTATAGAAATTTGAGCAAGATTAACGTGGGCATTGGATTCGTGTCATTCTAAGCTCTAAATCGAAAGTTACAGATGATTTAGTCCAGACATGTCAAGTTGATTGGCCATTTAAAGTGATCATTCTAAACAGATCATTGGTGCTCGTTGAGTAAAGGGTAATAAATGAAGCATAAAGCATGGTGTCACGTAGTTCTGGATAGATTGGATTACTTGGACACTTTGTCGTCTCTAATTCTGACTCAAATTTTTACAAACCATATAATCATGAGCAACCTTAATGTGGGCATTGGATTTGTGTCCTGAGCTCCAAATCAAATTTATAGACGATTTAGTGCGGGCATGTCAGCTGATCATCCAGCTAAAAGATCATTCTAAAATGATCATTGCTGCTCATTAAGTAAAAACTGATAAATGAAGAATAATGCATGGCATCACGTACTTTGGGATGGATTGGATTACTTGGACGCTTTGTCATATCTATTTCTGTCTCAACGTTTGTCACAATATAGAAAATTGAGCTAGCTTAACGTGGGCATTGGATTCGTGTCATTCTGAGCTCTAAATCAAAAAGTACAGACGATTTAGTGCGGACATGTCAAGTTGATCGGCCACTTAAAATGATCATTCCAAAATGACCATTGGTGCTCATTAAGTAAAGGCTTACAGATGAAGCCCAAGGCATGGCATCACACAATTTGTGATAGAATGGATGACTTGGACGCTTTGTCGTCTCTACTTCGGTCTCAAATTTTCTCAAAATATAGTAAATTTATCTAGCTTAGCGTATACATTGGATTCGTGTCATTCTGAGCTCAAAATCAAAACTTCAGACGATTTACTGCGGACATATCAAGTTGATTGGCTAGTTAATATGATTATTCTAAGCTGATCATTGCTGCTAATTGAGTAAAGGCTTATACATGAGGCATAATGCATGTCATCACATAGTTTTGGATAGATTGGATTACTTGGAAGCTTTGTCGTGCCTATTTCAGTCTAAAATTTTGTTACAATATAGAAAATTGAGATAGCTTAACGTGGGCATTGGATTCGTGTCATTCTGAGCTGTAAATAAATAGTTAATGATGTTTTAGTACGGACATGTCTAGTTGAGTGGCCAGTTAAAGTGATCATTCTAAACTGATCATTGGTGCTCATTAAGTAAAGGCTTATAATGAAGCATAATGCATGGCATCAAGCGGTTTGGATAGACTGAATTTCCTGGATGCTTTGTTGTCTCTATTTTTGTCTCAAATTTTGTCAAAATATAGAAAATTGAGCTAGCTTAACATAGGAATTGGATTCGTGTCATTCTAAGCTCAAAATCTAAAGTTACTGACAATTTAGTGCGGACATGTCAAGTTGATCAGCCATTTAATGTGATCATTCTACACTGATCATTGGTGCTCATTAAGTAAAGGCTTATAAATGAAACATAAAGTATGGCATCATGTAGTTTGGGATAGATTGGATTACTTGAACGCTTTGTCGTCTCTAATTCTGTCTCAAATTTTGTCAAACCATAGAATAATGAACTAGCTTAACGTGGGCATTGGATTCGTGTCATTCTGAGGTCTAAATCAAATGTTATAGACGATATAGTGTGGACGTGTCAAGTTGATCGGCCAGTTAAAATGATAATTCTAAAATGATTATTGGTGCTCATTAAGTAAAGGGTTATAAATGAAGCCTAAGACTTTCTGATAGATTGGATTACGTGGACGCTTTGTCGTGTCTATTTTTATCTCAAATTTTGTCAAAATATAAAAAATTTATCTAGCTTCATGTGAGCATTGGATTCGTGTCATTCAGAGCTCAAAATCAAAAGCTACGGATGATTTAGTTAATATGATAAATCTAAACTGATCATTGATGCTCATTGATTAAAGACCTATAAATGAAGCATAATGCATGGCATCACACAGTTTTGGATAGATTAGATTAGTTGGAAGTTTTGTCGTGTCTATTTTTGTCTCAAATTTTGTTACAATAGAGAAAATTGAGCTAGCTTAACGTGGACATTGGATTCATGAAATAATGAACTCTAAATCAAAAGTTACAAACAATTTAATGCAGAAATGTCAATTTGATCGGCCTTTTAAAGTGACATTCTAAACAGATCATTGTTGCTTATTAAGTAAAAGCTTATAAATGACGCATAATGCATGGCATAAAGCAGTTTGGATAGATTGAAATACTTGGACGTTTTGTCGTCTCTAGTTCTGTCTAAAATTTTTTCAAACCATATAAAATTTAGCTAGCTTAACGTGGGCTTTGGATTCGTATCATTCGGAGCTCTAAATCAAAAGTTAGAGAGGATTTAGTGCACACATGTCAAGTTGATTGGCAAGTTAAAATGATCATTCTAAAATGAGAATTGGTGCTCATTAAGCAAAGGCTTATAAATGAAGAGTAAGGCATGGCATCGCGCAATTTATGATAGATTGGATTAGTTGGATGCTTTGTCGTGTATTCTTCAATCTCAAATTTAGTCAAAATATAGAAAATTTATCTAGATTAACGTGGGCATTGGGTTCGTGTAATTCAAAGCTCAAAATCAAAAGTTGCTGAAGATTTAGTGTGGACTTGTCAAGTTCATTGGCTAGTTAATATGATTATTCTAAGCTAATCATTGCTGCTCATTGAGTAAAGGCTTATACATAAAGCATAATGCATGGCATCACACAATTTTAGATAGATTGGATTACTTGGAAGCTTTGTCGTGTATGTTTCTGTTTCATATTTTGTTACAATATAGAAAATTGAGCTATCTTAATGTGGGAATTGGATTCGTGTCATTCTGAGCTCAAAATCAAAAGTTACATACGATTTAGTGTGGATATGTTAAGTTGCTCGGCCAGATAATATGATCATTCTAAATGATGATTGGTGCTCATTAAGTAAAGGGTTATAAATGAAGCCTAAGGCATGACATCACACACTTTCTGATAGATTGGATTACTTGGACGCTTTGTCTTGCCTATTTTTATCTCAAATTTTGTCAAAATATAGAAACTTTATCTAGCTTCATGTGAGCATTGGATTCGTGTCATTCAGAGCTCAAAATCAAAAGTTACGGACGATTTAGTGCGGACATGTCAAGTTGATCAGCCAATTAATATGATAAATCTAAACTGATCATTGATGCTCATTGAGTAAAGACTTATAAATGAATCATATTGAATGGCATCACACAGTTTTGGATAGATTGGATTACTTGGAAGCTTTTTCGTGTCTATTTTTGTCTCAAATTTTGTTACAATATAGAAAATTGAGCTAGCTTAACGTGGGCATTGGATTCGTGAAATTCTGAACTCTAAATCAAAAGTTACAAACAATTTTATGCAGAAATGTCAATTTGATCGGCCTTTTAAAATGATCATTCTAAACTGATCATTGGTGCTTATTAAGTAAAAGCTTATAAATGACGCATAATGCATGGCATCAAGCAGTTTTGATAGGTTGGATTACTTGGACATTTTGTCGTCTCTATTTCTGTCTAAAATTTTATCAAACCATATAAAATTGAGCTAGCGTAACGTGGGCATTGGATTCGTATCACTCGGAGCTCTAAATCAAAAGTTAGAGATAGTTTAGTGCGGACATGTTAAGTTGATCGGCCAGATAAAATGATCATTCTAAAAAGATCATTGGTGCTCATTAACAAAAGGCTTATAAATGAAGCATGAGGAATGGCACCACACAATTTGTGATAGATTGGATTACTTGGACGCTTTGTCGTCCCTAATTCTATCTCAAATTTAGTCAAAATATAGAAAATTTATCTAGGTTAGCGTGGCATTGGATTGTTGTCATTCTAAGCTCAAAATGAAAAGTTACGGACGATTTAGTGTAGACTTGTCAAGTTGATTGCCCAGTTAATATGATTATTCTAAGCTGATCATTGCTGCTCATTGAGTAAAGGCTTATAAATGAAGCATAATGCATGACATCACACAGTTTTGGATAGATTGGATTACTTGGAAGCTTTCTCGTTTCAATTTACAATATATAAAATTTAGCTAGCTTAACGTGGGCGTTGAATTTGTGATATTCTGAACTCTATATCAAAAGTTACAGATGATTTAGTACGAACATGCCAAGTTGAGTGGTAAGTTAAAGTGATCATTCTAAACTGATCATTAGAGCTCACTAAGTAAAAACTTATAAATGAACCCTAATGCATGGCATCACCCACTTTATGATAGATTGGATTACTTGGACGTTTTGTCGTCTCTACTTCTGTCCTAATATTTGTCAAAATATAGAAAATTTATCTAGCTTAATGTGTGCATTCAATCTGTGTCATCTGAGCAATAAATCAAAAGTTACAGACGATTTAGTGCGGATATGTGAAGTTGATTGGCCAGTTAAAGTGATAATTCTAAACTGATCATTGGTGCTCGTTAAGTAAAGGCTTATAAATGAAGCATAATGCATGGCATCGATCAGTTCGGATAGATTGGACTACTTTGATACTTTGTCGTCTCTATTTTTGTTTCAAATTTTGTCAAAAGATAGAAAATTGAGCTACGTTAACGTGGGCATTGGATTTGTGTCATTCTGAGCTCCAAAGAAAAAGTTAGCGACGATTTAGTGCGGACATGTCAAGTTGATTGGCCAGTTAAAATGATCATTTTAAAATGATCATTGGTGCTCATTTAGTAAAGGCTTCTAAAGGAAGCCTAAGGCTTGGCATCATCATGCAGTTTGTGATAGATTGGACGCTTTTTCGTCGCTACTTCAGTATCAAATTTTGTCAAAATATAGAAAAATTATTTAGCTTAACGTTGGCATTGGATTCGTGTCATTCTAAACTCAAAATCAAAAGTTATGTACGATTTAGTGCGGACATAACAAGATGATTGGCCAGTTATTATGATTATTCTAAAATAATCTTTGATGCTCATTGAGTAAATGCTTATACATGAAGCATAATGCATGGCATCACACAGTTTTGGATATATTTGACTACTTGGACTCTTTGTAATCTCTAATTCCGAGCTCTAAATCAAAAGTTTGATGATTTTAGTGCGGACATGTCAAGTTGATCGGCTATTTAAAGTGATCATTCTAAACGGATCATTGGTGCTCATTAAGTAAAAGCTTATAAATGAAGTATAAAGCATGGCATCACGTAGTTTGGGATAGATTGGATTACTTGGACGCTTTGTAGTCTCTAATTTTGTCTCAAATTTTGTCAAACCATAGAATAATTAGCTTGCTTAACGTGGGCATTGGATTCGTGTCATTCAGAGCTCTAAATCAAAAGTTATAGACGATTTAGTGTGGACATGTCAAGTTGATTGGCCAGTTAAAATGATCATTCTAAAATTATCATTGGTGCTCATTAAGTAAAGGCTTATAAATGAAGCCTAAGGCATGGCATCACACAGTTATGATAGATTAGATTACTTGGACGCTTTGTCATCTCTACTTCCATCTCAAATTTTGTCAAAATATATAAAATTTATCTAACTTAACGTGGGAATTGGATTCGTGTCATTTTGAGCTTAAAATCAAAATTTATGGATGATTTAGCGTGGACATGTAAAGTTGATTGGACACTTACTATGATTATTCTAAACTGATCATTGCTGCTCATTAAGTAAAGACTTATAAATGAAGCATAATGCATGGCATCACGCAGTTTGGGATAGATTGGATTACTTGGATGCTTTGTTGTCTCTACTCCCGTCTCAAGGTTTTTCAAAATATCGAAAATTTATCTACCTTAACGTGGGCATTGGATTTGTGGCATTATAAGCTCAAAATCAAAAGTTATGGATGATTTAGTGCGTACATGTCAAGTTGAACGGCCAGTTATTATGATTATTCTAAATTGATCATTGTTTTTCATTGAGTAAAGGTTTTTACATGAAGCATGATGCATGGCATCACACAGTTTTGGATAGATTGGATTACTTGGAAGCTTTGTGATGTCTATTTTTGTCTCAAATTTTGTTACAATATAGAAAATTGAATAAAACGTTACAGATGATTTAGTACGTACATGTCAAGTTGAGTGGCCAGTTAAAGTGATCATTGGTGCTCATTAAGTAAAGGCTTATAAATGAAGAATAATGCATGGAATCAATTAGTTTGATAGATTGGATTAGTTGGATGCTTTGTCGTATCTATATGTGTCTCAAATTTTGTCAAAGTATACAAAATTGAGCTAGATTAACGTGGGCATTGGATTCGTGTCATTCAATGCTCTAAATCAAATGTTACGAATTATTTAGTGTGTATATGTCAAGTTGATCGGCCAATTAAAATGATCATTCTAAACTGATCATTGGTGCTCATTGGGTAAAAGCTTATAAATGAAGAATAATACATGAATTTAGTGCAGACATGTCAATTGAGCAAGCTTAACGTGAGCGTTGGATTCATGTCATTCTGAGCACTAAATCAAAAGTTATAGACGATTTAGTGTGGACAAGTCAAGTTGATCGGCCATTAAGAAAAGGCTTATAAATTAAAAGTGATCATTGGTGGTCATTAAGAAAAGTTACAAGACGATTTTGTGCAAACATGTTAAGTTGATCGTGTTATTCTGAGCTCTAAATTAAAACTTATTGACGATTTTGTGCAAACATGTCAAGTTGATCGGACAGTTAATATGATTATTCTAAACTGATCATTTTTGCTCATTGAGTAAAGGCTTATAAATGAATCATAATGTATGACATCACACTGTTCGGGATAGATTGGATTACTTGAACGCTTTGTGGTGTCTACTTTGTTCTCAAATTTTGTCAAAATATAGAAAATTTATCTAGCTTTAACGTGGGCACTAGACTCATGTCATTCTGAGATCAAAATCAAAAGTTACGGACGAGTTTGTACCGACATGTCAAGTTGATTGGCGAGTTAATATGATTATTCTAAACTGATGATAGGTGCTCATTGATTAAAGGCTTATAAATGAAGCATAAAGCATGGCATCACACAGTTTTAGATAGATTGAATTACTTGGATGCTTTGTCGTGTCTATTTTATCTTAAATTTTGTTACAATATAGAAAATTGAGGTAGCTTAACGTGGGCATTGGATTCGTGCCATTCGAGCTCTAAATCAAAAGTTACGGACGATTTAGTGCAGACATGTCAAGTTGAGTGGCCAGTTAAAGCGATCATTCCTAACTGATCATTGGTGCTCATTAAGTAAAGGCTAATAAGTGAAGCATAAAGCATGGCATCACACATTTTGGGATAGATTGGATTACTTGGACTCTTCGCTGTCTCTATTTTTGTCTCAAATTATGTTACAATATAGAAAATTGAGCTAGATAACGTAAATGCTTATGTTATTTGTCACTAAGACATTAAGTAAATGGCTAATAAATGAAGCATAAAGCATGGAATAACGTATTTTGGGATAGATTGGATTACTTGGACGCTTCATCGTCACTATTTCTTTCTCAATTCTGTTACAATATAGAAAATTGAGCTAGCTTAATGTTGGCATTAGATTCCTGTCATTCTGAGGTCTGAATCAAAAGTTACAAACAATTTAGTGCGTACATGTCAAGTTGAATGGCCAGTTAAAGTGATCACTGGTGCTCATTAAGCAAAGGCTTAAATATGAAGCGTAATGTATGACATCAAACAGTTTGGATCGATTGGACTACATGGATGCATTGTCGTCTCTATTCTGTCTCATATTTTGTCAAAATATAGAAAAAAGAGCTTGCTTAACGTGGGCATTGGATTCTTGTCATTCTAAACTCTAAATAAAAAGTTAAGGACGATTTAGTGTGGACATGTCAAGTTGATCGGCCAGTTAAAGTGATCATTCTAAATTGATCATTGGTGCTCATTAAGTAAAGGCTTATAAAGAAGCATAAAGCATGGCATCACGTAGTTTGGGATAGGTTGGATTACTTGGACACTTTGTGGTCTCTATTTCAGTGTCGAATTTTGTAAAAATAAATCAAATTGAGCTAGCTTAACGTGGGAATTTGATCGTGTTGTGATGAGCTCTAATTCAAAAATTACGGACGATTTTGTGTGGACATGTCAAGGTTATCGGCCAGTTAAAATGATCATTCTGAACTGATCATTGTTGCCCATTGAGTAAAGCCTAATAAGTGAAGCATAATGCATGGCATCACACAGTTTTGGATTGATTGGATTGCTTGTACGGTTTGCGTATATAGTCATGTCTTAAATTTTGTCACAATATAGAATATTGAACTAGATTAGTTTGGGCATTGGATTTGTGTCATTCTGAGCTATAAATCAAAAGGTAGGACGATTTACTCTAGACATGACTAATTGCTCGACCTGTTAAAATGATCATTCTAAACTGATCATTGGTATGCATTGAGTAAAAGCTTAATAATGAAAAATAATACATGGCATCACGCAGTTTGGTATGTATTGGATTAGTTAGACGATTTTTCATATCTATTTCTCTCTCAAAGTTAGTCACAATATAGAAAATTGAGCTATCTTAACATGGGCATTGGATTCGTGTGTTTCTTAGCTCTAAATACGGTCGATTTATTGCGGACATGTCAAGTTGATCGGCCAGTTAAAGTGATAATTCTAAACTAATCATCGGTGCTCATTAAGTAAAGGCTTATAGATGAAACATAAAACATGGCATCACGCATTTTGGGATAGATTGGACTACTTGGACACGTTGTCGTCTCTATATGTGTATTAAATTTTGTCAAAATATTGAAAATTGAGCTAGCATAACGTGGGCATTCAATTCGTGCTCATAGAGTCAAGGCTTATAAATGAAGCATAATGCATGGCATCAAGTAGTTTGGATAGATTGGATTACGTGGGCGCTTTGTCGTCTTTAATTCTATCTCAAATTAGGTCAAAATATTGAAAATTGAGCTAGCTCAATGTGAGCATTGGATTCGTGTCATTCGGAGCCCTAAATGAAAAGTTACGGACGATTTAGTGTGGACATGTCAAGATGTTCGACCAGTTAAAGTGATATTTCAAAACTGATCGTTGGTGCTCAATGAACAAAGGCTTATGAATGAAGCATAATGCGTGGCATCACACAGTTTTGGATTATTTGAATTACTTGGACGTACTGTCGTACTTATTTCTGTCTCAAATTTCGTCAAAATATAGAAAATTGAGCTAGCTTAACGTGGGCATTGGATTCGTGTCATTCAGAGTTCTAAATCAAACGTTACGCACGATTTAGTGTTGACATGTCAAGTTGATCGGCCAGTTAAACTGATAATTCTAAACTGATCGTTGGTGCTCATTAAATAAACGTTTATAAATGAAGCATAAAGCATGACATCACGAAGTTTGGGATATATTGGATTACTTGGGGGCTTTGTGCTCTCTATTTCTGTTTCAAATTTGTGAAAATATAGAAAATTGAGCTAGATTAACGTGGGCATTTGATTCGTGTCAACTTGAGCTCTAAATAAAAAGTTACGGACGATTTAGTGGGGACATATCGTGTTAATCGGCCAGTTAAAGTGATCATTCTAAACTGATCGTTAGTGCTCATTGAGTAAAGGGTTATAAATGAACCCTAATGCATGGCATCAAACAGGTTTGGATTGATTGGATTATTTGGACGCTTTGTCGTATATATTTAGGTCTCAAATTTTGTTACAATATATAAAATTGAGATAGCTTAACGTGGGCATGTGATTCATATCATTCTTAGCTCTAAATCAACGCTATGGACGATTTAGTGCAGACATGACAAGTTGATCGGCCAGTTAAAAATTTTCATTCTAAACGGATCATTGGTTCTCATTGAGTAAAAGCTTATAAATGAAAAATAATCAATGGCATTACGCTGTTTAGGACAAATTGGATTACTTGGATGTTTTCTCGTATCTATTTCTTCCAAAACTTTTGTCAAAATATAGAAAGTTGTGCTAGCTTATTGTTGGCATTGGATTCGTGTCATTCTGAGCTCTATATCAAAAGATACAAACGATTTAGTGCGGATATGTCAAGTTGATCGGCTAGTTAAAGTGATCATTCTAAACTAATCATTGGTGCTCATTTAGTAAAAGCTTATAAATGAAAAATAATGAATGGAATCACGTAGTTTGAGCTAGATTAACGTGGGCATTGCATTCGTGTCATTCAAAGCTCTAAATCAAAAGTTACGGATCATTTAGTGCAGACATGTCAAGTTGATCTGCCAATTAAAGTGATAATTCTAAACTGATCATTGGTGCTCATTAAGTAAAGGCTTATAATTGAAGCATAATGCATGACATCAAGAAGTTTTGATAGATTGGATTACTTGGACGCTTTTTTGTATCTATATCTGTCTCAAATTTTGTGAAAATATAGAAAAATAGGCTACCTTAACGTGGGCATTGCATTCATTTCATTTTGAGCACTAAATCAAAAGTTACACATGATTTAGTGCGGACATGTTAGGTTGATCAGCCATTTAAAGTGATCATTCTAAATTGATAATTGGTGCTCATTAAGTAAAGGCTTATAAATGAAGAATAAAGCATGGCATCACGCAGTTTGGGATAGATTGGATTACTTGGACGCTTTGTTGTCTCTATTTCTGTCTCAAAATTTGCAAAATTATAGAAAATTGAGCTATAGTAACGCGGCCATTGGATTTGTGTCATTTTGAGCTCTAAATCCAAAGATACGGACGATTTAATGCGTACATGTCAAGTTGATCGGTTAGTTAAAGTGATCATTCTAAACTGATCATTGGTGCCCATTGAGTAAAATCTTATAAATAAAAACTAATGCATCGCATTACGCAGTTTTGGATGATTTGGATCACTTGGATGCTTTGCCGTATCTATTTCTGTATTAAATTTTGTCAAAATATAAAAAATTGGGCTAGCTTAACGTGGGCATTGGATTCGTGTCATTTTGATCTCTTAATCAAAAGTTACGAAAGATTAGTGCGGACATGTCGAGTTGATCGGCCAGTTAAAGTGATCATTCTAAACTGATCATTGGTGCCCATTTAGTAAAAGCTTATAAACGAAAAATAATGCATCCCATCACGCATTTTGGGATAGATTGGATTACTTAGACGGTTTGTCGTATCTATTTCAATCTCAAATTTTGTCACAATATAGAAATTGAGCTAGCTTAGCATGGGCATTGGATTCGTATCATTCTGAGCTCTAAATAAAAAGTTGCAAACGATTTAGTGTCGACATGCCAAGTTGATCGGCTAGTTAAATGAAGCATAATACATGGCATCACATAATGTTGGTTAGATTGGATTACATGGACGCTTTTTCATATCTATTTTTATCTCAAATTTTGTTACAATTTAGAAAATTGAGCTAGCTTAACGTGGGCATTGGATTCGTGTCATTCTAAGCTCTAAATCAAAAGTTACTGACGATTTATTGCGGACATATCAAGTTGATCGGCAAGTTAAAGTGATCATTGTAAACTGATCATTGGTGCTCATTAAGTTAAGGCTAATAAATAAAGCATAATGCATGGCATTGGATTACTTTGACGTTTTGTCGTCTCTAATTTTGCTTGATATCACGTAGTTTGGGATATACTGGATTACTTGGATGCTTTGTCGTATCTAGTTCTGTTTCAAATTTTGTCGCAATATAGAAAATTGAACAAGTTTAATGTGGGCATTGGATTCGTGTAATTATGAGCTATAAATAAAAAGTTACGGATGATTTAGTGCGGACATGTCAAGTTGATCGGCCAGTTAAAACGATCATTTTAAACTGATCATTGGTGCTCATTGAGTAAAGGCTTATAAATGAAGCATAATGCATGGCATCTCACAATTTTTGATAGATTGGATTTTTTGGATGCTTTTTCGTATCTATTTCAGTGTCAAATTTTGTTACAATATTGAAAATTAAAATAGCTTAACCTGGGAATTGGATTCGTGTCATTCAAACTCTAAATGAAATGTTACAGACGATTTAGTGCAAAAATTTTAAGTTTATTGTCGAGCTAAAGTGATTATTACAAACTGATCATTGTTGCTCATTGAGTAAAGGTTTGTAATGAAACATAAGGCATGACGTCACGCAGATTTGGATAGATTGGATTACTTCAACGCTTTATTCTATGTAGTTCTGTCTCAAATTTTGTCACAATATTGAAAGTTGATCTAGCTTAATGTGGGCATTGGATTTGTGTCATTCTGAGCTCCAAATCAAAAGTTATGGACGATTAAGTGCAGACATGTCAAGTTGATCGGCCAATTAAAGTTATCATTCTAAACTTATCACTGGTACTCGTTGAGTAAAAGCTTACAAATGAAGCATAATGCATGACATCACACAGTTTTCGATAGATTGGATTACTTGGACACATTTTCATATCTATTTTTGTCTCAATTTTTGTTACAATATAGAAAATTGAGCTAGTTTAACGTGGGCATTGGATTCGTGTGTTTCGGAGCTCTAAATCAAACAATACACACGATTTAGTGCGCACAAGTCAAGTTGAGCAACCAGTTAAAGTGATCATTCTAAACTAATCACTGGTGCCCATTAAGTAAAGCCTTACAAATGAAGTATAAAGCATGTCATTAAGTAGTTGTGATAGATTGGATTACTTGGAGGCTTTGTCGTCTCTATTTTTGTCTTAAATTTTGTTAAAATATAGAAAATTGAGCTTCCTTAACATGCACATTGGATTTGTGTCATTCTGAGCTCTAAATCAAAAATTACGGACAATTTAGGGTGGACATGTCAAGTTGATCGACCAGTTAATATGATTATTTTAAATAGATCATTGGTGCTCATTGAGTAAAGGCTTATAAATGAAGCATAATGCATGGCATCACGCAGTTTGGGATAAATTGGATTAGTTGGATGCTTTATCGTATCTACTTCTGACTCAAATTTTGTCACAGTTTAGAAAATTGAGCTAGCTTAACGTGGGCATTGGATTCGTGTCATTCTGAGCTATAAATCAAAAGTTACGAACAATTTAGTGCGGATATGTCAAGATGATCGGCCAGTTAAAGTGATCATTCTAAAGTGATCATTCGTGCTCATTAAGTAAAGGCTTATAAATAAAGTATAATGCATGGCATCACACAGTTTTGGATAGATTGGATTACTTGGACGCTTTGTCGTATCTATTTCTGTCTCAAGTTTTGCTTCAATATAGAAAATCGAGCTAGCTTAACGTGGGCATTAGATTTGTGTCATTGTGAGCTCTAAATCAAAATTTACGGACGATTTAGAGTGGAAATGTCAAGTTGAGTGGCCAGTTAAAGTGATTATTCTAAACAGATCATTTTTGCTCATTAAGTAAAGGCTTATAAATGAAGCATAATGCATAGCATCAAGTAGTTTGGAATAGGTTGGATTATTTGGACGCTTTGTCGTCTTTATTTCTGTCTCAAATTTTGTCAAAATATCGAAATTTGGGCTTGCTTAACGTGGGAATTGGATTCGTGTCATTCGGAGCTCTAAATTAAAAGTTACGGACGAATTAGAGTTGACATGTCAAGTTGATTGACCAGTTAATATGATTATTTTAAACTGATCATTGGTGCTCATTGAGTAAAGGCTTATAAATGAAGCATAATGCATGGCATCACACAAATTGGGATAGATTGGATTACTTGGACGTTTTTTCGGATCTAGTTGTGTCTCAAATTTTGTCATAAAATAGAAAATTGAAGTAGCTTAATGTGGGCATCGGATTCGTGTCATTCTGAGCTAACAATCAAAATTTATGGACGATTTAGTGTAGACATGTCAAATTGATCGGCTAGTTAAAATGATCGTTCTAAGCTGGTGCTCATTGAGTAAATGCTTATAAATGAAGAATAATGCATGGCATAACGTAGTTTGGGATGGACTGAATTGCTTGAATGCTTTGTCGTATCTATTTATATTTCAAAAATTTTCACAATATAGAAAATTCAGCTAGCTTAACATGGGCTGCGGATTCGTGTTATTCCGAGCTATAAATCAAAAGTTACGGATGATTTAGTGAGGACCTGTCAAGTTGATAGGCCAGTTGAAGTGATCATTCGAAACTTATCATTGGTGCTCATTGATTAAAGTCTTATAAATGAAGCATAATGCATGGCATCACGCAGTTTCGGATAGATGGCATTACTTGGACGCTTTGTCGTATCTAGTTCTGTTTCAAATTTTATCACAATATAGAAAATTGAACTAGTTTAATGTGGGCAATTGATTGTTGTCATTTTGAGCTATAAATCGAAAGTTATGGATGATATATTGTAGACATGTAAAGGATAGGCCAGTTAAAATGATCATTCTAAACTGATCACTTGTGCTCATTGAGTAAAAGCATATAAATGAAGCACAATGCGTGACATCACAAAGTTTTGGATAGATTGGATTACTTGGACACTTTGTCATATCTATTTCTGTCTCAAGTTTTGTTACAATATAGAAAATTGATCTTGCTTAACGTGGGCATTGGATTTGTGTCATTCTGACCTCCAAATAAAAAATTACGGATGATTTAGTGCGGATATGTCAAGTTGAGTGGCCAGTTAAAGTGATCATTTTAAACTGATCATTGATGCTCATTGAGTAAAGGCTTATAACTGGGGCATAATACATGGTATCACACAGTTTTGGATATATTGGATTACTTGGACGCTTTTGTCGTATCTGTTCCTGTCTCAAATTTTGTTATACTATAGAAAATTGAGCTAGCTTATTGTGGGCATTGGATTCGTGTGTTTCTGAGCTCTTAACCAAAAGTTACATACGATTTAGTGCGGACATGTCAAGTTATCGGGGAGTTAAAATGATCATTCTAAACTTATCATTGGTGCTCATTAAGTAAATGTTATAAATGAGGAATAAAGCCTGAACACACACAATTTGGGATAGATTAGAATACTTGGACGTTTTGTCGTATCAAGTTCTGTTTAAAATTTTGTCACAATATAGAAAATTAATGTAGCTTAATGTGGGCCTTGGATTCGTGTCATTTTGAGGTATAAATCAAAATATGGACGATTTAGTGCAGCCATGACAAGTTGATCGTTTTGTTTAAATGATCATTCTAAACTGATCATTGGTACTCATTTAGTAAGGGCTTATAAATTAAGCATAATGTCTGGCATCACACAGTTTGGGATAGATTGGATTACTTGGATGCTTTGTCATATCTATTTCTATCTCAAATTTTTTCACAATATAGAAAATTGAGCTAGTTTAAAGTGGGCATTGGATTCGTGTTATTCTAACCTTTAAAACAAAAGTTATGGACGATATAGTGCAGATATATCAAGTTGATCGGCTAGTTAAAGTGATCATTCTAAACTGATCATTAGTGCTCATTGAGTAAAGGCTTTTAAATGAAAAATAATGCATGGCATCACGCAGTTTGGGATGGATTGGATTACTTGGACGCTTTGTCGTATCTATTTTGGTCTCAAATTTTATTACAATATAGAAAATTGATCTACCTAAATGTGGGCATTGGATTCATGTCATTCTAAGCTCTAAGTCAGAAGTTACGGACGATTTATTGCGGACATATCATGATGATCGGCTAGTTAAAGTGATCATTTTAAACAGATCATTCATGCTTATTAGGTAAATGCTTATAAATGAAGCATAATGCATGGCATCACAAAGTTTTGGATAGATTGGATTACTTGGACGCGTTATCGTATTTATTTCTGTCTCAAATTTTGTTACACTATAGAAAATTGAGCTAGCTTAACGTGGGCTTTGGATTCATGTGTTTTTGAGCTCTAAACCATAAGTTACAGACGATTTAGTGCGGACATGTCAAGGTTATCGGCAAGTTAAAATGATCATTCTAAACTGATCATTGGTGCTCATTAAGTAAAGGCTTATAAATGAGGAATAAAGAATGGACACACATAGTTTGGGATAGATTGGAATACTTGGACATTTTGTTGTAACTAGTTCTGTTTAAAATTTTGTCACAATATAGAAAATTAAAGTAGCTTAATGTGGGCCTTGGATTCGTGTCATTTTGAGCTATAAATCAAAACTTATGGACGATTTAGTTTAGACATGACAAGTTGATCGTGCTGTTCAAATGATCATTTTAAACTGATCATTGGTGCTCATTTAGTAAAGGCTTATAAATGAAGCATAATGCATGGGTTCACGTATTTTGGGATAGATTGGATTACTTGAACGGTTTGTCGTATCTATTTCTATCTCAAATTTTATCACAATATAGAAAATTGATATAACTTAATGTGGGCATTGGATTCGTGTCATTCTAAGCTCTAAACCAAAAGTAATGGACGATATAGTGCACACATGTCAAGTTGATCGGCCAGTTAAAGTGAATATTCTAAACTTGTCATTGGTGCTCATTGAGTAAAGGCATATAAATGGAGCATAATGCATGGCATCACATAGTTTTGGATAGATTGGATTATTTGGATGGTTTTGTCGTTTCTATTTATGTCTCAAATTTTGTTACACTATGATTTAGCTAGCTTAACGTAGGCATTAGATTCGTGTGTTTCTGAGCCCTAAGTCAAAAGTTACGGACAATTTATTTCGGACATGTCAAGTTTATCGGCGAGTTAAAATTTTCATTCTAAACTGATCATTGGTGCTCATTAAGTAAAGGCTTATAAATGAGGCATAAAGCATGGCATCACGCAGTTTGGGATACATTGGATTACTTGGACCCTTTGTCGTCTCTAGTTCTGTTTCAAATTTTGTCACAATATATAATATTAATCTAGCTTAGTGTGGGCATTGGATTCGTGTCTTTCTGAGCAATAAATCAAAAGTTGTGGACGATTTAGTGCAGACATGACAAATTGATCGGCCAGTTAAAATGATCATTCTAAACTGATCATTGGTGCTCATTGAGTAAAGGCTTATAAATGAAAAATAATGCATGGCATCATGCAGTTTGGGATGGATTGGATTACTTGGACGCTTTGTCGTATCTATTTCGGTCTCAAATTTTGTCACAATATAGAAACTTGAGATTGCTTATCATTGGCATTGGATTCATGTCATTCTGAGATCTAAATCAAATGTTACGGATTATTTACAGTGGACATGTCAAGTTGATCGGCCAATTGATATGATTATTCTAAACTGATCATTGGTGCTCATTGAGTAAAGGCTTATAAATGAAGCATAATGCATGGCATCACGCACTTTGGGATAGATTGGATTACTTGGACACTTTTCCTATCTAGTTCATTCTGAAATTTTGTCACAATATAGAAAATTGAACTAGTTTAATGTGGGCATTGGATTCGTGTCATACTGAGCTACAAATCAAAATTAATGGACGATTTAATGCACACATGTCAAATTGATCGGCCAGTTAAAATGATCATTCGAAACTGATTATTGGTGCTCATTGAGTAAACGCTTATAAATGAAGAATACTGCATGACATCATACAATTTGGGATGAACTGGATTTCTTGGACGCACTGTCGTTTATATTTATTTCTCAAATTTTTTCACAATATAGAAAATTGATCTAGATTAACGTGGGCATTAGATTAGTGTCATTCTGAGCTCTAAATAAAAACTTACGGATGTTTTCGTGCGGACATGTCAAGTTGATCGGTGAGTTAGAATGATTATTCTAAACTGATCATTGGTGCTCATTAAGTAAAGACTTATAAATGAGGCATAAAGCATCGCATCACGCAGTTTGAGATAGATTGGATTACTTGGACACTTTGTCGTATCTAGTTTTGTTTCAAAAAAATTTCACAACATAGAAAATTAATATACCTTAATGTGGACATTTGATTCGTGCCATTCTGAGTTATAAATCAAAAGTTATTGACAATTTAGTGCAGACATGTCAAGTTGATCGGCCAGTTAAAATCATCATTCTAAACTTATCATTGGTGATCATTGAGTAAAAGCTTATAAATGAAGAATAATGCATGGCATCACACAGTTTTGGATTGACTAGATTACTTGGACGAATTGTACATATTTTTGTCTCAAATTTAGTCACACTATAGAAGATTTAGCTAGCTTAACGTAAGCATTGGATTCGTGTCATTCCGAGCTCTGAATCAAAAGTTACACATAATTTAATGCGGACATGTCAAGTTCATCGGCTAGTTAAAGTGATCATTCTAAACTGATCATTGGTGCTCATTGAGTAAAGGTTTATAAATGAAGCAAAATGTATGAAATCATGCAGTTTGGGATAGATTGGATTACTTGGACGCTTTGTCATATCTAGTTATGTCTCAAATTTTGTCACAATATAGAAACCTAACTAGATTAATGTTGGGAATACATGTCATTTTGACCTATAAATAAAAATTTATGGACGATATAGGGCATACATGTCAAGTTGATCGGCAAGTTAAAATAGTCATTACAAACTGATCGGTGGTGCTCATTGAGTAAAAGGTTATAATGACGCATAATGCTCGGCATCACACAATTTTATCACAATTGAGAAAATTGAGCAAGCTTAACGAGGGAATTTAATTCATGTGTTTCTGAGCTCTAAATCAAAGTTACGGACGATTTACTGCGGACATGTCAAGTTGAACAGCGAGTTAAAATGTTCGTTTAAACTGATCAATGGTTCCCATTAAGTAAAGGTTTGTAAATGAGGCATAAAGCATGGCATCACGCCGTTTGAGATAGATTGGATTACTTCGATGATTTGTCATATCTATTTTTGTTTCAAATTTTGTTTCAAATTTTGTTACAACATAGAAAATTTAACTAGCTTAATATGGGAATTTGATTCGTGTCATTCTGACCTATAAATTAAAAGTTATAGACGATTTAGTGCAGAAATGTCAAGTATATCGGCCAGTTAAAAATGATCATTCTAAACAGATTGTTGGTGGTCATTAAGAAAAAGCTTATAAATGAACAAAAATGCATGGCATCACACAGTTTGGGATTTACTATATTACTTGAACGCTTTGTCAAATCAGTTAATATCTCAAATGTTGTCACAATATAGAAAATTGAGCAATCTTAACGTAAGCATTGGATTTGTGTCATTCTAAGCTCGAAATCAAAAGTTAAGGACGATTTAGTGTGGGCATGTCAAGTTCATCAGCCAGTGAAAGTGACCATTCTAAACTTATCATTGGTGCTGATTGAGTAAACGCTTATAAATGAAGCATAATGCATAGCATCAACCAGTTTTGAATAGATTGGATTACTTGGATGCTTTGTCGTATCTATTTTTGTCTCAAATTTTGTTACACTATACAAAATTGAGCTAGCTTAACGTGGGCATTGGATTCATGTGTTTCTACGCGCTAAATCAAAAGTTACGGTCGATTTAGTGCACACATATCAAGTTGATCGGCAAATTAAAATGATAATTCTGAACTGATCATTGGTGCTCATTAAGTAAAGGCTTATAAATGAGGCATAAAGCATGGCATCACACAGTTTGGGATAGATTGGATTACTTTGACGATTTGTCGTATCTAGTTCTGTTTCAAATTTTTTCACAATAGAGAAAATTGAACTAGCTTAATGTAGGCATTGGATTCATGTCATTCCGAGCTATAATTCAAAAGTTATGGACGATTTAGTGCAGATATGATAAGTTGATCGGCCAGTTAAAATGATCATTCTAAAGAAATCGTTGGTGCTTGTTGAGTAAGATTTTATAAATGAAAAATATTGCATGGCATCACGGAGTTTGGGAAGGTTGTATTACTCGGACGCTTTGTTGTATCAATTTTTGTCTCAAAATTCTGTCACATATAGAAAATTGAGCTAGCTTAACGTAAGCAATGGATTCGTGTCAATATATGCTCTAAATTAAAAGTTACGGATGATTTAGGGCGGACATGTCAAGTTGATCGGCCAGTGAAAGTGATCATTCTAAACTGATCATTGGTGCTGATTGAATAAACTCTTATAAATGAAGCTTAATGCATAGCATCACACAGTTTTGGGTGGATTGAATTACTTGGACGCTTTGCGGTATCTATTTCTGTCTCAAATTTTGTTACACTATAGAAATTGAGCTAACTTAATGTGGGCATTGGATTCGTGTCATTCTAAGCTCTAAACCAAAAGTAATGGACGATATAGTGCACACATGTCAAGTTGATCGGCCAGTTAAAGTGAATATTCTAAACTTGTCATTGGTGCTCATTGAGTAAAGGCATATAAATGGAGCATAATGCATGGCATCACATAGTTTTGGATAGATTGGATTATTTGGATGGTTTTGTCGTTTCTATTTATGTCTCAAATTTTGTTACACTATGATTTAGCTAGCTTAACGTAGGCATTAGATTCGTGTGTTTCTGAGCCCTAAGTCAAAAGTTACGGACAATTTATTTCGGACATGTCAAGTTTATCGGCGAGTTAAAATTTTCATTCTAAACTGATCATTGGTGCTCATTAAGTAAAGGCTTATAAATGAGGCATAAAGCATGGCATCACGCAGTTTGGGATACATTGGATTACTTGGACCCTTTGTCGTCTCTAGTTCTGTTTCAAATTTTGTCACAATATATAATATTAATCTAGCTTAGTGTGGGCATTGGATTCGTGTCTTTCTGAGCAATAAATCAAAAGTTGTGGACGATTTAGTGCAGACATGACAAATTGATCGGCCAGTTAAAATGATCATTCTAAACTGATCATTGGTGCTCATTGAGTAAAGGCTTATAAATGAAAAATAATGCATGGCATCATGCAGTTTGGGATGGATTGGATTACTTGGACGCTTTGTCGTATCTATTTCGGTCTCAAATTTTGTCACAATATAGAAACTTGAGATTGCTTATCATTGGCATTGGATTCATGTCATTCTGAGATCTAAATCAAATGTTACGGATTATTTACAGTGGACATGTCAAGTTGATCGGCCAATTGATATGATTATTCTAAACTGATCATTGGTGCTCATTGAGTAAAGGCTTATAAATGAAGCATAATGCATGGCATCACGCACTTTGGGATAGATTGGATTACTTGGACACTTTTCCTATCTAGTTCATTCTGAAATTTTGTCACAATATAGAAAATTGAACTAGTTTAATGTGGGCATTGGATTCGTGTCATACTGAGCTACAAATCAAAATTAATGGACGATTTAATGCACACATGTCAAATTGATCGGCCAGTTAAAATGATCATTCGAAACTGATTATTGGTGCTCATTGAGTAAACGCTTATAAATGAAGAATACTGCATGACATCATACAATTTGGGATGGACTGGATTTCTTGGACGCACTGTCGTTTATATTTATTTCTCAAATTTTTTCACAATATAGAAAATTGATCTAGATTAACGTGGGCATTAGATTAGTGTCATTCTGAGCTCTAAATAAAAACTTACGGATGTTTTCGTGCGGACATGTCAAGTTGATCGGTGAGTTAGAATGATTATTCTAAACTGATCATTGGTGCTCATTAAGTAAAGACTTATAAATGAGGCATAAAGCATCGCATCACGCAGTTTGAGATAGATTGGATTACTTGGACACTTTGTCGTATCTAGTTTTGTTTCAAAAAAATTTCACAACATAGAAAATTAATATACCTTAATGTGGACATTTGATTCGTGCCATTCTGAGTTATAAATCAAAAGTTATTGACAATTTAGTGCAGACATGTCAAGTTGATCGGCCAGTTAAAATCATCATTCTAAACTTATCATTGGTGATCATTGAGTAAAAGCTTATAAATGAAGAATAATGCATGGCATCACGCAGTTTTGGATTGACTAGATTACTTGGACGAATTGTACATATTTTTGTCTCAAATTTAGTCACACTATAGAAGATTTAGCTAGCTTAACGTAAGCATTGGATTCGTGTCATTCCGAGCTCTGAATCAAAAGTTACACATAATTTAATGCGGACATGTCAAGTTCATCGGCTAGTTAAAGTGATCATTCTAAACTGATCATTGGTGCTCATTGAGTAAAGGTTTATAAATGAAGCAAAATGTATGAAATCATGCAGTTTGGGATAGATTGGATTACTTGGACGCTTTGTCATATCTAGTTATGTCTCAAATTTTGTCACAATATAGAAACCTAACTAGATTAATGTTGGGAATACATGTCATTTTGACCTATAAATAAAAATTTATGGACGATATAGGGCATACATGTCAAGTTGATCGGCAAGTTAAAATAGTCATTATAAACTGATCGTTGGTGCTCATTGAGTAAAAGGTTATAATGACGCATAATGCTCGGCATCACACAATTTTATCACAATTGAGAAAATTGAGCAAGCTTAACGAGGGAATTTAATTCATGTGTTTCTGAGCTCTAAATCAAAGTTACGGACGATTTACTGCGGACATGTCAAGTTGAACAGCGAGTTAAAATGTTCGTTTAAACTGATCAATGGTTCCCATTAAGTAAAGGTTTGTAAATGAGGCATAAAGCATGGCATCACGCCGTTTGAGATAGATTGGATTACTTCGATGATTTGTCATATCTATTTTTGTTTCAAATTTTGTTTCAAATTTTGTTACAACATAGAAAATTTAACTAGCTTAATATGGGAATTTGATTCGTGTCATTCTGACCTATAAATTAAAAGTTATAGACGATTTAGTGCAGAAATGTCAAGTATATCGGCCAGTTAAAAATGATCATTCTAAACAGATTGTTGGTGGTCATTAAGAAAAAGCTTATAAATGAAGAATAATGCATGGCATCACACAGTTTGGGATTTACTATATTACTTGAACGCTTTGTCAAATCAGTTAATATCTCAAATATTGTCACAATATAGAAAATTGAGCAATCTTAACGTAAGCATTGGATTTGTGTCATTCTAAGCTCGAAATCAAAAGTTAAGGACGATTTAGTGTGGACATGTCAAGTTCATCAGCCAGTGAAAGTGATCATTCTAAACTTATCATTGGTGCTGATTGAGTAAACGCTTATAAATGAAGCATAATGCATAGCATCAACCAGTTTTGAATAGATTGGATTACTTGGATGCTTTGTCGTATCTATTTTTGTCTCAAATTTTGTTACACTATACAAAATTGAGCTAGCTTAACGTGGGCATTGGATTCATGTGTTTCTACGCGCTAAATCAAAAGTTACGGTCGATTTAGTGCACACATATCAAGTTGATCGGCGAATTAAAATGATAATTCTGAACTGATCATTGGTGCTCATTAAGTAAAGGCTTATAAATGAGGCATAAAGCATGGCATCACAGAGTTTGGGATAGATTGGATTACTTTGACGATTTGTCGTATCTAGTTCTGTTTCAAATTTTTTCACAATATAGAAAATTGAACTAGCTTAATGTAGGCATTGGATTCATGTCATTCCGAGCTATAATTCAAAAGTTATGGACGATTTAGTGCAGATATGATAAGTTGATCAGCGAGTTAAAATGATCATTCTAAAGAAATCGTTGGTGCTTGTTGAGTAAGATTTTATAAATGAAAAATATTGCATGGCATCACGGAGTTTGGGAAGGTTGTATTACTTGGACGCTTTGTTGTATCAATTTTTGTCTCAAAATTCTGTCACATATAGAAAATTGAGCTAGCTTAACGTAAGCAATGGATTCGTGTCAATATATGCTCTAAATTAAAAGTTACGGATGATTTAGGGCGGACATGTCAAGTTGATCGGCCAGTGAAAGTGATCATTCTAAACTGATCATTGGTGCTGATTGAATAAACTCTTATAAATGAAGCTTAATGCATAGCATCACACAGTTTTGGGTGGATTGAATTACTTGGACGCTTTGCGGTATCTATTTCTGTCTCAAATTTTGTTACACTATAGAAATTGAGCTAGCTTAATGTGGGCATTGGATTCATGTGTTTTGGAGCTCTAAATCAAAAGTTACGGACGATTTAATGCGGAAAACTTACTCCGGAGATGTCAAGTTGATCGGCCAGTTAAAATGATCATTATAAATTGATCATTGGTGCTCATTGAGTAAAAGCTTATAAATGAAAATTAATGCATGGCATCACTCAGTTTGGGAAGGATCGGATTACTTGGATGCTTTGCAATATCCATTTGTGTCTCAAAAATTATGTCACAATATAAAAAATTGAGGTATATTAACGTGGGTATTTAATTCGATGTTTGTGAGTGATAAATCAAAAGTTTTGGACGATTTAGTGCATACATGTCAAATTGATCGGGCAGTTAAAGTGATCATTCTAAACTGATCATTGGTGCTGATTGAGTAAACGCTTATAAATGAAGCATAATGCATAGCATCAAACTGTTTTGGATAGATTTGATTAGTTGGATGCTTTGTCGTATCTATTTCTATCTCAAATTTTGTTACACTATAGAAAATTGAGCTAACTTAACGTGGGCATTGGTTTCGTGTGTTTCGGAGCTCTAAATCAAAAGTTACAGACGATTTAGTGCAGAAGACTTAGTGCAGGCATGTCAAGTTGATCGTCCAGTTAAAACGATCATTCTAATTGATCATTGGTGCTTAATGAGTAAAAGCTTATAAATGAAAAATAATGCATGGCATCACCCAGTTTGGGATAGACTCGATTACTTGGACGCTTTTTCGTATCTATTTCTGTCTCAAATTTTGTTGCAATATAGAAAATTGAGTTAGCTTAATGTGGGCATTGGATTTTTGTCATTCTGAACAATAAGTGAAACGTTATGGATGATTTAATGCAGACATGACAAGTTGATAGGCCAGTTAAAATTATCATTGGTACTCATTGAGTAAAAGCTTATAAATGAAAAATAAAGCAGGGCATCATGCACTTTGGGAAGGATTGGATTACTTGGACGCTGACATGACAAGTTGATAGGCCAGTTAAAATTATCATTGGTACTCATTGAGTAAAAGCTTATAAATGAAAAATAAAGTAGGGCATCACGCACTTTTGGGAAGGATTGGATTACTTGGACGCTTTGTCATCTCAATTTTGTTCTCTATTTTTTTTCAAAATATAGAAAATTGAGCTAGCTTAACGTAGACATTGTATTCATGTCCTTCAGAACTCTAAGTGAAAAGTAACGGACAATTTAGTGCGGACATGTCAAGTTGATCGGCCAGTTAAAGTGATCATTCTAAAATGATCAATTGTTCTGATTGAGTAAAGGCTTATAAATGAAGCATAATGCATGGCATCACACATTTTTGGATAGATTAGATTACTTAGACGCTTTATCGTATCTATTTCTGTCTCAAATTTTGCCACATATTGAAAATTGAAGTAGCTTAGTGTAAGCATTGAATTCCTGTCATTCGGAGCTTTAAAACAAAAGTTACGGATGATTTAGTGAAGACATGTCAAGTTGATCGGCCAATTGATATAATTGTTCTAAATTGATCATTGGTGCTCATTGAGTAAAGGCTTATAAATGAAGCATAATGCATGGCGTCACGCAGTTTGAAAGGCTTTTTCAAAGCTAGTTCTGTCTCAAATTTTATCATAATATAGGAAATTAAGCTAGCTTAACGAGTGCATTTAATTCATGTCAATATGAGCTCTAAATCAAAAGTTACGGACAATTTACTGAGGACATATCAAGTTGGTCGGCCAGTTAGAGTGATCATTCTAAACTAATCATTGGTGTTGATTGAGTAAAGAGTTATAAATGAAGCATAATGCACACCATCACGAAGTTTGGGATATATTAGATTACTTGGATGCTTTGTCGTATCTATTTGTGGCTCAGATTTTGTCAAAATATTGAAAATTGATCTTGCTTATCATGGGCATTGGATTCGTGTCATTCGGAGCAATAAATCAAAACTAATTGACGATTTAGTGTGAACATGTTAAGTTGATAGGCTTGTTGATCTGATTATTCTAAACTAATAATTGGTGCTCATTGAGTAAAGGCTTATAAATGAAGCATAATTCACGGCATCACGCAGTTTGCGATAGAATGGATTACTTGGACGTTTTTTCGTATCTAGTTATGTTTCTTATTTTGTCAAAATATAGAGAA
Source organism: Pugionium cornutum (assembly GCA_018901935.1). NCBI lineage: Eukaryota > Viridiplantae > Streptophyta > Magnoliopsida > Brassicales > Brassicaceae > Pugionium > Pugionium cornutum. Next base: position 28,320,060 of record CM032163.1, read on the forward strand.
TTGAACTAGCTTAACGTGGGCATTGGATTTGTGTCACTCTGAGTTACAAATATTAATTTATGGGTGATTTAGTGCAGACATATCAAGTTGATCGGCCAGTTAAAATGATCATTTTAAACTGATCATTGGTGTTTATGGAGTAAACGCTTTTAAATGAAGAATCATGCATGGCATCACGCTGTTTGGGATGGACTGGATTACTTGGACGCTTTGTCGTATCTATTTATTTCTCAAATTTTGTCACAATATAGAAAATTGAGCTAGCTTAATGTGGGCATTAGATTCGTGTCATTCTGAGCACTAAATCAAAAGTTACGGATTAGTGCGGACATGTCAAGTTCATCGGTCAGTTAAATTGATCATTCTAAACTGATCATTGGTGCTCATTGAGTAAAAGCTTATAAATGAAGCATAATGCATGGCATCACGCAATTTGGGATAGATTGGATTACTTGGACGCTTTGTCGTATCTAGTTCTATCTCAAATTTTGTCACAATATGGAAAATTGAACAAGTTTAATTTGGGTAATTGATTCGTGTCATTCTGACCTATAAATAAAACGTTATGGACAATATATGGCATACATGTCAAATTGATCGGCCACTTAATTATCATTCTAAACTGATCAATGGTGCTCATTGAGTAAAAGCTAATAAATGAAGAATAATGCATGGCATCCCACAGTTTGGGATGAAATGGATTACTTGGATGCTTTATCGTATCTATTTATGTATCAAATTTTGTTACACTATAGAAAATTGAGCTAGTTTAATATGGGCATTGGATTCGTGTGTTACGGAGCTTTAAATAAAAAGTTACGGACGATTTAGTGCAGACATGTCAAGTTGATCTGCGAGTTAAAATGATCGTTCTAAACAGATCATTGGTGCTCATTAAGTAAAGGCTTATAAATGAGGCATAAAGCATGGCATCATGCAGTTTGGGATAGATTGGATTACTTGGACGCTTTTTTGTATCTAAACTGATTGAGTAAACGCTTATGAATGAAGCATAATGCATAGTATCACATAGTTTTGGATAGATTGGATTACTTGGACGCTTTTTTGTATCTAAACTGATCAAATTTTGTTGCACTATAGAAAATTGAGCTAGCTAAACGTGGGCATTAGATTTGTGTGTTTCGGAGCTCTAAATCAAAAGTTACAGACGATATAGTGCAGACATGTCAAGTTGATCGACTAGTTAAAATGATCATTCTAAACTAATTGTTGGTGCACATTGAGTAAAAGCTTATAAATGAAGAATAATGCATGGCATCACAATTTTGGATAGATTTGATTACTTGGACACTTTGTCGTGTCTATTTCAGTCTCAAATTTTGTTACACTATAGAAAATTGAGTGAGATTAATGTGGCATTGGATTCGTGTGTTTCTGACCTATAAATCAAAAATTACTGACGATTTAGTGCGGACATGTCAAGTTGATCGGCGAGTTTAAATGATCATTCTAAACTTATCATTGGTGCTCATTAAGTAAAGACTTACAAATGAGGGATAAAGCATGGCATCACGCAGTTTGGGATAGATTGGATTACTTTGATGCTTTGTCCTATCAAGTTCTATCTCAAAATTTGTCACAATATAGAAAATTGAACAAGCTTAATTTGGGATATTGATTCGTGTCATTCAGACCTATAAATAAAAAGTTTTGGACGATATAGGGCATACATGTCAAGGTGATCGGCAAGTTAAAATTATCATTACAAATTAATCATTGGTGCTCATTGAATAAAAGCTTATAAAAGAAGAATAATGCATGCCATCCCGTAGTTTGGGATGGACTGGATTACTTGGACGCTTTGTAGTATCTCTTTATGTCTTAAATTTTCTCAAAATATAGAAAATTGAGCTAGATTAACGGGGACATTGGATTCGTGTCATTGTGAGCTCTAAATCAAAAGTTACGGAAGATTTAGTGCGTACGTGTCAAGTTGATAGGCTAGTTAAAGTGATCATTCTAAATTGATCATTGGTGCTGATTGAGTAAAGGCTTATAATGAAGCATAATGCTCGGCATCACACAATTATGGATAGATTGGATCACTTGGACTCTTTGTCATATCTATATCTATCTCAAATTTTGTCACAATAGAGAAACTTAAGCAAGCTTAATGAGGGAATTTAATTCATTTCAATCTAAGCTCTAAATCAAAAGTTACGGACAATTTCGTGCGGACATGTCAAGTTGATCGGCCAGTTAATGTGATCGTTCTGAACTGATCATTGGTGCTCATTGAGTAAAGAGTTATAAATGAAGCATAATGCATGGCACAATATAGAAAGTTGAGTTAGCATAACATAAGCATTGGATTTGTGCCATTCTGAGCTCAAAATAAAGAGTTACGGATGATTTAGTGCGTATATGTCAAGTTAATCGGCCAGTGAAAGTGATAATTCTAAACTCATCATTGGTGCTCATTGAGTAAACGCTTATAAATGAAGCATACTACATAACATAACACAGTTTTGTATGGATTGGATTACTTGGACGCTTTGTATTATCTATTTTTGCCTCAAATTTTGTTACCCTATTAAAAAATAAGCTAGCTTAAAGTGGGCATTTGATATGTGTGTTTCTGAGCTCTATATCAAAAGTTACGGACGATTTAGTGGGCTTATGTCAAGTTCACCAGCCAGTTAAAGTGATCATTCTAAACTGATCATTGGTGCTCATTGAGTAAAGGCTTATAAATGAAGCATAATGCATGGCATCACGTAGTTTGGGATAGATTGGATTACTTGGACGCTTTGTCGTATCTAGTTCTGTCTCACAATTTTTTCACTAGTTTAATGTGGGGAATTGATTCATGTCATTCTGACCTATAAATCAAAAGTGATGGATGATATTGGGCAAACATGTCAAGTTTATCGGCCTAATAAAATGAACATTCTAAACTGATCGTTGGTGGTCGTTGAGTAAAATCTTAAAAATGAAGAATAATGCATGGCATCACGCAGTTTGGGATTGACTGGATTACTTGGATGCTTTGTCGTACCTATTTCTTGGATGCTTTGTAATATCTATTTCTGTCTAAAATTTTGTTACAATATAGAACATTGAACTAGCGTAATCTGGGCATTGGATTCGTGTCATTTGGAGCTACAAATCAAATTGTATGGACGATTTAGCGCAGACATGTCAAGTTGATTGGCCAGTTAAAATGATGATTCTAAACTGATAATTGGTTCTCATTGAGTAAAAGCTTATAAATGAAGAATAATGCACAGCAACACGCAGTTTGGGATTCATTGGATTACTTGGACGCTTTGTTGTATCTATTTCTGCCTCCAATTTTGTCCCAATATAGAAAATTGAGCTACCTTAACGTAAGCATTGGATTTTTGCTATTCTAAGCTCTAAATCAAGAGTTACAGATGGTTTACTGCGGACATGTCAAGTTGATCGGCGAGTGAAAGTGATCATTCTAAACTCATCATTGGGGCTCATTGAGTAAACACTTATAAATGAAGCATACTACATAGCATCACACAGTTTTGTATAGATTGGATTACTTGGACGCTTTGTATTATCTATTTTTGCCTCAAATTTTGTTATCCTATAAAAAAATTAGGTAGCTTAACATGGGCATTGGTATCATGTGTTTTTGAGCTCAAAATCAAAAGTTACGGATGATTTAGTGCGCATCTATCAAGTTCACCAGCCAATTAAAATGACCATTCTAAACAGATCATTGGTGCTCATTGAGTAAAATCTTATAAATGAAGCATAGTGCATGGCATCACGTAGTCTGGGATAGATTGGATTACTTAGACACTTTGTCGTATCTAGTTCAATCTCATATTGTGCCACAATATAGAAAATTGAACTAGCTTAATGTGGGCAATTGATTCATGTCATTCTGACCTATAAATCAAAAGTTATGGATGATATTGGGCAAACATGTCAAGTTTATTGGCTTGTTAAAATGAACATTCTAAACTGATCGTTGGTGGTCATTGAGTAAAATCTTAAAAATGAAGAATAATGCATGGCATCACGCAGTTTGGGATTGACAGGAATACTTGGACGCTTTGTCGTATCTATTTCTTGGATGCTTTGTCATATCTATTTCTGTCTAAAATTTTGTTACAGTATAGAACATTGAACTACCTTAATGTGGGCATTGGATTCGTGTCATTCTGAGCTACAAATCAAAATTTATAAACGATTTAGTGCAGACTTGTCAAATTGATTGGTCAGTTATAATGATCATTCTAAACTGATAATTAGTGCTCATTGAGTAAAAGCTTATAAATGAAGAATAATGCACGACATCATGCAGTGTGGGATTGACTGGATTACTTGGACGCTTTGTTATATCTATTTCTGTCTCCAATTTTTTCGAAATATAGAAAATTGAGATAGATTAACGTAAGCATTGGATTTGTGCCATTCTAAGCTCTAAATCAAGAGTTACGTATGATTTAGTGCGAACATGTCTAGTTGATCGGCCAGTGAAAGTGATAATTCTAAACTCATCATTGGGGCTCATTGAGTAAACGCTTATAAATGAAGCATACTACATAGCATCACACAGTTTTGTATATATTGCATTACTTGGACGCTTTGAATTATCTGTTTTGCCTCAAATTTTGTTAACCTATAAAACAATTAGCTAGCTTAATGTGGGTGTTGGTTTCATGTGTTTCTGAGCTGTAAATCAAAAGTTACGGACGATTTAGTGCGCATATGTCAAGTTCACCGGCTAGTTAAAGTGATCATTCTAAACAGATCATTGGTGCTCATATAGTAAAAGCTTATAAATGAAGCATAATGCGTGGCATCATGTAGTCTTGGATAGATTGGATTACTTAGACTCTTTGTCGTATCTAGTTCAATCTCAAATTTTGCCACAATATAGAAAATTGAACGGCAATTGATTCATGTCATTCTGACCTATAAATCAAAAGTTAAGGATGGTATTGGGCAAACATGTCAAGTTTATCGGCCTGTTAAAATGAACATTCTAAACTGATCGTTGGTGGTCATTGAGTATAATCTTAAAAATAAAGAATAACGCATGGCATCACGCAGTTTGGGATTGACTGGATTACTTGGACGATTTTTTTTTTATCTATTTCTTGGATGCTTTGTCATATCTATTTTTGTCTAAAATTTTGTTACATTATAGAACATTGAACTACCTTATTGTGGGTATTGGATTCGTGTCATTCTGAGCTACAAATCAAAATTTATGGACGATTTAGTGCAGACATGTCAAGTTGATTGGCCAGTTAAAATGATCATTCTAAACTGATAATTGGTGCTCATTGAGTAAAGGCTTATAAATGAAGAATAATGCATGGAATCACGCAGTTTGGGATTGACTGGATTACTTGGATGCTTTGTTGTATCTATTTCTGTCTCCAATTTTGTCACAATATAGAAAATTGAGCTAGCTTAACGTAAGGATTGGATTTGTGCAATTTTCTGAGCTCTAAATCAAGAGTTTTGGATGATTTAGTGCGGACATGTCAAATTGATCGGCCAGTGAAAGTGATCATTCTAAACTCATCATTGGGGCTCATTGAGTAAACACTTATATATGAAGCATACTACATAGCATCACACAGTTTTGTATAGATTGGATTACTTGGACACTTTCTATTATCTATTTTGCCCCAAATTTTGTTACCCTATAAAAAAGTTAGCTAGCTTAATGTGGGCATTGGTTTCATGTGTTTCTGATCTCTAAATCAAAAGTTACGGACTATTTAGTGCGCATATGTCAAGTTCACCGGCCACTTAAAGTGATCATTCTAAACATATCATTGGTGCTCATTGAGTAAAAGCTTATCAATGAAGCATAATGCATGGCATCACGTAGTCTGGGATAGATTGGATTACTTAGACGCTTTGTCGTATCTATTTCAATCTCAAATTTTGCCACTATATAGAAAATTGAACTAGCTTAATGTGTGCAATTGAGTCATGTCATTCTGACCTATAAATGAAAAGTTAAGGACGATATTGGGCAAACATGTCAGGTTTATCGGCTTCTAAAATGAACATTCTAAACTGATCGTCGGTGGTCATTGAGTGAAAGCTTATAAATGAAGAATAATGCATGGCATCATGCAGTTTCTGATTGAGTGGATTACTTGAACGCTTTGTCGTATCTATATCTTGTGTGCTTTGTCATATCTATTTCTGTCTTAAATTTTGTTACACTATAGAACATTGAACTAGCTTAATGTACGCATTGCATTCGTGTCATTCTGAGCTACAAATCAAAATTTATGAACGATTTAGTGCAGACATGTCAACTTGATCAGCCAGTTAAAATGTAATTCTAAACTGATAATTGGTGCTCATTGAGCAAAAGCTTATAAATGAAGAATAATGCATGGCATCATGCAGTTTGGGATAGACTGGATTACTTGGACGCTTTTTCGTATCTATTTCTGTCTCAAATTTTGTCACAGTATAGAAAATTCAGCTAGTTTAATAAAAGCATTGGATTCATGTCATATTGAGCTTTAAATCAAAAGTTTGGATGATTTAATGCAGAAATGTTAAGTTGATCGGCCAGTGAAAGTGATCATTCTAAACTGATCATTGGTGCTGATTGAGTAAACGATTATAAATGAAGCATAATGCATAGCATCACACAGTCTTGGATAGATTGGATTACTTGAACTATTTGTCGTATCTATTTCTGTCCCAAAATTTGTTACACTATAGAAAATTGAGCAAGATTAACTTACGCAATTGATTCGTGTGTTTTTTAGCTCTAAATCAAAAGTTACAGACGATTTAAAATTGATCAGCGAGTTAAAATGCTCATTCTAAACTGATCATTGGTGCTCATTAAGTAAAGGTTGAGGCATAAAGCGTGGCATCACGCTGTTTAGGATAGATTGGATTACTTTGACGCTTTGTTGTATCTATTTCTGTTTTAAATTTTGTCACAATATCATAATTTGAACTATCTTAATGTGGGCATTGGATTCATGTAATTGTGAGCTATAAATCAAAAGTTATGGACGATTTAGTGCAGGCATAACAAGTTGATCGGCCTGTTTAAATGATCATTCTAAACTGATCATTGGTGCTCATTGAGTAAAATTTTATAAATGAAAAATAATGCATGGCATCACGCAGGTTGGGAAGTATTGGATTACTTCGACGTTTTGTCGTATCTATTTCTGTCTTAAATTTTCTCAATTATAGAAAATTGAACTAGCTTAACATAAGCATTGGATTTGTGTTATTCTGAGGTCTAAATCAAAAGTTATGGATGAATAGTGCGGACATGTCAAGTTGATCGGCCAGTGAAAGTGATAATTATAAAATTATCATTGGTGCGGAATTATTAAATGCTTATAAATGAAGGATAATGCATAGCATCACATAGTTTTGGGTAGATTGGATTACTTGAACGCTTTGTAGTATCTATTTCTGTATCAAATTTTGTTACACTATAGAAAATTGAGCTAGCTTAACGTGGGCATTAGATTCGTTTGTTTCTGAGCTCTAAATCAAAAGTTACGAACGATTTAGTGCAGACATTTCAAGTTGATTGGCGAGTTAAAATCATTATTCTAAACAGATCATTGGTGCTCATTAAGTAACGGCTTATAAATGAGGCATAAAACATGGCATCACGCAGATTGGGATATATTTGATTACTTTGATGCCTTTTCGTATCTAGTTCTGTTTCAGATTTTGTCACATTATAGAAAATTGAACTAGCTTAAAGTGGGCATTGGATTTGTGTCATTCTGAGCTATAAATCAAAAGTTATGGAAGATTTAGTCCTGACATGACAAATTGATTGGCCAGTTAAAATGCTGATTCTAAACTGATCATTGGGGTTCATTGAGTAAAAGCTTATAAAAAAAAAATAATGCATGACATCACGCAGTTTGGAAAGGATTGAATTACTTGGACGCTTTGTCTCTATTTCTATCTCAAATTTTGTCAAAATATATAAAATTGAGTCAAGTTAACGAGGGCGTTTAAGTCGTGTAATTCTGAGCTCTAGATCAAAAGTTACTGACGTTTTAGTGCGGACATATCAGGTTGATCGGCCAATTAAAGTGATCATTCCAAACTGATCATTGGTGTTGATTAAGTAAAGACTTATAAATGAATAATAATGCATGGCACCACACAATTCGGGATAGATCTGATTACTTGGACGCTTTGTCGTATCTATTTCTGTCTCAAATTTTGTCACAATATAGAAAACTGAACTAGCTTAATGTGGGCATTGGATTCGTGTAATTCTAATCTATGAATGGAAAGTTATGAACGGTATAGTGCAGACATGTCAAGTTGATTGGCTAGTTAAAATGATCATTCTAAACTGACATTGATGCTCATTGAGTAAAAGCTTATAAATGAAGAATAATGCATGGCATCACACAGTTTGGGATAGACTGGATTACTTGGACCCTTTTTCATATCTATTTATGTCTCAAATTTTGACATAATATAGAAAATTTAGCTAGCTTAACGTGGACATTAAATTCGTATCATTCTGAGCTCTAAATCAAAAGTTACAGACGATTTAGTGTGGGCATGTCAAGTTGATAGGCCAGTTAAAGTTATCATTCGAAACTGATCATTGGTGTTGATTGAGTAAAGACTTATAAATGAAGAATAATACATGGCACCACGCACTTGGGGATAGATTGGATTATTTGGACACTTTGTTGTATCTATTTCGGTCTCAAAGTTTGTCAAAATATTGAAAATTGAGCTTGCTTATCATGGGCATTGGATTCGTGTACAAAAAGTTACGACGATTTAGTGTGGTCAGGTCAAGTTGATCAGTCATTTGATATTATTATTCTAAATTGATCATAGGTGCTCATTGATTAAAAGCTTATAAATGAAGCATAAAGCATGGCATCACGCAGTCTGGGATAGATTGGATTACTTTGACGCTTTGTTGTATCTAGTTTTGTCTCAAATTTTGTCACAATATAGAAAATTGAACTAGCTTAGTGTGGGCATTGGACTCGTGTCATTCTAAGCTATAAATAAGAAGTTATGGATGATATAGTGCAGAAATGTCAAATTGATCAGCTAGTTAAAATGATCATTCTAAACTGATCGTTGGTGCTCATTGAGTAAAAGCTTATACATGAAGAATAATGCATGGCATCACAGAGTTCGGGATAGATTGGATTACTTGTACTCTTTGTTGTATCTATTTCTATCTCAAATTTTTTCATAATATAGAAATTTGAGCTAGCTTAACGTGAGCATTGGATTTCTGTTATTATGTGCTCTAAATCAAAAGATATGGACAATTTAGTGCGGACATGTCAAGTTGATTGGACAGTGAAAGTGATCAGTATAAACTAATCATTGGTGCTGATTGATTAAACGCTTATAAATGAAGCATAATGCATAGCATCACAGAATTTTGGATAGATTGGATTGCTTGGATGCTTAGACGCATCTATTTTTGTCTCAAATTTTGTTATAGTATAGAAAATTGAGCTAGCTTAACGTGGGAATTGATCCGTGTGTTTCTGAGCTCTAAATCAAAAGTTATGGACGATTTAGTACGGACGATTTAGTGTGGACATGTCAAGTTGATCGGCCAGTTAAAATGATCATTCTAAACTGATCATTGGTGCTCATTGAGTAAAAGCTTATAAATGAAAAATAATGCATGGCATCACGCTGCTTGGGAAGGATTGGATTACTTGGACGCTTTGTTGTATCTATTTTTGTCTCAAATTTTCTCACAATAGAAAAAATTGAGCTAACTTAACATGGGCATTGGACTTTTCGTGTGATTAAGAGCTATAAATAAAAAGTTATGGAGGACTTAGTGCTGACATGTCAAGTTGAGCGGCCAGTTAAAATGGTCATTTTAAACTGATCATTGGTACTCATTAAGTAAAGGCTAATAAATGAAGCATAACGCATGGCATCACACAGTTTTGGATAGATTGGATTACTTGTATGCTTTGGCATATCTATTTCTGTCTCAAATTTTGTTACAATATAGAAAACGGAGCTAGCTCAACGTGGGCATTGGATTTGTGTCATTCTGAGCTTTAAATCAAAAGTTACGAACGATTTAGTGCAGACATGTCAAGTTGATAGGCGAGTTAAAATGATCATTCTAAATTGATCATTGGTGCTCATTATGTAAAGACATATAAATGAGGCATAAAACATGGCATAAGGCAGTTTGGGATAGATTGGATTACTTTGACGCTTTGTCGTATATACTTCTGTTTCAAGTTTTGTCACAATATAGAAAATTGAACTAGCTTAATGTGGGCATTGGATTCGTGTCATTCTGAGCTATAAATCAAAAGTTATGGACGATTAAGTGCGGACATTGACAAGTTGATCGACTAGTTAAAATGATCATTCTAAACTTATCATTGGTGATCATTGAGAAAAAGCTTATAAATGAAAAATAATGCATGGCATCACGCTGCTTGTGAAGGATTGGATTACTTGGATGGTTTTTCGTATCTATTTCTGTCTCAAATTTTGTCACCATAGAGAAAATTGATCTAGCTTAACGAGGGCATTTAATTCGTGTGATTAGAGCTCTAAATCAAAAGTTACAGATAATTTAGAGCGGACATGTCAAGTTCATCGGCTAGTTAAAGCGATCATTCTAAACAGATCATTGGTGGTTATTGAGTAAATACTTATAAATGAAGCATAATGCATGGTATCACGCAGTTTGGGATAGATTGCATCACTTTGATGCATTGTTGTATCTAATTCGATCTCAAATTTTTTCACAATATTGAAAATTGAACTAGCTTAATGTGGGCATTGGATTCGTGTCATTCTGAGCTATAAATCAAAATTTATGGACGATTTAGTGCAGACATATCAAGTTGATCAGACAGTGAAAGTGATCATTATAAACTAATAATTGGTGCTGATAGATTAAACACTTATAAATGAATCATATTGCATAGCCTCACACAATTTTTGGTAGATTGGATTACTTGGACGCTTTGACGTACCTATTTCTATCTCAAATTTTGTTATACTATAGAAAATTGAGCTAGCTTAACGTGGGAATTGATCCATGTGTTTCTGAGCTCTAAATCAAAAGTTACGGACAATTTAGTACGGACGATTTAGTGCGGACTTGTCAAGTTGATCGGCCAGTTAAAATGGTCATTCTAAACTGATCATTCGTGCTCATTAAGAAAAAGCTTATAAATGAAAAATAACACATGGCATCACGTAGTTTGGGATAGATTCGATTACTAGGACGCTTTGTCGTATCTATTTCTGTCTCAATTTTTTTCAAAATATAGAAAATTGAGCTAACTTAACGTGGGCATTGGATTCGTGTCTTTATGGGCTCTAAATCAAAAGTTATGAACGATTTAGTGTGGACATGTCAAGTTGATCGACCAGTTAAAATGATCATTGTAAACTGATCATTGGTGCTCATTAAGTAAAGGCTAATAAATGAAGCATAACGCATGGCATCACACATTTTTTGATAGACTGGATTACTTGTATGCTTTGTCATATCTATTTCTATCTCAAATGTTGTTACAATATAGAAAATTTAGCTAGCTCAACGTAAGCATTGGATTCCTATCATTCTGAGCTCTAAATAAAAAGTTACGGACGATTTAGTGCGGACATGTCAAGTTGATCGGCTACTTAAAATGATCATTCTAAACTAATCATTGATGTTCATTAAATAAAGGCTTATAAATTAGGCATAAAGCATGGCATCATGCAGTTTTGGATAGATTGAATTACTTGGCACTTTGTCGTATCTAGTTTTGTTTAAATTTTGTGACACCATAGAAAACTGAACTAGCTTAATGTGGGCATTCGAGTCGTGTCATTTGAAGCTATAAATGACAAGTTATGGACGATTTAGTGCAGATATGTCAAGTTGATCGGCCAGTTAAAATACACATTCTAAAATGATTGTTGCTAGTCATTGAGTAAAAGCTTACAAATGAAGAATAATGCATGGCATCACACAATTTGGGATAGACTGGATTACTTTGATGCTTTGTCGTATCTACTTCTGTTCAAATGTTGTCACAATATAGAAAATTGAACTAGCTTAATGTGGACATTGGATTCGTGTCCTTTGGAGCTATAAATCAAAAGTTATGGACGATTTAGTGAACACATGACAAGTTGATCGACCAGTTAAAATGATCATTCTAAACTGATCATTGGTGCTATTGAGTTAAAGCTTATAAATGAAAAAAAAATGCATGGCATCACGCTGCTTGGGAAGGATTGGATTACTTGGACACTTTTTGTATCGAATTCTGTCTCAAATTATGTCACAATATAGAAAATTGAGCTAGCTTAACGAGGGCATTTAATTCGTGTGATTCTGAGCTCTAAATCAAAATTTATGGACGATTTAGTGCGGACATGTCAAGTTCATCGGCCAGTTAATGTGATCATTTTAAACTGATCATTGGTGCTCATTAAGTGAAGGCTTATAAATGAAGCACAACACATGGCATCACATAGTTTTGGATAGATTGGATTATTTGGATGCTTTATTGTACCTATTTCTGCCTCAAATTTTATTACAATATTGCAAAATTGAGCTAGCTTAATGTGGGCATTGGATTTGTGTCATTCTGAGCTCTAAATCAAAAGTTACAGACGATTTAGTGCAGATATATCAAGTTGAGTGGCCTGTTAAAGGGATCATTCTAAACAGATCATTGGTGCTCAGTAAGTATAACCTTATAAATGAAACATAAAGCATAGCATCAAAATGTTTGGATAGATTGGATTACTTGGACGCTTTGTCATCTCCATTTTTGTCTCAAATTTTGTCACAATATAGAAAATTGAGCTAGCTTAACGTGGGCATTGGATTCGTGTCATTCTAAGCTCTATATAAAAAATTACAGACGATTTAGTGCGTACATGTCAAGTTGATCGGCAAGTTAAATTGACCGTCATTGGTGCTCATTGAGTAAAGGCTTATAAATGAAGCATAATGCATGGCATCAGGCAGTTTGGGTTATATTGGATTACTTGGACGCTTTTTCGTATCTAGATTTTTCTTAAATTTTCTCACAATATAGATAACTGAACGAGCTTAATGTGGGCATTGGATTCGTGTCATTCTGAGCTACAAATCAAAAGTTATGGATGATATAGTGTAGACATGTCAAGTTGATCAGCAAGGCTTATACATGAAGCATAACACATGGCATCAAATAGTTTTGGATAGATTGGATTACTTGGATGCTTTATCGTATCTATTTCTATCCCAAATTTTGTTACAATATAGAAAATTTAGCTAGCTTAACGTGAGCATTGGATTTGTGTCATTCTGAACTCTAAATAAAAAAATACGGACGATTTAGTGCGAACATATCAAGTTGAGTGGCTAGTTAAAGTGATAATTCTAAACAGATCATTGGTGCTCATTAAGTAAAGGCTTATAAATGAGGCATAAAACATGGCATCAAAATGTTTGGATAGACTGGATTACTTAGACACTTTGTCGTCTCAATTTCTATCTCAAAATTTGTCAAAATATAGAAACTTGAGATTGTTTATCATGGGCATTGGATTCGTGTCATTCAGAGCTCTAAATAAAAAGTTATGGACGATTTTGTGTGAACATGTCAAGTTGATCGGCCAGTTGATATGATTATTCTAAACTGATCATTGGTGCTCATTGAGTAGGTTATAAATGAAGTTTAATGCATGGAATCGTGGAGTTCTGGATAGATTGGATTATTTGAACTCATTTTCTCATCTAGTCTGTCTCAAATATTCTAACAGTATAGAAAATTGAACTAGCTTAATGTGTACATTGGATTCGTGTCATTATGAGCTAGAAATCAAAAGTTATGGATGATTTATTGCAGACATGACAAGTTGATCAGCCAGTTAAAATGATCATTCTAAATTGATCATTGGTGCTCATTGAGTAAAAGCTTATAAATGAAAAATAATGCATGGCATCACGCAGTTTGGGAAGGATTGGATTACTTGGATGCTTTGTCGTATCTATTTCTGTTTCAAATTTTGTCACAATATAGAACGTTGAGCTAGCTTAACGTGGCCGTTTCATTCGTGTGTTTCTGAGCTCTAAATCAAAAGTTACGGACGATTTAGTGCGGACATGTCAAGTTGATCGGTCATTTAAAGTGATCATTGGTGCTGATTGAGTAAAAGCTTATTAATGAAGCATAATGCATGGCATCACGCTGTTTTGGATAGATTGGATTACTTTGACGCTTTTTCATATGAAGTTATGCCTCAGATTTTGTCATAATATAGAAAATGGAGCTGGCTTAATGTGGGCAACTGATACGTGTCATTCTGAGTTATAAATCAAAAGTTATGGACGATATAGTGCAGAAATGTCAACTTGATCAGCCAGGTAAAATAATCATTATAAACTGATCATTGGTGCTTATTGAGTAAAAGCTTATAAATGAAGCATAAAGAATGGCAGCAAGTAGTTTGGATAGATTGGATTACTTGGACGCTTTGTCGTCTCTATTTGAGTATCAAATTTTGGCACAATATAGAAAATTGAGCTAGCTTTACGTGGGCATTGGATTCGTGTCATTCTAAGCTCTAAATCAAAAATTACAAACGATTTAGTGCGGACATGTCAAGTTGATCGGCTAGCTAAAGTGATCATTCTAAACTGATCATTGGTGCTCATTGACTAAAGGCTTATAAATGAAGCAAAATGCATGGCATCACGCAGTTTGGGTTGTAGTGGATTACTTGCACGCTTTGTCGTATCTAGTTCTGTTTCAAATTGTGTCACAATATAGAAAATTGAACTAGCTTAATGTGGTCATTGAATTCGTGTCAATCAGAGCTATAAATTAAAAGTTATGGACGATATTGTTAGTTGGTTGGCCAGTTAAAATGATCATTGTTGCTCATTGAGTAAAACCTTATAAATGAAGCATAAATCATGGAAGCATGTAGTTTGGATAGATTGGATTACTTGGACGCTTTGTCGTCTCCATTTCTGTCTCAAATTTTGCCACAATATGGAAAATTGAGCTAGCTTAACGTGGGCATTGGATTCGTGTCATTCTGAGCTCTATATCAAAAATTACGGACGATTTAGTGCGTACATGTCAAGTTGATCGGCAAGTTAAAGTGACCATTCTAAACTGATCATTGGTGCTCATTGAGTAAAGGCTTATAAATGAAGCATAATGGAAGGCATCATGCAGTTTGGGATCGATTGGATTACTTGGATGCTTTGTCGTATCTAGTTTTTCTTCAAATTTTGTCACAATATAGAAAATTGAAATAGCTTAATGTGGGTATTGGATTCGTGTTATTCTGAGTTTTAAATCAAAAGTTATGGATGATTTAGTGCGTACATGTCAAGTTGATCAGGCAGTTAAAGTGATCATTCTAAACTGATCATTGGTGCTTATTGAGTAAAGGCTTATAATGAAGCATAATGCATGGCATCACATAGTTTTGGATATATTGGATTACTTGAATGCTTTTTCATATCTATTTCTGTCTCAAATTTTGTTACAATATAGAAAATTGAGCTAGTTTAATGTGGGCATTAAATTCGCGTGTTTCGGAGCTCTAAATCGAAAAATACACACAATTTAGTGGAGACATGTCAATTTGATCGGCTAGTTAAAGTGATCATTCTAAACTGATCATTGGTGCTCATTAAGTAAAGCCTTATAAATGAAGCATAAAGCATGGCATCATACAGTTTGGGATAGATTGGATTACTCAGACGCCTTGTCATATCTAGTTCTTTCTCAAACTTTTTCACAACATAGAAAGTTTATCTAGGTTAATGTGCGCAATGTGTTCATGTCATTCAGACCTATAAATCAAAAGTTACAGACAATTTAGTGTTGACATGTCAACTTGATCGGCCAATTAAAGTAATCATTCTAAACTGATCAATGATGCTCATTGAGTAAAGGCTTATAAATGAAGCATAATACATGGCATCACACAATTTTGGTAGATTGGATTATTTGGACGCTTTGTCATATCTATTTTTGTCTCAAAGTTTGTTACAATATAGAAAATTGAGCTAGCTTGATGTGGGCATTGGATTCGTGTGTTTCTGAGCTCTAAATTGAAAAAATACACACGATTTAGTACGGACATGTCAAGTTGATCGGCCAGTTAAAGTGATCATTCTAAACTGGTCATTTGTGCTCATTAAGTAGCCTTATAAATGAAGCATAAAGCATGGCATCACGCAGTTTGGGATAGATTGGATTACTTCGACGCTTTGTCATATCTAGTTCTATCTCAAAATTTCTCCCAACATAGAAAATTTAACTAGTTTAATGTGTGAATTGTATTCAAAGCTACAAAATAAACGTTATGGACGATTTAGTGCGGACATGTCAACTTGATCGGCCAGTTAGACTGGTCATTCTAAAATGATCAATGGTGCTGATTGAGTAAAAGCTTATAAATAAAAAATAATGCACGGCATCATGCATTTTGGGATGGATTGGAATACTTGGACGCTTTGTAGTATTTGTTTCTGTCTGAAATTTTGTTACAATATAGAAAATTGAGCTAGCCTAACGTGGGCATTGGATTCGTGTGTTTCAGAACTCTAAAAGAAATGTTATGCACGATTTGGTGCGGAGATATCAAATTGATCGGCCAGTTAAAGTGATCATTCTAAACGAATCATTTCTGCTCATTGAGTAAAAACTTATAAATGAATCATAACGTGTGGCATTATGCAGTTTGCGATAGAGTGGATTACTTGTACGCTTTGTCGTCTCTACTTCTGTATCAAATTTTGTAAAACTATAGAAAACTTATCTAGGTTAATGTGGGCATTGGATTCGTGTCGTTTTGAGCTCACAATCAAAAGTTACGAACAATTTACTGTAGACATGGCAAGTTTATCAGCCAGTTAATATGATTATTCTAAACTGATCATTAGTACTCATTGAGATAAGGCTTATAAATGAAGCATAATGCATGGCATCACACAGTTTTGGATAAATTGGATTACTTGGACGCTTTTTCGTATCTTTTTCTGTCTCAAATTTTGTTACAATATAGAAAATTGAGCTAGCCTAATGTGGGCATTGGATTCGTGTGTTTCTGAAATCTAAATGAAAAGTTATGCACGATTTGGTGCGGAGATGTCAAATTGATCGGCCAGTTAAAGTGATCGTTCTAAGCGAATCATTTCTGCTCATTGAGTAAAAACTAATAAATGAAGCATAACGTGTGGCATAATGCAGTTTACGATAGATTGGATTACTTGTACGCTTTGTCGTCTCTACTTTTGTATTAAATTTTGTAAAATTATAGAAACTTATATAGGTTAATGTGGGCATTGGATTCGTGTCGTTCTGAGCTCACAATCAAAAGATACGAACAATTTACTGTAGACATGTCAAGTTGATCAGTCAATTAATATGATTATTCTAAACTGATCATTAGTACTCATTGAGAAAAGGCTTATAAATGAAGCATAATGCATGGCATCACACAGTTTTGGATAAATTGGATTACTTGGATGCTTTTTCGTATCTTTTTCTGTCTCAAATTTTGTTACAATATAGAAAATTGATCTAGCTTAATGTGGGCATTGGATTCGTGTGTTTCTGAAGCCTAAATGAAAAGTTAGCGAGGATTTAGTGCGGACATGTCAAATTGATTGGCCAGTTAAAGTGATCATTTTAAACTAATCATTGGTGCTCATTGAGTAAAGGGTTATAAATGGAGCATAACAAGTAGCATCAAGTAGTTTGCAATAGATTGGATTACCTGGACGCTTTGTAGTCCTACTTTGGTCTAAAATTTTGTTACACTATAGAAAATTAAGCTAGCTTAACGTGGGCATTGGATTCGTGTGTTTCTGAGCTCTCAATAAAAAGTTACGGACCATTTAGTGTGGACATGTCAAGGTGATTAGCGACTTAAAATGATCATTCTAAACAGATCATTGGTGCTCATTAAATAAAGGCTTATAAATGAAGCATAAAGCATCATCACGCATTTTGGGATAGATTGGATTACTTAGACGCTTTGTCGTATCTAGTTTTGACTCAAATTTTGTCACAATATATGAAATTGAACTAGCTTAACGTGGGCATTGGATTCGTGTCATTCTGATCTCTAAATCAAAAGTTACAAACGATTTAGTGCGTACAGTCAAGTTGATCGGCCAGTGAAAGTGATCAATCTAAACTGATCATTGGTGCTGAATTGAGTAAAGGCTTAAAAATGAAGCACAATGAATAGCATCACACAGTTTTGGATAGATTGGATTACTTGGACGCTTTGTCATATCTATTTCTGTCTCAAATTTTATTAAACAATAGAAAATTGAGCTAGCTTAATGTGGGTATCGGTTTCGTGTGTTTTTGAGCTCTAAATCAAAAGTTTGGGATGGATTAGATTTCTTGGACGCTTTGTTGTATCTATTTCTGTCTCAAATTGTTGTAGCTTAACCTGGGCATTTGTTTCATGTCATTCTGAGCTTTTACTCAAAAGTTACTAACGATTTAGTACGTACATGCCAAGTTGATCAGCCAGTTCAGTGATTATTATAAACTGATCATTGGTGCTCATTAAGTAAAGTCTTATAAATAAAGCATAAAGCATGGCATCACGCAGTTTGGGATAGATTGGATTACTTAGACGCTTTGTCGTCTTTACTACTGTCTAAAATTTTGTCAAAATATAGAAAATTTATCTGGTCTAACGTGGACATTGGATTCGTGTCATTCTAAGTTCAAAATCAAAAGTTATGAACGATTTATTGTACATGTCAAGTTGATCGGCCAAATAATATGATAATTCTAAACTGATCATTGGTGCTCATTGAGTAAAAGCTTATAAATGATGCATAATGCATGGCATCACACAGTTTTGGATAGATTCCATTACTTGGAAGCTTTGTCGTATTTATTTTTGTCTCAAATTTTGTTACAATATAAAAAATTGAGCTAGCTTAACGTGTGCATTGGATTCGAGTCATTCAGAGCTCTAAATAAAAAGTTAAGGACGATTTAGTGCAGAAATATCAAGTTGAGTGGCCAGTTAAAAATATCATTCTAAACAGATCATTGGTGAACATTGAGTAAAGGCTTATAAATGAAGCATAATGAATGGCATCGCACAGTTCTGGATAGATTGGATTACTTGGACGCTTTTTCGTATCTAGATCTCTCTCAAAATTTCACAACATAGAAAATTTAACTAGTTTAATGTGCGCATTGTATTCGTGTCATTCAGAGCTATAAAATAAATGTTACGAACGATTTAGTGCGGACATGTCAACTTGATCGGCCAGTTAAACTGATCATTCTAAACTGACCAATGGTGATCAATGAGTAGAAGCTTATAAATAAAAAATAATGCACGACATCATGCATTTTGGGATGGATTGGATTACTTGGATGCTTTGTAGTATCTATTTCAGTCTCAAATTTTGTTACAATATAGAAAATTGGGCTAGCCTAACGTGGGCATTAGATTCGTGTGTTTCTGAACTCTAAATGAAAAGTTATGCACGATTTGGTGCGGAGATGTCAAATTGATCGGCCAGTGAGTGTGATCATTCTAAATGAATCATTTTTGCTCATTGAGTAAAAACTTATAAATGAAGCATAACGTGTGGCATCATCCAGTTTGCAATAGATTGGATTACTTGTACGCTTTGTCGTCTCTACTTCTGTATCAAATTTTGTAAAATTATGAAAACTTATCTAGGTTAATGTGAGCATTGGATTCGTGTCGTTCTGAGTTCACAATCAAAAGTTACGAACAATTTACTGTAGACATGTCAAGTTGATCAGCCAATTAATATGATTATTCTAAATTGATCATTAGTACTCATTGAGAAAAGGCTTATAAATGAAGCATAATGCATGGCATCATACAGTTTTGGATCAATTGGATTACTTGGACGCTTTTTCGTATCTTTTTCTGTCTCAAATTTTGTTACAATATAGAAAATTGAGCTAGCCTAACGTGGGAATTCGATTTATGTGTTTCTGAACTCTAAATCAAAAGTTATGAACGATTTGGTGTGGAGATGTCAAATTGATCGGCCAGTTAAAGTGATCCTTCTAAACGAATCATTTCTGCTCATTGAGTAAAAACTTATAAATGTAGCATAACGTGTGGCATCATGCAGTTTTCGATAGATTGGATTACTTGTACGCTTTGTCGTCTCTACGTCTGTATCAAGCTTTGTAAAATTATAGAAAACTTATCTAGGTTAATGTGGGCATTGGATTTGTGTCGTTCTGAGCTCACAATCAAAAGTTACGAACAATTTACTGTAGACATGTCAAGTTGATCAGCCAGTTAATATGATTATTCTAAATTGATCATTAGTACTCATTGAGAAAAGGCTTATAAATGAAGCATAATGCATGGCATCACACAGTTTTGGATAAATTGGATTACTTGGACGCTTTTTCGTATCTTTTTCTGTCTCAAATTTTGTTACAATATAGAAAATTGAGTTAGCCTAACGTGGGCATTGGATTCGTGTGTTTCTGAACTCTAAATGAAAAGTTAGGCACGATTTGGTGCGGAGATGTCAAATTGATCGGCCAGTTAAAGTGATCATTCTAAACGAATCATTTCTGCTCATTGAGTAAAAACTTATAAATGTAGCATAACGTGTGGCATCATGCAGTTTGCGATAGATTGGATTACTTGTACGCTTTGTCGTCTCTACTTTTGTATCAAATTTTGTAAAATTATAGAAACTTATATAGGTTAATGTGGGCATTGAATTCGTGTCGTTCTGAGCTCACAATCAAAAGATACGAACAATTTACTGTAGACATGTCAAGTTGATCAGTCAATTAATATGATTATTCTAAACTGATCATTAGTACTCATTGAGAAAAGGCTTATAAATGAAGCATAATGCATGGCATCACACAGTTTTGAATAAATTGGATTACTTGGATGCTTTTTCGTATCTTTTTCTGTCTCAAATTTTGTTACAATATAGAAAATTGATCTAGCTTAATGTGGGCATTGGATTCGTGTGTTTCTGAAGCCTAAATGAAAAGTTAGCGAGGATTTAGTGCGGACATGTCAAATTGATTGGCCAGTTAAAGTGATCATTTTAAACTAATCATTGGTGCTCATTGAGTAAAGGCTTATAAATGGAGCATAACAAGTAGCATCAAGTAGTTTGCAATAGATTGGATTACTTGGACGCTTTGTAGTCCTACTTTGGTCTCAAATTTTGTTACACTATAGAAAATTAAGCTAGCTTAACGTGGGCATTGGATTCGTGTGTTTCTGAGCTCTCAATAAAAAGTTACGGACCATTTAGTGTGGACATGTCAAGGTGATTAGCGACTTAAAATGATCATTCTAAACAGATCATTGGTGCTCATTAAATAAAGGCTTATAAATGAAGCATAAAGCATCATCACGCATTTCGGGATAGATTGGATTACTTAGACGCTTTGTCGTATCTAGTTTTGACTCAAATTTTGTCACAATATATGAAATTGAACTAGCTTAACGTGGGCATTGGATTCGTGTCATTCTGATCTCTAAATCAAAAGTTACAAACGATTTAGTGCGTACAGTCAAGTTGATCGGCCAGTGAAAGTGATCAATCTAAACTGATCATTGGTGCTGAATTGAGTAAAGGCTTAAAAATGAAGCACAATGAATAGCATCACACAGTTTTGGATAGATTGGATTACTTGGACGCTTTGTCATATCTATTTCTGTCTCAAATTTTATTAAACAATAGAAAATTGAGCTAGCTTAATGTGGGTATCGGTTTCGTGTGTTTTTGAGCTCTAAATCAAAAGTTTGGGATGGATTAGATTTCTTGGACGCTTTGTTGTATCTATTTCTGTCTCAAATTGTTGAAGCTTAACCTGGGCATTTGTTTCATGTCATTCTGAGCTTTTACTCAAAAGTTACTAACGATTTAGTACGTACATGCCAAGTTGATCAGCCAGTTCAGTGATTATTATAAACTGATCATTGGTGCTCATTAAGTAAAGTCTTATAAATAAAGCATAAAGCATGGCATCACGCAGTTTGGGATAGATTGGATTACTTAGACGCTTTGTCGTCTTTACTACTGTCTAAAATTTTGTCAAAATATAGAAAATTTATCTGGTCTAACGTGGACATTGGATTCGTGTCATTCTAAGTTCAAAATCAAAAGTTATGAACGATTTATTGTACATGTCAAGTTGATCGGCCAAATAATATGATAATTCTAAACTGATCATTGGTGCTCATTGAGTAAAAGCTTATAAATGATGCATAATGCATGGCATCACACAGTTTTGGATAGATTCCATTACTTGGAAGCTTTGTCGTATTTATTTTTGTCTCAAATTTTGTTACAATATAAAAAATTGAGCTAGCTTAACGTGTGCATTGGATTCGAGTCATTCAGAGCTCTAAATAAAAAGTTAAGGACGATTTAGTGCAGAAATATCAAGTTGAGTGGCCAGTTAAAAATTTCATTCTAAACAGATCATTGGTGAACATTGAGAAAGGCTTATAAATGAAGCATAATGAATGGCATCGCACAGTTCTGGATATACTGGATTACTTGGACGCTTTTTCGTATCTAGATCTCTCTCAAAAAATTTCACAACATAGAAAATTTAACTAGTTTAATGTGCGCATTGTATTCGTGTCATTCAGAGCTATAAAATAAATGTTACGAACGATTTAGTGCGGACATGTCAACTTGATCGGCCAGTTAAACTGATCATTCTAAACTGACCAATGGTGATCAATGAGAAGAAGCTTATAAATAAAAAATAATGCACGACATCATGCATTTTGGGATGGATTGGATTACTTGGATGCTTTGTAGTATCTATTTAATTCTCAAATTTTGTTACAATATAGAAAATTGGGCTAGCCTAACGTGGGCATTAGATTCGTGTGTTTCTGAACTCTAAATGAAAAGTTATGCACGATTTGGTGCGGAGATGTCAAATTGATCGGCCAGGTAGTGTGATCATTCTAAATGAATCATTTCTGCTCATTGAGTAAAAACTTATAAATGAAGCATAATGTGTGGCATCATCCAGTTTGCGATAGATTGGATTACTTGTACGCTTTGTCGTCTCTACTTCTGTATCAAATTTTGTAAAATTATGAAAACTTATCTAGGTTAATGTGAGCATTGGATTCGTGTCGTTCTGAGTTCACAATCAAAAGTTACGAACAATTTACTGTAGACATGTCAAGTTGATCAGCCAATTAATATGGTTATTCTAAATTGATCATTAGTACTCATTGAGAAAAGGCTTATAAATGAAGCATAATGCATGGCATCACACAGTTTTGGATCAATTGGATTACTTGGACGCTTTTTCGTATCTTTTTCTGTCTCAAATTTTGTTACAATATAGAAAATTGAGCTAGCCTAACGTGGGAATTCGATTCGTGTGTTTCTGAACTCTAAATGAAAAGTTATGAACGATTTGGTGTGGAGATGTCAAATTGATCGGCCAGTTAAAGTGATCCTTCTAAACGAATCATTTCTGCTCATTGAGTAAAAACTTATAAATGTAGCATAACGTGTGGCATCATGCAGTTTGCGATAGATTGGATTACTTGTACGCTTTGTCGTCTCTACGTCTGTATCAAGTTTTGTAAAATTATAGAAAACTTATCTAGGTTAATGTGGGCATTGGATTTGTGTCGTTCTGAGCTCACAATCAAAAGTTACGAACAATTTACTGTAGACATGTCAAGTTGATCAGCCAGTTAATATGATTATTCTAAATTGATCATTAGTACATTGAGAAAAGGCTTATAAATGAAGCATAATGCATGGCATCACACAGTTTTGGATAAATTGGATTACTTGGACGCTTTTTCGTATCTTTTTCTGTCTCAAATTTTGTTACAATATAGAAAATTGAGTTAGCCTAACGTGGGCATTGGATTCGTGTGTTTCTGAACTCTAAATGAAAAGTTAGGCACGATTTGGTGCGGAGATGTCAAATTGATCGGCCAGTTAAAGTGATCATTCTAAACGAATCATTTCTGCTCATTGAGTAAAAACTTATAAATGTAGCATAACGTGTGGCATCATGCAGTTTGCGATAGATTGGATTACTTGTACGCTTTGTCATCTCTACTTATGTATCAAATTTTGTAAAATTATAGAAAACTTATCTAGGTTAATGTGGGCATTGGATTTGTGTCGTTCTGAGCTCACAATCAAAAGTTACGAACAATTTACTGTAGACATGTCAAGTTGATCAGCCAGTTAATATGATTATACTAAATTGATCATTAGTACTCATTGAGAAAATGCTTATAAATGAAGCATAATGCATGGCATCAGACAGTTTTGGATAAGTTGGATTACTTGGACACTTTTTTGTATCTTTTTCTGTCTCAAATTTTGTTACAATATAGAAAATTGAGTTAGCCTAACGTGGGCATTGGATTCGTGTGTTTCTGAACTCTAAATGAAAAGTTATGCACGATTTGGTGCGGAGATGTCAAATTGATCGGCCAGTTAAAGTGATCATTCTAAACGAATCATTTCTGCTCATTGAGTAAAAACTTATAAATGAAGCATAACGTGTGGCATCATGCAGTTTGCGATAGATTGGATTACTTGTACGCTTTGTCGTCTCTACTTTTGTATCAAATTTTGTAAAATTATAGAGAACTTATCTAGGTTAATGTGGGCATTAGATTCGTGTCGTTCTGAGCTCACAATCAAAAGTTACGAACAATTTACTGTGGACATGTCAAGTTGATTAGCCAGTTAATATGATTATTCTAAACTGATCATTAGTACTCATTGAGAAAAGGCTTATAAATGAAGCATAATGCATGGCACCACACAGTTTTGGAGAAATTGGATTACTTGGACGCTTTTTCGTATCTTTTTCTATCTCAAATTTTGTTACAATATAGAAAATTGAGCTAGCCTAACGTGGGCATTGGATTCGTGTGTTTCTGAACTCTAAATGAAAAGTTATGTACGATTTGGTGCGGAGATGTCAAATTGATCGGCCAGTTAAAGTGATTGTTCTAAGCGAATCATTTCTGCTCATTGAGTAAAAACTTATAAATGAAGCATAACGTGTGGCATCATGCAGTTTGCGATAGATTGGATTACTTGTACGCTTTGTCGTCTCTACTTATGTATCAAATTTTGTAAAATTATAGAAAACTTATCTAGGTTAATGTGGGAATTGGATTTGTGTCGTTCTGAGCTCACAATCAAAAGTTACGAACAATTTACTGTAGACATGTCAAGTTGATCAGCCAGTTAATATGATTATACTAAATTGATCATTAGTACTCATTGAGAAAATGCTTATAAATGAAGCATAATGCATGGCATCAGACAATTTTGGATAAGTTGGATTACTTGGACACTTTTTTGTATCTTTTTCTGTCTCAAATTTTGTTACAATATAGAAAATTGAGTTAGCCTAACGTGGGCATTGGATTCGTGTGTTTCTGAACTCTAAATGAAAAGTTATGCACGATTTGGTGCGGAGATGTCAAATTGATCGGCCAGTTAAAGTGATCATTCTAAACGAATCATTTCTGCTAATTGAGTAAAAACTTATAAATGAAGCATAACGTGTGACATCATGCAGTTTGCGATAGATTGGATTACTTGTACGCTTTGTCGTCTCTACTTTTGTATCAAATTTTGTAAAATTATAGAGAACTTATCTAGGTTAATGTGGGCATTAGATTCGTGTCGTTCTGAGCTCACAATCAAAAGTTACGAACAATTTACTGTGGACATGTCAAGTTGATTAGCCAGTTAATATGATTATTCTAAACTGATCATTAGTACTCATTGAGAAAAGGCTTATAAATGAAGCATAATGCATGGCACCACACAGTTTTGGAGAAATTGGATTACTTGGACGCTTTTTCGTATCTTTTTCTATCTCAAATTTTGTTACAATATAGAAAATTGAGCTAGCCTAACGTGGGCATTGGATTCGTGTGTTTCTGAACTCTAAATGAAAAGTTATGTACGATTTGGTGCGGAGATGTCAAATTGATCGGCCAGTTAA
The DNA here is from genome assembly GCA_018901935.1 of Pugionium cornutum. Taxonomy (NCBI): domain Eukaryota; kingdom Viridiplantae; phylum Streptophyta; class Magnoliopsida; order Brassicales; family Brassicaceae; genus Pugionium; species Pugionium cornutum. Next base: position 28,346,069 of record CM032163.1, read on the forward strand.
AGTGATTGTTCTAAGCGAATCATTTCTGCTCATTGAGTAAAAACTTATAAATGAAGCATAACGTGTGGAATCATGCAGTTTGCGATAGATTGGATTACTTGTACGCTTTGTCGTCTCTACTTATGTATCAAATTTTGTAAAATTATAGAAAACTTATCTAGGTTAATGTGGGCATTGGATTTGTGTCGTTCTGAGCTCACAATCAAAAGTTACGAACAATTTACTGTAGACATGTCAAGTTGATCAGCCAGTTAATATGATTATACTAAATTGATCATTAGTACTCATTGAGAAAATGCTTATAAATAAAGCATAATGCATGGCATCAGACAGTTTTGGATAAGTTGGATTACTTGGACACTTTTTTGTATCTTTTTCTGTCTCAAATTTTGTTACAATATAGAAAATTGAGTTAGCCTAACGTGGGCATTGGATTCGTGTGTTTCTGAACTCTAAATGAAAAGTTATGCACGATTTGGTGCGGAGATGTCAAATTGATCGGCCAGTTAAAGTGATCATTCTAAACGAATCATTTCTGCTCATTGAGTAAAAACTTATAAATGAAGCATAACGTGTGGCATCATGCAGTTTGCGATAGATTGGATTACTTGTACGCTTTGTCGTCTCTACTTTTGTATCAAATTTTGTAAAATTATAGATAACTTATCTAGGTTAATGTGGGCATTAGATTCGTGTCGTTCTGAGCTCACAATCAAAAGTTACGAACAATTTACTGTGGACATGTCAAGTTGATTAGCGAGTTAATATGATTATTCTAAATTGATCATTAGTACTCATTGAGAAAAGGCTTATAAATGAAGCATAATGCATGGCACCACACAGTTTTGGAGAATTGGATTACTTGGACGCTTTTTCGTATCTTTTTCTATCTCAAATTTTGTTACAATATAAAAAATTGAGCTAGCCTAACGTGGGCATTGGATTCGTGTGTTTCTGAACTCTAAATGAAAAGTTATGTACGATTTGGTGCGGAGATGTCAAATTGATCGGCCAGTTAAAGTGATTGTTCTAAGCGAATCATTTCTGCTCATTGAGTAAAAACTTATAAATGAAGCATAACGTGTGGCATCATGCAGTTTGCGATAGATTGGATTACTTGTACGCTTTGTCGTCTCTACTTCTGTATCAAATTTTGTAAAATTATAGAAAACTTATCTAGGTTAATGTGGGCATTGGATTTGTGTCGTTCTGAGCTTACAATCAAAAGTTACGAACAATTTACTGTAGACATGTCAAGGTGATCAGCCAGTTAATATGATTATTCTAAACTGATCATTAGTACTCATTAAGAAAAGGCTTATAAATGAAGCATAATGCATGGCATCACACAGTTTTGCATAAATTGGATTACTTGGACGCTTTTTCGTATCTTTTTCTGTCTCAAATTTTGTTACAATATAGAAAAATGATCTAGCTTAAAGTGGGCATGGGATTCGTGTGTTTCTGAAGCCTAAATGAAAAGTTACCGAGGATTTAGTGCGGACATGTCAAATTGATTGGCCAGTTAAAGTGATCATTTTAAACTAATCATTGGTGCTCATTGAGTAAAGGCTTATAAATGAAGCATAACGTGTAGCATCAAGCAGTTTGCAATAGATTGGATTACCTGGATGCTTTGTCATCCTACTTTGCTCTCAAATTTTGTAACACTATAGAAAATTGAGCTAGCTTAACGTGGGCATTGGATTCGTGTGTTTCTGAGCTCTCAATAAAAAGTTACGGACCATTTAGTGTGGACATGTCAAGGTGATTAGCGAGTTAAAATGATAATTCTAAACAGATCATTGGTGCTCATTATATAAAGGCTTATAAATGAAGCATAAAGCATGGCATCACGCATTTTGGGATAGATTGGATTACTTAGATGCTTTGTCGTATCTAGTTTTGACTCAAATTTTGTCACAATATATGAAATTGAACTACCATAACGTGGGAATTGGATTCGTGTCATTCTGATCTGTAAATCAAAAGTTACAAACGATTTAGTGCGGACAGTCAAGTTAATCGGCCAGTGAAAGTGATCAATCTAAACTGATCATTGGTACTGCATTGAGTAAAGGCTTAAAAATGAAGCACAATGAATAGCATCACACAGTTTTGGATAGATTGGATTACTTGGACGCTTTGTCATATCTATTTCTGTCCCAAATTTTATTAAACTATAGAAAATTGATCTAGCTTAACGTGGGCATCGGTTTCGTGTGTTTCTGAGCTCTAAATCAAAATTTTGGGATGGATTAGATTAGCGAGTCAAGGTGATTAGCGAGTAAAAATGATAATTCTAAACAGATAATTGGTGCTCATTATATAAAGGCTTATAAATGAAGCATAAAGCATGGCATCACGCATTTTGGGATAGATTGTATTACTTAGACGCTTTGTCGTATGTTTTGACTCAAATTTTGTCACAATATATGAAATTGAACTAGCTTAACGTGGGATTTGCATTCGTATCATTCTGATCTCTAAATCAAAAGTTACAAACGATTTAGTGCGGACAGTCAAGTTGATCAGCCAGTGAAAGTGATCAATCTAAACTGATCATTGGTGCTTAATTGAGTAAAGCCTTAAAAATGAAGCACAATGAATAGCATCACACAGTTTTGGATAGATTGGATTACTTGGACGCTTTGTCATATCTATTTCTGTCTCAAATTTTATTAAACAATAGAAAATTGAGCTAGCTTAATGTGGGTATCGGTTTCGTGTGTTTTTGAGCTCTAAATCAAAAGTTTGGGATGGATTAGATTTCTTGGACACTTTGTCGTATCTATTTCTGTCTCAAATTGTTTCACAATATAGACAATTGAGGTAGCTTAACGTGGGCATTGGTTTCATGTCATTATGAGCTTTAAATCAAAAGTTACTGACGATTTAGTACGTACATGCCAAGTTGATCAGCCAGTTCAGGGATCATTATAAACTGATAATTGGTGCTCATTAAGTAAAGTCTTATAAATAAAGCATAATGCATGGCATCACACAGTTTGGGATAGATTGGATTAATTGGACGCTTTGTTTTGTCTATTTCTGTCTCAAATTTTTTCGAAAAATAGAGAATTAATCTAGCTTAACGTGGGCATTGGATTCGTGTCATCCGGAGCTCTAAATCAAAAGTTACGGACGATTTAGTGTGGATATGTCAAGTTGATTGGTCAGTTAAAGTGATCATTCAAAACTGATCATTGGTGCTCATTAAGTAAAGGCTTATAAATGAAGCATAATGCATGGCATCACACAGTTTTGGATTGGTTGGATTACTTGGTCACTTTGTCGTATCTAGTTCTGGCACAAATTTTGTCAGAATATAGAAAATTGAACTAGCTTAATGTGGGCATTGGATTCGTGTCATTCTGACCTTTACATTAAAAGTTATGGACGGTTTTGGTGCAGACATGACAACTTGATCAGCCGGTTAAAATGATCATTCTAAACTGATCATTGGTGCTCATTGAGAAAAGGGTTATAAATAAAGCATAATGCATGGCATCACACAGTTTTAGATAGGTTCGATTACTTGGACTCTTTGTCCTATCTATTTCTATCTAAAATTTTGTTACAATATAGAAAATTGAGCTAGCCTAACGTGGGCATTGGATTTGTCTGTTTCTGAATGCTGAATGAAAACGTACGGACGATTTAGTGCAGAAATGTCAAATTGATCGGCCAGTTAAAGTGATCATTCTAAACTAATCATTGGTGCTCATTGAGTAAAAGCTTATAAATGAAGTATAACATGTGGCATCGAGCAGTTTGTGATAAATTGGATTACTTAGACGCTTTGTCGTCTCTTCTACTATCTAAAATATCGACAAAATATAGAAAATTTATCTAGTTTAACGTGGGCATTGGATTCGTGTCATTATGAGTTCAAAATCAAAAGTTACAAACGATTTATTGTACATGTCAAGTTGATCAGCCAAATAATATGATTATTCTAAACTTATCATTGGTGCTCATTGAGTAAAGACTTATAAATGATGCATAATGCATGGCATCACACAGTTTTGGATAGATTGGATTACTTGGAAGCTTTGTCGTATTTATTTTTGACTCAAATTTTGTTACAATATAAAAAATTGAGCTAGCTTAACGTGTGCATTGGATTCGAGTCATTCAGAGCTCTAAATCAAAAGTTACCGACGATTTAGTGCGGAAAAATCAAGTTGAGTGGCCAGTTAAAGTGATCATTCTAATTAGATCATTGGTGAACATTGAGAAAAGGCTTATAGATGAAGCATAATGCATGTCATCACATAGTTCTGGATAGATTGGATTACTTGGATGTTTTTTCATATCTAGTTTTGTCTCAAATTTTGTTACAATAAAGAAAATTGAACTAGCTTAACATGGGCATTGGATTTGTGTCATTCTGATCTGTAAATAGAAACGATTTAGTGCGGACATGTTAAGTTGATCCGCTAGTCAAACTTATCACTGGTGCTGATTGAGTAAAGACTTGTAAATGAAGCACAATGCATAGCAACCCACATTTTTGGATAGATTGGATTACTTGGACGCTTTATCGTTTCTATTTCAGCTTCAAATTTTGTCTCAATATAGAAAATTGAGCTAGTTTAACGTGGCCATTGGTTTCGTGTGTTTCGGAGCTCTAAATAAAGAGTTAAGGATGATTTAGTGCGGACATGTCAAGTTGATCTGCCGGTTTAAATGATCATTCTAAACTGTTTATTGGTGCTCATTGAGTAAAAGCTTATCAATGAAAAATAATGAATGGCATCAAACAATTTGAGATAGATTGGATTATTTGAATTCTTTGTCGTATCTATTTATGTCTCAAATTTTGTCACAACATAGAAAATTGAGCTAGCTTAATGTGGGCATTGGATTCGTGTCATTCTGAGCTATAAATCAAAAGTTATGGACGATTTAGTGCGGACATGACAAGTTGATCGGCTAGTTAAAATGATCATTCTAAACTGATCATTGGTGCTCATTGAGTAAAGGCTTATAAGTGAAGCATAATGAATGGCATCACGCAGTTTGGGATAGATTGAATTACTAGGACAATTTGTCGTATATAGTTTTGTTTCAAATTTTGTCAAAATATAGAAAATTGAGCTTGCTTAATGTGGGCATTGGATTCGTGTCATTCTGAGCTCTAAATCAAATGTTACGAACGATTTAGTGCGGACATGTCAAGTTGAGTGGCCAGTTAAAGTGATCATTCTAAATAGAGCATTGGTGTTCATTAAGTAAAGGCTTATAAATGAAGCATAAAGCATGGCACCACCCAGTTTGGGGTAGATTAGATTACTTGAACGCTTCGTCGTCTCTACTTCTCTCTAAAATTTTTTCAAAATATAGAAAATTTATCTAGTTTAACGTGGGCATTGGGTTCGTGTCATTCTGAGTTCAAAATCAAAAGTTACGAACGATTTATTGTAAACATGTCAAGTTGATTGGCCAAATAATATGATTATTCTAAATTGATCATTGGTGCTCATTGAGTAAAGGCTTATAAATGATGCATAATGCATGGCATCACACAGTTTTGGATAGATTGGATTACTTGGACGCTTTGTCGTATTTATTTTTGTCTCAAATTTTGTTACAATATAAAAAATTGAACTAGCTTAACGTGTGCATTAGATTCGAGTCATTCAGAGCTCTAAATCAAAAGTTACGGACGATTTAGTGCGGACATGTCAAGTTGATCGGCGAGTTAAAATGATCATTTTAAACTGATCATTGATGCTCATTAAGTAAAGGTTTATAAACTAGGCAAAAAGCATGGCATCACGCAGTTTGGATAGATTGGATTACTCGGCGCTTTGTCGTATCTAGTTCTATTTCAAATTTTTTCACCATATAGAAAATTGAACTAGCTTAATGTGGCCATTGGATTCGTGTCATTCTGAGTTATAAATAAAAAGTTATGGACGATTTAGTGCGACATGACAAGTTGATCCGCCGGTTAAAATGATCATTCTAAACTGTTTATTGGTGCTCATTGAGTAAAAGCTTAAAATGAAAAAAAAAATGAATGGCATCACGTAGTTTGGGATGGATTGGATTACGTGGACGCATTGTCGTATCTATTTATCTCAAATTTTATCACAATATAGAGGATTGAGCTAGCTTAACGTGGGCAATGGACTCATTTCGTTCTGAGCTCTAAATCCAAAGTTATGGACGATTTAGTGCGGACATGTCAAGTTGATCAGCCAGTTAAAGTGGTCACTCTAAACTGATCGTTGGTGCTCATTAAGCAAAGGCTTATAACCGAAGCATAATGCATGGTATCACACAGTTTTGGATAGATTGGATTACTTGGATGCTTTAGCGTATCTATTTCTATCTCAAATTTTGTTACGATATAGAAAATTAGTCTAGCTTAACGTGGCATTGGATTTGTGTCATTCTGAGCTCCAAATCAAAAGTTACGGATGATTTAGTGTGGACATGTCAAGTTGATGGCCAGTTAAAATGATCATTCTAAACTGATCACTGGTGCTGATTGAGTAAAGGCTTATAAATGAAGCATAATGCATGGCATCACAGAGTTTCAGATATATTGGATTATGTATTTCTGTCTCAAATTTTGTTACACTATAAAAAATTGAGTTAGCTTAAGGTGGGCATTGGATTCTTGTGTTTCTGAGCTCTAAATCAAAAGCTGCGGACGATTTAGTGCGGACATGTCAAATTTATCGGCCAATGAAAGTGATCATTCTAAACTGATCATTGGTGTTGATTGAGTAAAGTTTTATAAATGTAGCATAGTGCATAAGATCACACATTTTTGGATAGATTAGATTATTTGGATGCTCTTTGCATCTTTATTTGTCTCAAATTTTGTTACACTATAGAAAATTGAGCTAGCTTAACGTGGGCATTGGATTCGTGTCATTATGAGATCTAAATCAAAAGTTACGGACGATTTAGTGCGGACATGTGAAGTTGATCAACCAGTTAAAGTGATCATTCTAAACTGATGACCGGTGCTCATTGAGTAAAGGCTTATTATTGAAGCATAATGCATGGCATCACGCAGTTTGGGATGGATTGGATTACATGGACACTTTTTTGTATCTAGTTGTGTCTCAAATTTATCACAATATAGAAAATTGAAATAGCTTAATGATGGGCATTGGATTCCTGTCATTTTGAGCTATAAATCAAAAGTTATGGACTATATAGTGCAGACTTGTCAAGTTGATCGGCCTGTTAAAATGATCATTCTAAAATGCTAGTTGGTCCTCATTGAGTAAAATCTTATAAATAACGAATAATGCATGGCATGACGCAGGTTCAGATGGACTGGAATATTTGGACGCTTTGTCGTATCTATTTATGTCTCAAAGTTTGTCACAATATAGAAAACTGAGCTAGCTTAACATGGGCATTGCATTCAGGTCATTTTTAGCTCTAAATCAAAAGTTATGGACACTTTGGTGCCGATATGTCAAGTTGATTGGCCAGTTAAAGTGATTATTCTAAACTCATCATTGGTGTTGTTTGAATAAAGGCTTATAAATGAAGCAAAATACATGGCATCACTGAGTTTTTGACAGATTGCATTACTTGGACGCTTTGTCATATCTATTTCTGTCTCTAATTTTGATGCACTATAGAAAATTGAGTTAGCTTAATGTGGGCATTGGATTTGTGTGTGTCCAAGATCTAAATCAAAAGTTACGGACGATTTAGAGCAGACATGTCAAGTTGATCGGCGAGTTAAAATGCTCATTGTAAACTGATCATTGGTGCTCGTTAAGTAAAGGCTTATAAATGAGGCATAAAAAGCCTGGTATCACTCAGTTCGGGATTGATTGGATTACTTGGACTCTTTGTCGTATCTACTTCTATTTCAAATTTTGTCACAATATAGAAAATTGAACTAGGTTAATGTGGGCATTGGATTCGTGTCATTCTGAGCTATAAATCAAAAGTTATGGACGATTTAGTGCAGACATGACAAGTTGATCGGCCAGTTAAAGTGATCATTCTAAAAAGATCATTGGTGCTCATTAAGTAAAGGCTTATAAAAGAAGCATAATGCATGGCATCACACAGTGTTGGATAGATTGGATTACTTGGACGCTTTGTCATATCTATTTATGTGTCAAATTTTGTTACGCTATAGAAAATTGAGCTAGCTTAATGTGGGCATTGGATTCGTGTTTTCAGAGCTCTAAATCAAAAGTTACGGACGATTTAGTGCGGGCATGTCAAGTGTATCGACGAGTTAAAATGATCATTCTAAACTGATCATTGGTGCTCATTAAGTATGATATCACGCATTTAGGATAGATTGGATTACTTAGACGCTTTGACGTATCTAGTTCTGTCTCAAATTTTGTCACAATATAGAAAATTGAACTAGCTTAATTTGGGCATTGGATTCGTGTATTTCTGAGCAATAAATCAATAGTTATGGACGATTTAGTGCAGATATGACAAGTTGATCGGCTAGTTAAAATGATCATTCTAAACTGATCATTGGTGCTCATTGAGTAAAAGCTTATAAATGAAAAATAATGTATGGCATCACGTAGTTTGGGATGGATTTGATTACTTGGACGCTTATTTGTATCTATTTTTGTCTTAGTTTTGTTACAATATAGAAAATTGAGCTAGCTTAATGTGCGCATTGGATGCGTGTCATTCTGAGCTCTAAATCGAAAGTTACAGACGATTTAGTGCGGACATGTCAAATTGAGTGGCCAGTTAAATAGATCATTTTAAACAGATCATTGGTGCGTATGAAGTAAAGGATTATAAATGTAGCATAAAGCATGGCATCAAGTAGTTTGGATAAATTGGATTACTTAGACACTTTGCCGTCTCTATTTCTGTCTCAAATTTTGAGAACATATAGAAAACTTAGCTTGTTTAACGTGGGCATTAGATTGATGTCATTCTGAGCTCAAAATCAAAAGTTACGGATGATTTAGTGTGAACATGCCAAGGTTATCGGCCAGTTAATATGATTATCCTAAACTGATCATTGGTGCTCATTGAGTAAAAGATTATAAATGAAAAATAATGCATGCCATCACGCAGTTTGGGATGGATTGGATTACTGGGACGTTTTGTCGTATCTATTTCTGTCTCAAATCTTGTCACACTATAGAAAATTGAACTAGCTTAATATAGGCACTGTATTCATTTCATTCTGAGCTACAAATCAAAAGGTATGGGCTGTTTAGTAGAGACATGTCAAGTTTATCGGACAATTAAAATGATAATTCTAAACTGGTCATTGGTGCTCATTCAGTAAACGCTTTTAAATGAATAGTAATGCATGTCATCACGCAGTTTGAGATGGACTGGATTACTTGGACGCTTGGTCGTACCTATTTATTTCTCAAAATTTGTCACAATATCAAACATTTAGCTAGTTTAACGTGGGCATTGGATTCGTGTCATTCTGAGCTCTAAATCAAAAGTGACAGAAGTTTAGTGCGTACATGTCAAGTTTATCGGCTAGTTAAAGTGATCATTCTAAACGCTTATAAATGAGGCACAAAGTATGGCATCACGCAGTTTGAGATAGATTGGATTACTTGTACGCATTGTCGTATCTATTTCTGTTTCTAATTTTGATACACTATAGAAAATTGAGTTAGCTTAATGTGGGCATTCGATTTGTGTGTTTCTGAGATCTAAATCAAAAGTTACAGACGTTTTAGAGCGGACATGTCAAATTGATCGGCGAGTTAATATGATAATTGTAAACTGATCATTGGTGCTCATTAAGTAAAGGCTTATAAATGAGGCATAAAGCATGGTATCACGCAGCTCGGGATTGATTGGATTACTTGGACTCTTTGTCGTATCTACTTCTATTTCAAATTTTGTCACAATATAGAAAATTGAACTAGGTTAATGTGGGCATTGGATTCATGTTATTCTGAGCTATGAATCAAAAGTCATTGACGATTTAGTGCGGACATGACAAGTTGATTGGCCAGTTAAAATGATCATTCTAAACTGATCAATTGTGCTCATTGAGTAAAAGCTTATATAAGAAAAATAATGTATGACATTACACAGTTTGGGATGGTATGGATTACTTGGATGCTTTGCCGTATCTATTTCTTTTTCAAATTCTGTCACAATATAAAAAATTGAGCTAGCTTAACCTGGGCATTAGATTCGTATCATTCTGAGCTCTTAATAAAAAGTTATGGACGATTTAGTGCGGACATGTCAAGTTCATCGTCCAGTTAAAGTGATCATTCTAAACTGATCATTGGTAATCATTAAGTAAAGGTTTATAAACGAATCATAATGCATGCATCACCGAGTTTTGGATAGATTGGATTACTTGGACGCTTTGTCATATCTATTTCTGTGTCAAATTTTGTTATGCTATAGAAAATTGAGCTAGCTTAATGTGGGCATTGGATTCTTGTTTTCAGAGCTCTAAATCAAAAGTGAAGGACGATTTAGTGCAGACATGTCAAGTTTATAGGCAAGTTAAAATGATCATTCTAAACTGATCATTGGTGCTCATTAAGTATGGCATCACACATTTTGGGATAGATTGGATTACTTAGACGCTTTTGACGTATCTAGTTCTGATTCAAATTTTGTCACAATATAGAAAATTGAACTAGCTTAATTTGGGCATTGGATTCGTGTCATTCTAAGCTATAAAACAATAGTTATGGACGATATAGTGTAGACATGACAAGTTGATCGGCTAGTTAAAATGATCATTTTAAACAGATCATTGGTGCTCATTGAGTAAAAGCTTATAAATAAAACATAATGCATGGCATCACGTAGTTTGGGATGGATTGTATTACTTGGACGCTTTTTGTATATATTTTTGTCTCGATTTTTTTTTATGATATAGAAAATTGAGCTAGCTTAACGTGGGCATTGGATTCGTGAAATTCTAAGATCTAAATCAAACGTTACAAAAGATTTAGTGTGGACATTTCAAGTTGAGTAGCCAGTTAAAGTGATCATTCTAAACAGATCATTGGTGCTAATAAGTAAAGTCTTAAGTAAATGCTTATAAATGAGGTATAAAGCATGGCATCACCCAATTTGGGATTGATTGAATTACTTGGACGCTTTGACGTATCTAGTTATGTGTCAAATTTTGTCACAATATAGAAAATTGAACTAGTTTAATGTGGGCATTGGATTCGTGTCATTCTGAGCTATAAATCAATACTTATGGACAATTTAGTGCAGACATGATAAGTTAATCGGCTAGTTAAAATGATCATTCTAAACTGATCATTGGTGCTCATTGAGTAAAAGCTTATAAATGAAATATAGTGTATGGCATCACGTAGTTTGGGATGGATTGGATTACTTGGACGCCTATTTGTATCTATTTTTATCTCAGTCTTATTACAATATAGAAAATGGAGCTAGCTTAACGGGCGCATTGGATTCGTGTTATTCTAAGCTCGAAATCAAAAGTTACACACGATTTAGTGCGGACATGTCAAGATGAGTGGCCAGTTAAAGTGATCATTTTAAACAGATCATTGGTGCTCAATAAGTAAAGGATTATAAATGTAGCATAAAGCATGGCATGAAGTAGTTTGGATAGATTGGATTACTTAGATGCTTTGTTGTCTCTATTTTTGTATCAAATTCTGTCAAAATATAGAAAATTTAGCTTGCTCAATGTGGGCATTAGATTCATGTCATTCTGAGCTCAAAATCAAAAGTTACGGATGATTTAGTGTGAACATGCCAAGGTTATCGGCCAGTTAATATGATTATCCTAAACTGATCATTGGTGCTCATTGAGTAAAAGCTTATAAATGAAAAATAATCCATGGCATCACGCAGTTTGGGATGGATTGCATTACTGCGACGCTTTCTCGTATCTATTTCTGTCTCAAATTTTGTCACACTATAGAAAATTGAACTAGCTTATTGTGGGAACTGTATTCATGTCATTCTAAGCTACAAATCAAAAGGTATGGGCGATTTAGTACAAACATGTCAAGTTGATCGGACAGTTAAAATGACCATTCTAAACTGATCATTGGTGCTCATTCAGTAAATGGTTTTCAATTAATAGTAATGCATGGTATCACGCAGTTTGAGATGGAGTGGATTACTTTGATGCTGGGTCGTATCTATTTATTTCTCAAATTTTGTCACAATATCAAAGATTGAGCTAGTTTAACATGGGCATTGGATTCGTGTCATTCCGAGCTCTAAATCAAAAGTTACGGAAGATTTAGAGCAGACATGTCGAGTTGATCGGCCAATTATAGTGATCATTCTAAATGCTTATAAATGAGGCACAAAGCATGGTATCACGCAGTTTGAGATTGATTGGATTACTTGTACGCATTGTGGTATCTGTTTCTGTTTCAAATTTTGTCACAATATAGAAAATGAAATAGCTTAATGTGGTCATTGGATTCGTGTCATTCTGAGCAATGAATGAAAAGTTATGGACGATTTAGTGCACACATGAGAAGTTGATCAGCCAGTTTAAATGATCATTCTAAACTGATGAATTGTGCTCATTGAGTAAAAGCTTATAAATGAAAAATATTGCATGGCATCACGCTGTTTGGGATGGATTGGATTACATAGAAGCTTTGTCGTATTTATTTATGTGTCAAATTTTGTCACAATATAGAAAATTAAGCTAGCTTAACGTGGGCATTGGATTCGTCTCATTCTGAGCTCTAAATCAAGGTTATCGGCCACTTAAAGTGATCATTCTAAACTATTCATTGGTGCTCGTTAAGTAAAGCCTTATAAATGAAGCATAATGCAAAGCATCACACAGTTTTGGATAGATTGGATTACTTGGCCCTTTATTTTATATATTTTTCCTCAAATTTTGCTACAATATTGAAAATTGATCTAGCTTAATCTGAGCATTAGATTTGTGTCATTTCGAGCTCCAAATCAAAGGTTATGAACGATTTAGTGCGGACATGTCAGGTTGATTGGCCAGTTAAAGTGATCATTCTAAACGGATCATTGGTGTTCATTAAGTAAAGGCTTATAAATGAAGCATATAGCATGGCATCAAGTACTTTGGATAGATTGGATTACTTGGACGCTTTGTCATCTCTATTTTTGTATCAAATTTTCTTAAAATATAGAAAATTGAGCTTGCTTAGTGTAGGCATTGGATTTGTAACATTCTGAGCTCTAAATCAAAAGTTTCGAACGATTTAGCGGGGAAATGTCAAGTTGATTGGCCAGTTAATGTGATTATTCTGAACTGATAATTGGTGCTCAGTACTAAAGGCTTATAAATGAAGCATAATGCATGGCATCACTCAATTCTGGATAGATTGGATTACTTGGACACTTTTTCGTATATAGTTCTGTCACAAATTTTGTCACAATATAGAAAATTGAACAAGCTTAATGTGGGCATTGGATTCGTGTCATTCTGAGCTATAAATCAAAAGTTATGGACGATTTAGTGCAGACATGACAAGTTGATCGGCCAGTTAAAGTGATCATTCTAAACAGATCATTGGTGCTCATTAAGTAAAGGCTTATAAAAGAAGCATAATGCATGGCATCACACAGTGTTGGATAGATTGGATTACTTGGACGCTTTGTCATATCTATTTATGTGTCAAATTTTGTTATGCTATAGAAAATTGAGCTAGCTTAATGTGGGCATTGGATTCGTGTTTTCAGAGCTCTAAATCAAAAGTTACGGACGATTTAGTGCGGACATGTCAAGTTGATCGGCGAGTTAAAATGATCATTTTAAACTGATCATTGATGCTCATTAAGTAAAGGTTTATAAACTAGGCAAAAAGCATGGCATCACGCAGTTTGGATAGATTGGATTACTCGGCGCTTTGTCGTATCTAGTTCTATTTCAAATTTTTTCACCATATAGAAAATTGAACTAGCTTAATGTGGCCATTGGATTCGTGTCATTCTGAGTTATAAATAAAAAGTTATGGACGATTTAGTGCGACATGACAAGTTGATCCGCCGGTTAAAATGATCATTCTAAACTGTTTATTGGTGCTCATTGAGTAAAAGCTTATCAATGAAAAATAATGAATGGCATCAAACAATTTGAGATAGATTGGATTATTTGAATTCTTTGTCGTATCTATTTATGTCTCAAATTTTGTCACAACATAGAAAATTGAGCTAGCTTAATGTGGGCATTGGATTCGTGTCATTCTGAGCTATAAATCAAAATTTATGGACAATTTAGTGTAGACATGTCAAGTTGATCGATCAATTAAAATGTTCATTCTAAACTGATTGTTAGTGCGCATTGAGTAAATGCTTATAAATGAAGAATAATGCATGGCATCTCTTCCTAATATTTCAGTCTGTGAACTGGATTACTTGAACGCTTTGTCGTATCTATTTATTTCTCAAATTTTGCCACAATATAGAAAATTGAGCTATGTTAACATGGACATTGGATTCGTGTCATTTTGAGCTCTAAATCAAAAGTTATGGACAATTTAGAGCGCACATGTAAAGTTGATCGGCCAGTTAAAGTGATCATTCTAAATTGATCATTGGTGCTCATTAAGGAAAGGCTTATAAATGGAGCATAATGCATGACCACACACATTTTTGGATAGATTGGATTACTTGGATGCTTTGTCATATCTTTTCTGTCTGAGATTTTGTTACGCTATAGAAGTATTGAGCTAGCTTAACATGGGCATTGGGTTTGTGTTTTATGAGCTCTAAATCAAAAGTTACAGATGATTTAGTGTGGGCATATCAAGTTGATCGGTGAGTTAAACTGATCATTTTAAACTGATCATTGGTGCTCATTAAGTAAAGGCTTATAAATGAGGCATAAAGCATGGGATCACGCAGTTTGGGATAGATTGGATTACTTGGATGCATTGTCATATCTAGTTCTGTTTCAAATTTTTGTCACAATATATAAAATTGAACGAGCTTAATGTGGACATTGGATTCGTATCATTTTGAGCTCTAAATCAAAAGTTATGGACGATTTAGTGCGAACGTGTCAAGTTGATCGGCCAGTTAAAGTGATCATTCTAAACTATTCATTGGTGCTGATTAAGTAAAGGCTTATAAGTGAAGCATAATGCATAGCATCACACAGTTTCTGATAGGTTGATTTACTTCGACGCTTTATCGTATCTATTTTTTCTCAAATTTTGTTACAATATTGAAAATTTAGCTAGCTTGATGTGGGCATTGGATTTGTGTCATTTTGAGATCCAAATCAAAAGTTATGGACGATTTAGTGCGGACATGTCAAATTGAGTGGCCAGTTAAAGCGATCATTCTAAACAGATCATTGGTGCTCATTAAGTAAAGGCTTATAAATGAAGCATAAAGCATGGCATCAAGTAATTTGGATAAATTGGATTACTTGGACGATTTGTCATCTCTATTTCTGTATCAAATTTTGTTAAAATATAGAAAATTCAGCTTGTTTTGTGTCGTTGTGAGCTCTAAATCAAAAGTTTTGAACAATTTAGCGTGGAAATGTCAAGTTGATCGGCCAGTTAATATGATTATTCTAAACTAATCACAGGTGCTAATTGAGTAAAGGCTTATAAATGAAGCATAATGCATGACATCACGCAATTTGGGATAGATTGGATTACTTGGACAATTTTTCGTATCTAGTTCTGCCTCAAATTTTGTCACAATATAGAAAATTGAACTAGCTTAATGTGGGCATTGGATCATGTCATTTTGAGCTACAAATTAGAATTTATGGACAATTTAGTGTAGACATGTCAAGTTGATCGGCCAGCTAAAATGATCATTCAAAACTGATTGTTGGTGTGCATTGCGTAAACGCTTATAAATGAAGAATAATGCATGGCATCACGCAGTATGAGATGAACTGGATTACTTGAATGCTTTGTCGTATCTATTTATTTCTCAAATTTTATCACAATATAGAAAATATAGCTAGCTTAACATGGGTGTTGGATTCGTGTCATTGTGAGGTCTAAATCAAAAGTTACGAACGATTTAGTGCGGGCATATCAAGTTGATCGCCGAGCTAAAATGATCATTTTAAACTGATCATTGGTACTCATTAAGTAAAGGCTTATAAATGAGGCATAAAGCATGGGATCATGCAGTGTGGGATAGATTGGATTACTTGGACGCATTGTCGTATCTAGTTCTCTTTCAAATTTTGTCACAGTATAGAAAATTGAACTAGCTTAATTTGGGCATTGGATTCTTGTTATTCTAAGCATAAAATCAAAGTTATGGACGACTTAGTACAGACATGACAAGTTGATCGGCCAGTTAAAATGATCATTTTAAACTGATCATTGGTGTTCATTGAGTAAAAGCTTATAAATGAAAAATCATGCACGGCATCATTCAGTTTGGGATGGACTGGATTACTTGAACGTTTTCTGATACGAGCATGGAAAGCACACAAAAGGAGAAGCTCATGGCTAGGAATGAACCAGTGGAACATGAAAAAGCTCTTGCACTACCAGCTGGAGCATTAACCCGAGCCAAGGGCAAGAAACTCAAAGAGGCAATCAACAGCATGCTCAACAAGGAGAATGCACAACAAATTCACTTGAGCTTGAATGGAGAAGTGCCTAAAAGCCCTCTGATTTTAGTTCAAGCTCAAGAAAGCATACATATGGGTATGTGATCCATTTGTACTTTTTCCCCTTATCCAAGTTTTCTCCCATTGGGTTTTCTTGGTAAAATTTTTAATGAGGCAAATGAATCACATTACAACCAGCCCAATTTGTTGTTTAAAATCAAAAGGAGTTCACTTAAAAATGTTCAAAAGGGGGGGGGGGTGGGGGGGAAAGTGTCTACATTCATAGTCAAAATAAGAGTTAATGAAGTCAAGGTCTTTGGTCAAGTTCTTTGGTCAAGTCTTCCCTTGTAATTTCAACCATTTTAATGTTGTAGGCTCCTCCTATTTACATCTCCGTACTGTATAAATAGGGGCTTTCAGTTGTAAACTTGATAATTCAACTTTTAAAATAAAAACAGCTTATTTTCTTAAGTTTGAGAGTGATTCTCTTCATAATATGATTGTTGGTGTGTAATATCTTTCAGTCAACATTTAGTTGCCTTAGTGTGTAATATCTAAACTACTATCTTAGGTAAATCAGTAGTCTTTCCGCAGCTACTGTGTGACCCTTCAATCCACAACCTTTGAACAGATTGAATTTCGATTCATTTTGTTGCAAAACCTATCTCAACCGCATCCAGAAATGCATTCCTTGGGAGGTTCACATCATTTGGTATCAGATCACACTTCTGATCGGTTATCCCTATCCCTCATCTCTATATCTCTCCATTTCCATCTATTTAGATTGCATCAACTTGTATATCAATTTGCATCAGTTGATTAATCGAAAAAAACCTATTCATATAATTGCATTATTGTTTGTATTCAATATTACATCAGTTTATCCATCAAAATTGACCCCAACTCATTGCATTTTTCAGATTAGAAAATAACACACTCGCAACTCTTCATCTTCCATCGAAAATATTTTTTCAGAACAGGTAATTCTAACGCATTTGTTAAGTGTATTTGTAACACCCCCGATCCTCAGTAAAGATCGGTAGGGCGAGCTGACCGACAGCTGGGCGAGTTGGCCGGTAGCTGGGCGAGCTGGCCGGTAGCTGGGCGAGCTGGCCGGTAGCTGGGCGAGCTGGCCGGTAGCTGGGCGAGCTGGTCGGTAGCTGGGCGAGCTGGTCGGCAGTAGACGAGCTGGTTGGTAGTTGGGGCCAACTGGCCAGCTAGCAATGGCTCGGGCAGTTGGTGCCGAACCAGTGCCACGACCAGGCACAACGGTTCGACCAGAAACGTTGATTGGTCGAACAAAGGCCGTGACCGTTCGTGAAAAACTACCACGAGCCCTATAAATAGAGGGCTTGGGGGCGACACAAGGACACACGCTGGGAGAGGAAGAAATCCTAGAATTTTCTAAGGCAATATTCGAGAGGAGTTATAACGAGTGAGGTAAGAGATCGTGAACCTGTGATCGGGAAACCAACTTTGGGGTACGCGATTAAAGGCTAGGCGTGGTAAGGTAAGTAATCCACTTCCCTTTACGCTGGGATTCCTCTTCCCCGGTGGTTCGGTAAGTAAGGGAATCCAAGGCGGGATTGGTGGATGAACTTGGCTGAATGATCGGGATTGGGTGAAACCTTTCCGGACAGATAGTCGGCTTGGACTTCCCTTAGACCGGATCGAGTCTTTTAGGGCAAGTAGCGACTGGCCAAAGGGTTCGAGTGATGCCTACCTTAGCTGGCTGGTCGATCGGATCTGCCCAAGTCCGATCCGAGTCTGTCTTGGTCGAATTCTAAGTTGAACTTAGCGACTTAACGGGTTTTGCATGAGTTGCATTCATTCATGCATGTTTCTAAGCCCTTTCGGGTAATATTGGCTAAGTCCAGGATAATTAAGTGGCTTTGGCCTTTTTCAGGAAAAGATGGTGATCGTGGTAAGGATTTGGCTTGAGCGCAAGACTGGTGATCCGAGTATATGGGTGGTGTATGGATCCGGGTAGTTAGGATTGTTGAATATGTAAGCCTTCGGGCCAACTATCATGTTGTAACGAATCCTACTTATATAATTCAATAAAATTCCGGATCTTTTATATATGACTCTATAAATGACTCTAACAAAAACTCATGAATCTCAGAATAACTCAAAAGCGGACTTAAACTAGATAAGAGACCTTAAAATATGGACCTTAGACTCGGAATTCCTTGGTAAATCCGAAAGGGAACAACCTCTTCGGAGATATAATCCGGAAAGGGTGTTTCAAGTTGGTATCAGAGCATGCTCGGTCCTAGGATGGGTTAGATTTGGGTTAAGTAGACACCACTCATTGGGCACCAGGTCTTGCGCATGTTAAACGTTGAGACTAACTAAACGGTTTTGCAGATGGGCAAGAGTGGCAAGACTGGGAAAAGCAAGAAGGATAAGGCAAGAGGTGGTGAACCGAGCCAAAACATTGGAGCCTTGCCGAATCCGAATGTATTTGAGCCTTCGACGGCGCATGTGGCGCCCACTGAGCAGGACCATCCGGAGGGTGAGGATGAGGAGTCTACTGCTCATCGCACACATGCGGGTGAAGAAGGACAACGCGACCAGGAAGCCGCGGATGTAAATCCGGATGCGGTTCCGAGCCCACAAGAAATGTGGAACACAATGAGAACCGTGATAAGTCAGTTGGCTATACTGACTGAGGCGGTTAAGCCCAAGGCACCGGTTCCTGAGGTGCCACACATGGGCGAAGAACCGGCTCCTATGGAGAACCAGGATGTGGTCATCTTAGATGGCGCACCTAAGTCCGCTAGAAAGAAGGTGGGGTATTTGAGCATCCTAGAACACATGATACACCTTAAAACATGTAGTTTCGCTGGGGGATCTGACCCAATTAAGGCTGATGAGTGGAAGAATCGTTTGGTGAGGAACTTTCAATCAACAAGGTGTTCCGGTGACTACCGCAAAGATATCGCAGTCCACTTCCTGGAAGGGGATGCGCATAACTGGTGGGTTGCCGTGGATAAACGGTTGGGTGAAAGGATTCGAACTTTCGAGGAGTTTGAAGGAGAATTCAATAAGAAATTCTTTCCACCAGAGGCGTGGGACCGATTGGAGTGCTCATACCTGGAATTGGTTCAAGGGAACCGAACTGTCCGGGAATATGAAGAAGAATTTAACCGCTTAAGGCGTTATGCGGGAAGAGATCTTGAGGATGAACTCGGGCAAGTGCGCCGGTTCATGCGTGGACTAAGGGTCGAAATCCGTAACCACTGCTTGGCGCAGAAGTTCGGATCAGTCACGGAATTGGTGGAAAGGGCTGCCTTGATCGAGGAGGGGATCGAGGAGGAGAACCGGTTGAAAGAATCCAAATTCCCGAATCGATACGGCCAGTCAAGTGGTGGTGATCGGAAAAGAAAGTGGGATAAGGTTGAAGACTCCAGCAAACCCCTAGGAAAAGTTAGGGAATGCAAGACGTGTGGTAGGAGGCACGGTGGGGAATGCTGGAAGGCGATGGGAGCATGTGCACGTTGCGGTAACAAGGAACATGCTACCCGCAACTGCCCAAGGAGGGATTACGGACAGCAAGGACTGCCGAGTGATGACTCGAGGACTTGCTTCAACTGTGGTAAGTCAGGCCACATCAGGAAGGATTGTCCCAAAGGGACAGCCGAAAGGCAACCCGAACAAAAAGACTACCGTGGGGTAATCGAGCCAGCGGCTAAGAGGCAGGCCGTAACACCGCGGGTTTATGAGCTATCGCGGGACATGGGCAATACAGGCAGGTACAGCTCGATCACTGGTACGTACATAACCCTAACTGTTAAATAAAAAAAAATTGAGCATTGCATGGCATGCATAAACAGTAGGGTACTTAGCATTCAGGATGAATGTGTAGGGACCTTGGTTGTGGGCGGTGTTGAAACACACATCCTGTTTGATTCCGGGGCTTCACATTGCTTTGTAAGCCCGGAATGGTTTAAAAAGAGTGGGATTCAAGGAGAACCCATCTCTGGAATGGGTAAAGTACAAGCGGCTGGAGGGCAAATAATGAATTCCCTGGGAATTGTGCGGAACATCCCGGTTATGATTGGGAATGTCAATTTGCCGGCCGACTTGGTAGTCGTCCAACTCAAGGATTACGAGGTAATCTTGGGTATGGACTGGCTGGGAATGAACAAGGCGACCCTAGAGTGTCATAGGGGCCGAGTTCGGTTTGAGAAAGAGGGAGGGAGATTGGAATTCCAAGGGATCCAACCCACCTCGGGAAGTTTGGTAATCTCAGCAATCCAGGCAGAACGGATGCTAGAGAAGGGGTGCGAGGCCTATGTAGCCACGATAAGCACCGAGGGAAATAAGAAGAGTTGGGAGTTAAAGGATATCCCAGTGGTCAATGAATTCTCGGATGTGTTCCAGGCCTTGTCCGGGTTACCACCTGATAGGGCGGATCCATTCACGATTGAATTGGAACCAGGGATTGCCCCAATCTCGAAAGCACCCTATCGTATGGCTCCAGCCGAGATGGCTGAGTTAAAGAAACAGTTGGAAGAACTGTTGGATAAAGGATTCATCAGGCCGAGTGAGTCACCTTGGGGTGCACCGGTGCTGTTTGTGAAAAAGAAGGATGGAAGCTTTAGGCTTTGCATCGATTATCGGGGATTGAATCGGGTTACGGTAAAGAACAAGTACCCATTACCCCGAATTGATGAGTTGTTGGATCAACTCAGAGGTGCGACCTGGTTCTCAAAGATCGATTTGGCCCAGGGATATCACCAAATTCCGATTGAGTCATCGGATATTCGGAAGACGGCTTTTCGGACAAGATATGGACACTACGAGTTTGTAGTGATGCCATTCGGTTTAACCAATGCACCGGCAGCCTTTATGAAGATGATGAATAGGGTATTTCGGGATTGTTTAGATGAGTTTGTTATCATTTTCATTGATGACATCCCCGTCTATTCAAAGGGGAACGAAATGCACCAAAATCATCTAAGGGTGGTGATGGATCGGTTAAGGGAGCACAAGCTTTACGCCAAGCTAAGCAAGTGTAGCTTTTGGCAGAGAAGTATTGGGTTCTTGGGACACATTGTGTCCGACCAAGGGGTGTCAGTAGACCCGGAGAAAGTTAAGGCTATCAAGGATTGGCCGAGGCCTCGGAATGCAACTGAGATTAGGAGCTTCCTGGGTTTGGCCGGATACTATAGACGGTTTGTCAATGGGTTTGCGAAAATGGCTTACCCCATGACTAGTCTAACCGGGAACGATGTTAAGCACGAGTGGACAGCCAAGTGCGAGGAATGTTTCCAACGGTTGAAGGAGATGCTAACGACTGCACCAGTCTTGGCACTACCTGAACCGGATGAACCTTATGCGGTATACACAGACGCATCCAGAACTGGATTGGGTGCTGTTCTTATGCAAAAGGGTAGGGTGATTGCCTATGCATCAAGGCAATTGCGGAAACATGAAGGAAACTATCCCACTCATGACTTAGAAATGGCGGCAGTAATCTTTGCATTAAAGATTTGGCGGTCATACTTGTATGGAGCCAAAGTGCAAGTTTTTACCGACCATAAGAGTCTGAAGTACATTTCCAGTCAACCCGAATTGAACCTTAGGCAAAGAAGGTGGATGGAATTCGTGGCTGATTATGATCTAGATATTGCCTACCATCCGGGAAAGGCAAATCTTGTGGCGGATGCCTTGAGTAGGAGGCGTTCGGATGTGCATGCGGGAAAGGATGCGGAAACCCTTGTCGGACTGGTTAAGATGATGCATTTGAATGCAATATCAAACGAACCAGAACCATTGGGTATAGACGCAGCAAATCGGGCAGATCTATTGAGTAAGATCCGAATAGCCCAAGAAAAAGATGGACTGCTGAACCAAGCGGTCCAGAACAATCAGTCCGAGTATGGGAAATCGAACAACGGGACAATTGTGATAAGAGGACGAGTGTGCGTCCCTAATGTACCAGAATTAAGAGAAGAAATCCTAAGGGAAGCACATCAGTCCAGATTCGCAATTCACCCGGGTGCGAGTAAGATGTACCGAGACTTGAAGCGGTACTACCATTGGGCAGGACTGAAGAGGAATGTAGCTGAATGGGTGGCTAAGTGTCCGACTTGTCAACTGGTCAAGGCAGAACACCAAGTTCCGAGTGGGCTGCTGCAAAACTTACCCATTCCGGAATGGAAGTGGGACCATATCACAATGGATTTTGTGAGTGGGTTACCAAGGACAAGGGCACGGCATGATGCTATCTGGGTGGTCGTGGATAGGCTGACCAAGTCAGCACAATTCCTGGCTATTCAGAAAACGGATGGGACTGAAAGAATTGCAGCACGTTATGTGGAAGAGATAGTCCGATTGCATGGAGTCCCGGTAAGCATTCTCTCAGATCGGGACCCACGATTCACGGCCCATTTTTGGAAGGCATTCCAAAAAGCCTTAGGAACGAGGGTGAACATGAGCACGGCTTACCACCCCCAAACAGATGGGCAATCCGAACGAACCATCCAGACACTTGAGGACATGTTGCGTGCATGTGTTTTGAATTGGGGCGGATCATGGGAAAAATATTTGCCCTTGGCCGAGTTCGCATACAACAATAGCTTCCACACGAGCATCGGAATGTCTCCTTACGAAGCATTGTATGGGCGGCCTTGTCGGACCCCATTGTGTTGGACCGAAGTGGGGGAGCGTAGGACCCTTGGACCAGATATTGTGGATGAAACCACCGAAAAGATCAAATTCTTAAGGATCAAAATGAAGGAAGCACAAGACAGACAGAAAAGTTATGCGGACAAACGAAGGAGGAATTTGGAGTTCGAGGTGGGTGATTGGGTATATTTGAAAACCATCACATTTAAAGGGAGGAATCGAACTTCGAAGAGTGGGAAGTTGAATCCAAGGTACTTAGGCCCGTTTAAAATCACAGAAAGGGTTGCATTAGTGGCATACAAACTAGACTTACCACCCGAAATGGACATGTTCCATAATGTCTTCCATGTGTCGCAACTGAGGAAGTGCCTATCGGATCAAGACATAGTCATTTCTGCACCACCTGCTGAACTAAGGGAAAATCTAACCTTAGAAGCTATTCCAGTTCGGATCATGGACCGAATGGAAAGAGTTACCAGAAGAAAGGTAGTTCGGATGGTCAAAGTAGTATGGAAGTGCAATGGGACTGAAGAAATCACTTGGGAAACCGAAGACAAAATGAAGGCTGAATTTCCTAAGTGGTTCGAGGAGTGGGAAACCAAACAGGTATTTGGTCTGGATTTCGGGACGAATCCACTTCAAGTGGGGGAGACTTGTAACACCCCCGATCCTCAGTAAAGATCGGTAGGGCGAGCTGACCGACAGCTGGGCGAGCTGGCCGGTAGCTGGGCGAGCTGGCCGGTAGCTGGGCGAGCTGGCCGGTAGCTGGGCGAGCTGGCCGGTAGCTGGGCGAGCTGGCCGGTAGCTGGGCGAGCTGGCCGGTAGCTGGGCGAGCTGGTCGGTAGCTGGGCGAGCTGGTCGGTAGCTGGGCGAGCTGGTCGGCAGTAGACGAGCTGGTTGGTAGTTGGGGCCAACTGGCCAGCTAGCAATGGCTCGGGCAGTTGGTGCCGAACCAGTGCCACGACCAGGCACAACGGTTCGACCAGAAACGTTGATTGGTCGAACAAAGGCCGTGACCGTTCGTGAAAAACTACCACGAGCCCTATAAATAGAGGGCTTGGGGGCGACACAAGGACACACGCTGGGAGAGGAAGAAATCCTAGAATTTTCTAAGGCAATATTCGAGAGGAGTTATAACGAGTGAGGTAAGAGATCGTGAACCTGTGATCGGGAAACCAACTTTGGGGTACGCGATTAAAGGCTAGGCGTGGTAAGGTAAGTAATCCACTTCCCTTTACGCTGGGATTCCTCTTCCCCGGTGGTTCGGTAAGTAAGGGAATCCAAGGCAGGATTGGTGGATGAACTTGGCTGAATGATCGGGATTGGGTGAAACCTTTCCGGACAGATAGTCGGCTTGGACTTCCCTTAGACCGGATCGAGTCTTTTAGGACAAGTAGCGACTGGCCAAAGGGTTCGAGTGATGCCTACCTTGGCTGGCTGGTCGATCGGATCTGCCCAAGTCCGATCCGAGTCTGTCTTGGTCGAATTCTAAGTTGAACTTAGCGACTTAACGGGTTTTGCATGTGTTGCATTCATTCATGCATGTTTCTAAGCCCTTTCGAGTAATATTGGCTAAGTCCAGGATAATTAAGCGGCTTTGGCCTTTTTCAGGAAAAGATGGTGATCGTGGTAAGGATTTGGCTTGAGCGCAAGACTGGTGATCCGAGTATATGGGTGGTGTATGGATCCGGGTAGTTAGGATTGTTGAATATGTAAGCCTTCGGGCCAACTATCATGTTGTAACGAATCCTACTTATATAATTCAATAAAATTCCGGATCTTTTATATATGACTCTATAAATGACTCTAACAAAAACTCATGAATCTCAGAATAACTCAAAAGCGGACTTAAACTAGATAAGAGACCTTAAAATATGGACCTTAGACTCGGAATTCCTTGGTAAATCCGAAAGGGAACAACCTCTTTGGAGATATAATCCGGAAAGGGTGTTTCAGTATTTGTAGCTATGTCAGGAGGAAATCAAACTTCAGAAGCACCAAACTTGTTAATGGAGGCTCTAGTAGCTGAAATGAAGAAAGCACTTTAAGTAGAGCTGGAAGCCATTCATTTGCGGCTTGATGATGTTCAGAACAATAGTAACACTGAAGCAGGTCCAAGGAGAACTAGGAATCCCTTTAGACATGGCCATAATGAAGAAACAGAAGCCTACTGTAACCGTGGCAGTGAAGGGAGTAGGAGAACCCAAAGGAGGCATATCCGTGTAAGAGATCGGGTGATGCCTAATGACATCTTAGGAGGTCTTAAACTTAAGATACCATCATTCTATGGCAAAAATGATCCAAACACTTACCCGGAATGGGAGAAGAAGATCGAGCTGGTGTTTGATTGTCAACATTATTCCAAACTCAACAAGGTCCGCGTAGCTGCTACTGAGTTTTATGACCATGCACTCAGCTGGTGGGATCAGCTAGTGACTTCTAGAAGACGTAATGGGGAGTATCCAGTAGAAACATGGGCTGAGATGAAAGCCATAATGAGGAAAAGGTTTATGCCCAGCCATTACAACCGTGAACTTCACCAAAAGCTAAGGAGACTCAATCAAGGAAGCCGAAGTGTAGAGGACTATTACCAGGAGTTGGAAACCCTCATGATCAGGGCAGACATTTCAGAAGATAGAGAAGCTACTATGGCAAGATTTTTCGGAGGACTTAACCGTGACATTCAAGATAGAATGGAGCTGGAACATTATGTGGAGCTAGAGGAAATGTTGCACAAAGCTATACTGGTGGAACATCAGCTAAAAAGAAAAAGTTATAC
This sequence comes from Pugionium cornutum, assembly GCA_018901935.1. Classification (NCBI taxonomy): domain Eukaryota; kingdom Viridiplantae; phylum Streptophyta; class Magnoliopsida; order Brassicales; family Brassicaceae; genus Pugionium; species Pugionium cornutum. The sequence continues at coordinate 28,371,985 of CM032163.1, forward strand.
TAGGCCAAGCTATGGAGGAACGAACAATAAGCCTAGCTACCAAAGGGAAGGAAAACAGATTGCTAAAGTTGATTCCAAACCTTCAACAACAACTCAAGATGTCAATGGCAAATCTGAAGCTACTACATCTACTAGAACAAGAGATGTGAAGTGTTTCAAATGCCAAGGAAGAGGGCACTATGCGAATGAATGCACCAACAAGAAGATCATGATTCTGTTGGATAATGGTGAAATAGAATCCGAGGAAGAAGAAGTCTTTTCTGATTCTTCAGAAGAGCATCTTGAACCTCCTATGGCAGGAGAATTATTGGTAAGAAGAAGAACCCTAAGCGTACAAAACAAAACCAAAGAGCATGAGCAAAGAGAGAACCTGTTTCACTCAATATGCCACGTCCAAGGAAAGGTTTGCGGCATCATTATTGATGGTAATGAGATAGCTTAACGTGGGCATTGGATTCGTGTTTTATGAGCTCTAAATCAAAAGTTACGGACGATTTAGGGCGGGCATGTCAAGTTGATCGGCGAGTTAAAATGATCATTCTAAACTGATCATCGGTGCTCATTAAGTAAAGGCTTATAAATAAGGCATAAAGCATGGCATCACGCAGTTCGGGATATATTGGATTGCTTGGAGGCTTGGACGAATCTAGATCTGTTTCAAATTTTATCACAATATAGAAAATTGAACTACCTTAATGTAGGCATTGGATTCGTGTCAATCGGAGCTATAAATCAATAGTAATGGACGATTTAGTGCAGACATAACAAGTTAATCAGCTAGTTAAAATGATCATTTTAAACTAATCATTGGTGCTCATTGAGTAAAAACTTATAAATGAAAAATAATGTATGGCATCACGTAGTTTGGGATGGATTGGATTACTTGGACGCTTTTTGTATCTACTTCTGTCTAAAATTTTTGTAGACTATAGAAAATTGAGTTAGCTTAATGTGGGCATTGGATTTGTGTGTTTCTGAGCTCTAAATCAAAAGTTACGGATGATTTAGAGCAGACATGACAAGTTGATGGGCGAGTTGAAATGATCATTCTAAACTAATCATTGGTGCTCATAAAGTAAAGGCTTATAAATGAGGCATAAAGCATGGTATCACGCAATTTGGGATAGATTGGATTACTTGGACGTTTTGTCATATCTAGTTGTCTCAAATTTTTTCACAATATAGAAAATTTAACTAGCTTAAAGTGGGCAACTGATTCCTGTCATTCTGACCTATAAATCAAAAGTTATGGACGACATAGTGCAAACATTTCAAGTTGAACGACTAGTTAAAATGATCGTTCTAAACTGATCGTTGGTGTTCATTTAGTAAAAGCTTATAAATGAAGAATAATGGACGGCATCGCGCAGTTTGGGATGGACTGGATTTCTTGGACGCTTTGTCGTATCTATTTCTGTCTCAAATTTTGTCACAATATAGAAAACTGGGCTAGCTTAACGTGGGCATTAGATTCGTGTCATTCGGAGCTCTTAATCAAAAGTTATGGATGATATAGTGCCAACATGTCAAGTTGATCGGCCAGTTAAAATGATCATTCTAAACTGATCGTTTGTGCTCATTGAGTAAAAGAGTATAAATGAAGAATATTGCACGGCATCACCCAGTTTGGGATAGAATTGATCACTTGGGCGCATTGTCGTATCTAGTTCTGTTTCAAATTTTGTCAGAATATTGAAAATTGAACTAGCTTAATGTGAGCATTGGATTCTTGTTATTCTAGGCTATAAACCAAAGTCGTGGACGATTTTGTGCGGACATGTCAAGTTGATCGGCCAGTTAAAATGATCGTTCTAAACTGATCATTGTTTTTCATTGAGTAAACGCTTATAAATGAAGAATAATGGATGGCATCACCGAGTTTGGGATGGACTGAATTACTTGAACGTTTTCTCGTATCCATTTATTTCTAAACTTTTTCACAATATAGGAAATTGAGCTAGCTTAACCTTGGCATTGGATTCGTGTTATTCGGAGCTCTAAATCAAAAGTTACAGACGATTTAATGCTGACATCTCAAGTTGATCGGCCAGTAAAAGTGATCATTCTAAATTGATCATTGGTGCTCATTACGTAAAGGGTTATAAATGGAGCATAATGCATGGCATCACACAGTTTTTGATATATTGGATTACTTGGACGCTTTGTCATATCTATTTCTGTCTCATATATTGTTATGCCATAGAAAATTGAGGTAGCTTAACGTGGGCATTGGATTCGTGTTTTATGAGATTCAAATCAAAAATTACGGACGATTTAGAGTGGGCATGTCTAGTTGATTGGCGAGTTAAAATGATCATTCTAAACTGATCATTGGTGCTCATTAAGTAAAGGCTTATAAATGAGGCATAGAGCATGGCATCACGCAGTTTGGGATAGTTTGGATTACTTGGATGCTTTGACGAATATAGTTATGTTTCAAATTTTATCACAATACATAAAATTGAACTATCTTAATGTGGGCAATGGATTCGTGTCATTCGGAACTATAAATCAATAGTTATGGAGGATTTAGTGCAGACATGACAAGTTAATCGGCTAGTTAAAATGATCCTTCTATCTAATCATTGGTGCTCATTGGGTAAAAGCTTATAAATGAAAAATAATGTATGGCATCACGTAGTTTGGGATGGATTGGATTATTTGGACGCTTTTTGTATCTATTTCTGTCTCAAATTTTGTTACACTATAGAAAATTGAGTTAGCTTAACGTGGGCATTGGCTTTGTGTGTTTCTAAGCTCTAAATCAAAAGTTACGGACGATTAGAGCAGACGTGAAAAGTTTATCGGCAAGTTAAAATGGTCATTCTGAACAAATCAATGGTGCTCATTAAGTAAAGGCTTATAAATGAGGGATAAAGCATGTCGTCACGCAGTTCGAGATTGAATGGATTACTTGGACGCTTTGTCGTATCTACTTCTATTTCAAATTCTGTCACGATATAGAAAATTGAACTAGGTTACTGCGGGCATTGGGTTCTTGTCATTCTGAACTATAAATGAAAAGCTATGGATGATTTACTGCACACATGACAAGTTGATCGGCCAACTAAAATGATCATTCTAACCTGATCAAGTTTGCTCATTGAGTAAAAGCTTATAAATGAAAAATAATGCATGGCATCACGCAGTTCGGGATGGATTGGTTTACTTGGATTCTCTGTCGTATCTACTTCTGTCTCAAATTTTCTCACAATACCGAAAATTGAACTAGCTTAACGTGGGCATTGGATTCGTGTCATTCTGAGCTCTAAATCAAAAGTTATGGACGATTTAGTGCGGGCATGTCAAGTTGATCGAACAGTTAAAGTGATCATTCTAAAATTGATTATTGGTGCTCATTAAGTAAATGCATATAAATGAAGCATAATGCATGACATCAGTCAATTTTTGATAGATTGGATTACTTGCACACTTTTTCATTTCTAGTTATGTCTCAAATTTTGTCACAATATAGAAAATTGAACTAGCTTAATGTGGGCATTAGATTCGTGTCATTCTGAGCTACAAAACATAATTTATGGACAATTTCGTGCAGACCAGTCACGTTGATCGGCTAGTTAAAATGATAATTCTAAACTAATTATTGGTGCGCATTGAATAAACGCTTATAAATGAAGAATATAATGCATGGCATCACGCGGTTTGGGATGAACTAGATTACTTGAACGCTTTGTCATATCTATTTCTATCTCAGATTTTGTTACATTATAGAAAATTGAGCTAGCTTAACCTGGGCATTGGATTCGTATTTTCTGAGCTCTAAATCAAAAGATACAGACGAATAACTGTGGTCATGTCATGCTGATCCGCAAGTTAAAATGATCATTCCAAACTGATCATTGTTGCTCATTAAGTAAAGGCTTATAAATGAGGCATAAAGCTTGGTATCACGCAGTTTGGGGATAGATTTGATTACTTGGACCCATTGTCGTATCTAGTTCTGTTTTAAATTTTGTCACAATATAGAAAATTGAATTAGCTTAACGTGGGCATTGGATTCGTGTCATCCTAACTTACAAATCAAAAGTTATGGATTATTTAGTGCATACATGTCAAGTTCGTCGGCACAATAAAGTGATCATTCTAAACTGATCATTGGTGCTCACTGAGTAAACGCTTATAAATGAAGAATAATGCATGGCATCACGGAGTTTGGGATGGACTGGATTATTTGAACGCTTTGTCATATCTATTTATTTCTCAAATATTGTCACAATATAGAAAATTAAGCTAGCTTAACATGGGATTGGATTCGTGTCACTCCGAGCTCTAAATCAAAAGTGACGCACGATTTTGTGCGAACTTGTCAAGTTGATCGGGCACTTAAAATGATCGTTCTAAACTGATCATTGGTGTTCATTGAGTAAAAGCTTATAAATGAAGAACAATGCATGGCATGACGCATTTTGGAACTGATTATGTGCGTACATGTCAAGTTGATCGGCCCGTTAAAGTGATCATTCTAATTGATCATTGATACTCATTAAGTAAAGGATTATAAATGGAGCATAATGCATGGCATCGCACAATTTTCTATTGATTGGATTACTTGGACGCTTTGTCATATCTATTTCAGTCTCAAATTTTTATACAGCTATAGAAAATTGAGCTAGCTTAACGTGGGCATTGGATTCGTGTTTTCGGAGCTATAAATGAAAAGTTAGGACGATATAGAGCGGGCAAGTCAAGTTGATAGGCGAGTTAAGATGACCATTCTAACCTGATCATTGGTGCTCATTAAGTAAAGGCTTATAAATAAGGCATAAAGCATGGCATCACACAGTTTGGGATAGATTGAATTACTTGGACGCATTATCGTATCTAGTTTTGTTTCAAATTTTGTAACAATATAGAAAATTGAACTAGCTTAATGTGGGTATTGGATTCATGTCATTCTGAGCTATAAATCAAAGGTTATGGATGATTTAGTGCAGACATGACAAGTTGGTCGGCCAGTTAAAATGATCATTCTAAACTGATCATTGGTGCTCATTGACTAAAAGGTTATAAAAGAATAACAAGTCATGGCATCACGAAGTTTGGGATGGATTGGATTACTTGGATGCTTTGTCGTACCTATTTCTGTCTCATATTTTGTCACAATATATGAAATTGAGCTAGCTTAACGTGGGCACTGGATTCGTGTCATTCTGAGCTCTAAATCAAGAGTTACGGACAATTTAGTGCATACATGTCAAGTTGAGATGCAAGTTTAAGTAAACGCTTAGAAATGGAGAATAATGCATTGCAGCATGCTGTTTGGGATGGACTGGATTACTTGGAGGCTTTGTCGTATCTAATTATTCGTCAAATTTTGTCACAATATAGAAAATTTAGCTAGCTTAACGAATGCATTGGATTTGTGTCGTTTTGAGCTCTAAATCAAAAGTTACGGACAACTTAGTGCGTACATGTCAAGTTGATCGGCCAAGTAAAGTGTTCATTCTAAACTGATCATTTGTGCTCATTAAGTAAAGGCTTATAAATTAAGCATAATGAATGGTATCACGCATTTTAGGACAGATTGGATTACTTGGACACTTTGTCGTATCTAGTTATGTCTCAAATTTTGTCATAATATAGAAAGTTGAACTAGATTAATGTGGGCAATTGATTCATGTCATTCTACCCTATAAATCAAAAGTTATGGACGATATAAAGCATACATATCAAGTTGAACGATCAGTTAAAATCATCATTCTAAACTAATCGTTTGTGCTTATTGAGTAAAAGCTTATAAATGAGGAATAATGCATGGCATCGCGTAGTTTGGGATGGACTCGATTACTCGGACGCTTTGTCGTATCTATTTTTGTCCCAAATTTTGTAAAACTATAGAAACCTGAGATAGGCTAACATGGGCATTGGATTCGTGTGTTTCTGAGCTCTAAATCAAAAGATACATACGATTTAGTGTGGACATATAAAGTTAATCGGTGAGTTAAAATGATCTTTCTAAACTGATCATTGGTGCTCACTTAGTAAGGCTTATAAATGAGGCAAAAAGCATGGTATCACGCAGTATTGGATAGATTGGATTACTTAGACGATTTGTCATATCTAGTTCAGTTTTAAATATTGTGACAATATAGAAAATTGAACTAGCTTAATGTAGGCATTGGATTCGTGTCATTCTGAGCTATAAATCAAAAGTAATGGACGATTTAATTCAAACATGACAAGTTGATCGGCCAGTTAAAATGATCATTCTAAACTGATCATTGGTGTTCATTGAGTAAAAGCTTATAAATGAAAATTCCTGCATGGCATCACGCAATTTGGGATGGATTGGATTACTTGGCCGCTTTGTCGTATCTATTTCTTTCTCAAATTTTGCAACAATATGGAAAATTGAGCTAGCTTAACGTCGCCATTGGATTCGTGTCAGTCTGAGCTATAAATCAAAACTTACGGACGATTTATTGTGTACATGTCAAGTTGATCGGATAGTTAAAGTGATCATTCAAAACTGATCATTGGTGCTCATTGAGTAAAGGTTTATAAATGGAGCATAATGCATGGCATCACGCAGTTATGGATAGATTGGATTACTATGACGCTTTGTCATATCTATTTCTGCCTCAGATTTTGTTACATTATAGAATGTGGAGCTAGCTTAATGTTGGCATTGGATTCTTATTTTTTGAGCTCTAAATCAAAATTTACGGATGATTGAATGCTGGTTTGTCAAGTTGATGGGTCAGTTAAAATGATCATTCTAAACCGAACATTGGTGCTCATTAAGTAAATGCTTATAAATGAGGCATAAAACTTGGCATCACGGAGTTTGGGATATATTGGATTACTTGGATGCATTGTTCTTCTAGTTCTGTTTCAAATTTTGTCACAAAATAGAAAATTGAACTAGTTTAATATGGGCATTTGATTCGTGTTATTCTGAGCAATAAATCAAAAGTTATGGATGACTTAGTGCAGACATGACAAGTTGATCGAACAGTTAAAATGACTATTCGAAAACTGATCATTGTTGCTCATTGAGTAAAAGCTTATAAGTCAAAAAATAATGCATGGCATCATGCAGTTTGGGATGGATTTGATTACTTGGACACTTTGTCGTATCTATTTGTGTCTCAAATTTTGTCACAATATAGAAAATTGAGCTAGCTTAACGTGGGCATTGGATTTGTGTCATTTTGAGTTCTAAATAAAAAGTTACGGAAAATTTAGTGCGAACATGTCAACTTGAGTGGCAAGTTAAACTGATCATTCTAAACAGATCATTGGTGCTCACTAAGTAAAGGGTTATAAATGAAGCATAAAGCATGGCATCAAGTAGTTTGGATGGATTGGATTACTTGGATGCTTTGTCGTCTCTATTTCTATCTCAAATTTTGTCAAAATATAGAAAATTGAGCTTGCTTATCATTGGCGTTTGTTTCGTGTCATTCTGAGCTCTAAATCAAAAGTTATGCACGATTTAGTGCAGACATGTCAAGTTGATCGGCCATTTAAAATGATCATTCTAAACTGATCATTGGTACTCATTAAGTAAACGCTTATAAATGAAGAATAATGCATGGCATCACACAGTTTGTGATGGACTGGATTACTTGAAAGCGTTGTCGTATCAATTTATTTCTCAAATTTTGTCATAATATAGAAAATTGAGTTAGCTTAACGTGGATTGGACTCTTGTCATTCTAAGCTCTTAATCAAAATTTACAAACGATTTAGTACGTACATGTCAAATTGATCAGCCAGTTAAAGTGAACATTCTAACTAATCATTGGTGCTCACTGGGTAATGGCTTATAAATGAATCATAATGCATGACATCACGCAGTTTGAGATAGATTGGATTTCTTGGACGGTTTGTCGTATCTAGTTCTATTTCAAATTTTGTCACAATATAGAAAATTGAACTAGCTTAATGTGGGCAATTGATTCATGTCATTTTGTGCTATAAATGAAAAGTTATTGACGATTTAATGCAGACATGACAAGTTGATCGGCCAATTAAAATGATCATTCTAATTTGATCATTGGTGCTCATTGAGTAAAAGCTTATAAATCAAAAATAATGCATGGCATCCCACAGTTTGGGAAGGTTTGGATTACTTGGACGCTTTGTCATATCTATTTATGTCTCAAATTTTGTCACAATATAGAAAATGTGCTAGCTTAAAGTGGGCATTGGATTCGTGTCATTCTGAGCTCTAAATCCAAAGTTATGGACGATTTACTGCGGACATGTTAAGTTGATTGGCCAGTTAAAGTGATCATTCTAAACTTATCATTGGGGCTCAGTGAGTAAAAGTTTATAAATGGAGCATAATGCATACCATCACACAGTGTTGGATAGATTGGATTACTTGGACGCTTTGTCGTATCTATTTTTGTCTAAACTATTATTACACTATTGAAAATTGACCTAGCTTAACGTGGGCATTGTATCTGTGTCATTCTGAGCTCGTAATCAAAAGTTATGGACGATTTTGTGCGGACATGTCAAGTTGATTGGCCAGTTAAAGTGATCATTCTAAACAGATCATTGGTGCTCATTAAGTAAAGGCTTATAAATGAAGCATGAAGCATGACATTAAGTAGTTCGTATAGATTGGATAAACGCTTTGTCGTCTTTATTTCTACCTTAAAGTTTGCCAAAATATAGAAAATTGAGCTTGCATAACGTGGGCATTGGATTTGTCTCATTCTTAGTTTTAAATCAAAAGTTACAGATGATTTAGTGTGCACATGTCAAGGTTATCGGTCAATTAATATGATTATTCCAAACTGATCATTGGTGCTCATTGAGTAAAAGCTTATAAATAAAAAATAATGCTTGGCATCACCACAGTTTGGGATGGATTGGATTACTTGGACGTTTTATCATATTGATTTCTGTCTCAAATTTCGTCATAGTATAGAAAATTGAGCTAGATTAATGTAGGTGTTGGATTCGTGTCATTATAAGCTACAAATCAAAATTTATGGACGATTTAGATCTCACATGTCAAGTTCATCGGCCGGTTAAAATGATCATTCGAAACTGATCATTGGTGCTCATTGAGTAAACGCTTATAAATGAAGAATAATACATTGCATCACGCAGTTTGGGATAGATTGGATTACTTCGACGCATTGTCGTATCTAGTTCTGTTTCAAATTTTGTGTACAATATAGAAAATTGAACTAGCTTAATGTGGGCATTGGATTCGTGTCATTCTGAGTAATAAATTAAAACTTGAATGGCAAGTTAAAGTGATCATTCTAAACATATCATTGACGCTCATTAAGTAAGGGCTTATAAATGAAGCATAAAGTATGGCATCAAGTAGTTTGGATAGATTGGATTACTTGGACGCATTACCATCTCTATTTCTATCTTAAATTTTGTTAAAATATAGAAAATTAAGCTTGCTTATGTGGGCATTGGTTTCGTGTCATTCTGAGCTGTAAATCAAAAGTTACAGACGATTTAGTGCAGACATGTCAAGTTGATTGGCCAGCTAAAGTGATCATTATAAACTAATCATTGGTGCTGATTGAGTAAAGGCTTATAAATTAAAGATAATGTATAACATTACACAGTTTCGGATAGCATGGATTACTTGGATGCTTTGTCGTATCTATTTTTCTCTCAAATTTTGTTACACTATAGAAAATTGAGCTAGCTTAACGTGGGCATTTGATCCGTGTGTTTCTGAGCTCTAATTCAAAATTTACGGACGATTTAGTGCGGACATGTCAATTTGATCGGCGAGTTGAAATGATCATTCTAAACTGATCATTGGTGGTCATTAAGTAAGGCTTATAAATGAGGCATAAAGAATGGCATCACGCAGTTTTGGATAGATTGGATTACTTGGACGCTTTGTCGTATCTAGTTATGTTTTAAATTTCATCACAATATAGAAAATTGAACTAGCTTAATGTGGGCACTAGATTCGTGTCATTGTGAGCTATAAATCAAAAGTTATGGACGATTTAGTGCAGAAAGGACAAGTTGATTGGTCAGCTAAAATGATTATTCTACACTGATCATTGGTGCTCATTGAGTAAAAGCATATTAATGAAAAATAATGCATGGCATCATGCAGTTTGGGATAGATTGCATTACTTGGACTCTTTGTCGTATCTACTTCTCTCTCAAATTTTGTCAGAATATAGATAATTAAGCTAGCTTAACGTGGGCATTGGATTCATGTCATTCTAAGCTCTAAATCAAAAGTTACGGACGATTTAGTGCGGACATGTCAAGTTTTTCTTAACAGATAATTGGTGCTCATTAAGGAAAGGCTCTTAAATGAAGCATAAAGCATGGCATCAAGTAGTTTGGATAGATTGGATTACTTGGATACTTTGTCATCTCTATTTCTATCCTAAATTTTGTCAAAATATAGAAAATTGATTTTTATTAACGTGGGCATTTGATTTGTGTCATTTGAGCTATAAATCTAAAGTTACGACGATTTAGTGTTGACATGTCAAGTTGATCGGCTAGTTAATATGAGTATTCTAAACTGATCTTTGGTGCTCATTGAGTAAAAGTTTATAAATTAAAAATAATAAATTGCATTATGCAGTTTGGGGTGCATTAGACTACTTGGACGCTTTGTTGTATCTATTTCTCTCTCAAATTTTGTCACAGTATAGAAAATTGAGCTAACTTAATGTAAGCATTATATTCGTGTCATTTTGAGCTCTAAATCAAAAGTTATGGAAAATTTGGTGTGGACATGCCAGGTTGAGTGGCAAGTTAAAGTGATCATTCCAAACATATAATTGGTGCTCATTAAGTAAAGGCTTATAAATGAAGCATAAAGTATGGCATCAAGTAGTTTGGATAGATTGGATTACTTGGACCCTTTGTCATCTCTATTTCTATCTTAAAATTTGTCAAAATATAGAAAATTGAGCTTGCTTAACGTGGGCATTGGATTCGTCTCATTTTTAGTTATAAATCAAAAGTTACTGACGATTAAGTGCGGACATGTCAAGTTGATTGGCAGTTAAAATGATCATTATAAACTGATCATTGGTGTTGATTGAGTAAAGGCTTATAAATTAAGGATAATGCATGCCATCACACAGTTACGGATAGCATGGATTACTTGGATGCTTTGTCGTATCTATTTTTCTCTCAAATTTTGATACACTATAGAAAATTGAGCTAGCTTAACGTGGGCATTTGATCCGTATGTTTCTGAGCTCTAAATCAAAATTTACGGACGATGTAGTGCGGACAAGTCAAGTAGATCGGTGAGTTGAAATGATCATTCTAAACTGATCATTGGTGCTCATTAAGTAAGGCTTATAAATGAGGCATAAAGAATGGCATCACACAGTTTTGGATGGATTGGACTACGTGGACGCTTTGTCATATCTAGTTATGTTTTAAATTTTTTCACAATATAGAATGTGGGTGTTGGATTTATGTTATTATAAGCTACAAATCAAAAGTTATGGACGATTTAGTGCAGAAGGACAAGTTGATCGGTCAGCTAAAATGATTATTCTACACTGATCATTGGTGCTCATTGAGTAAAAGCATATTAATGAAAAATAATGCATGGCATCACACAGTTTGGGATGGATTGGATTACTTGGATGCTTTGTCGTATCTACTTCTCTAGCAATTTTTGTCACAATATAGATAATTAAGCTAGCTAAACGTGGGCATTGGATTCGTGTCATTCTAAGTTCTAAATCAAAAGTTACAGACAATATAATGCGGACATGTCAAGTTGAATGGCAAGATAAAGTGATCATTCCAAACAAATCATTGGTGGTCATTAAGTAAAGGCTTATAAATAAAACATAACGCATGGCATCAAGTAGTTTGAATAGATTGGATTACTTGTACACTTTGTCGTCTCTAATTCTATCTTAAATTTTTCTCAAAATATAGAAAATTGAGATTGCTTAACGTAGGCATTGGATTTGTGTCATTCTGAGCTATAAATCAAAAGTTACGAATGATTTAGTGTGGACATGTCAAGTTGATATGCCAGTTAATATGATTGTTATAATCTGATCATTGGTGCTCATTAAGTAAAAGCTAATAACTGAAAAATAATGCATGATGTAACGCAGTTTGGGATGGATTGGATTACTTGGACGCTTTGCCGTTTTCTATTTCAGTCTCAAATTTTGTCACACTATAGAAAAATGAGCTAGCTTAACGTGGACATTTGATTTGTGTCATTCTTTGTTCAAAATCATGAGTTACGGATGATTTGTTACGGACATGTCAAGTTGATCGGCCTGTTAAAGTGATCATTCTAAAGTGATCATTGGTGCTGATTGAGTAAACACTTATAAATGAAACATAATGGATAGCATCACAAAGTTTTAGATATATTGGATTACTTGGACACTTTGTTTTATCTATTTCTGTTTCAATTTTTGGAACACTATAGAAAATTGAGCTAGCTTAACGTGGGCATTGGACTCGTGTCATTCTGAGCTATAAATCAAAAGTTATGGACGATTTAGTGCAGACATAACAAGTTTATCGGCTAGTAAAAATGATCATTCTAAACTGATCATTGGTGCTTATTGAATAAAAGCTTATAAATGAAAAAATAATGCATGGAGTAGTGAACTGTCATATCTACTTCTGTCTCAAATTTTGTCACCATATAGAAAATTAAGCTAGGTTAACGTGGGTATTGGATTCGTGTCATTCTGAGCTCTAAATCAAAAGTTACGGACAATTTAATGCGGACATGTCAAGTTTAGTGACAAGTTAAAGTGATCATTCTCAACAGATCATTGGTGCTCATTAAGTAAAGGCTTATAAATGAAGAATAAAGCATGGTATCAAGTAGTTCAGATAGATACGCTTTTTCGTATCTAATTCTGTTTTAAATTTTGTCACAATATAGAAAATTGAACTAGCTTAATGTGGGCAATTGATTCGTGTCATTCTGAGCTATATATCAAAAGTTATGAACAATTTAGTTAAAATGATCATTCTAAACTGATCATTGGAAAAAGCTTATAAATGAAAATAATGCATGGCATCACACAGTTTGGGAAAGATTGGATTATTTGGACGTTTTGTTGTATCTATATATGTTTAAAATTTTGTCACAATATAGAAAATTGAGCTAGCTTAACGTTGGCATTTGATTCAGGTCATTTTGAGTTCTAAATCAAAAGTTACGGACAATTTAGTGCGTACATGTGTCAAGTTGATCGGCCAATTAAAGTGATCATTCTAAAATGATCATTGGTGCTGCTTGAGTAAAGGCTTATAAATGAAGCATAATGCATGGAATCACACAATTTGGGATATATTGGATTTTTTGGATGCTTTGTCGGATCTAGTTCAGCGTCAAAATTTGTCACAATGTAGAAAATTTAACTAGTTTAATGTTGGCAATGGATTCGCGTCATTGGGAGCAATAAATCAAAAGTTATGGACGATATAGCGCAAACATGTCAAGTTGATCAGCCAGTTAATATGATCATTATAGAAGATTGAGCTAGTTTAACGTAGGCATTCGATTTGTGTGTTTCTAAGAAATAAATCAAAAGTTACGGAAGATTTAGTGCGGACATGTCAAGTTGATCGGCGAGTTAAAATGATCATTCTAAACTGACCATTGGTGCACATTAAGTAAGACTTATAAATGAGGCATTGGATTCGTGTCTTTCTGAGCTATAAATCAAAAGTTATGGTCAAACATGAAAAGTTGATCGGCTAGTGAAAATAATCATTCTAAACTGATCATATTGTATCTAGTTCTGTTTCAAATCTAAACTGATCGGCTAGTGAAAACAAAATGAGGCATAAAGCATGGCATCACGCAGTTTGGGATAGATTGGATTACCTGGACGCTTTGTTGTATCTAGTTCTGTTTCAAATTTTGTCACAATATAGAAAATTGAACTAGATTAATATGGGCAATTGATCGGCCAGTTAAAATGATCATTCTAAACTGATCATTGGTGCTCATTGAGTAAACGCTTATAAATGAAGAATAGTGCATGGCATCACGTAGTTTTTGATGGACTGGATTATTTAGACACTTTTTCATATATATTTCTGTCTCAAATTTTGTTACACTATTGAAAATTGAGCTAGCTTAACGTGGGCATTATATTCGTGTGTTTCTGGGCTCTAAATCAAAAGTTACGGATGATTTAGTGTGGACATGTCAAGTTGATCGGCGAGTTAAAATGATCATTCTAAACTAATCATTGGTGCTCATTAAGTGAGGCTTAAAAATGAGGTATAAAGCATGGCATCACGCAGTTTGGGATAGATTGGATTACTTGGACGCTTTTTCGTATCTAGTTCTGTTTCAAATTTTATCACAATATAGAAAATAGAACTAGGTTAATGTTGGCAATTGAATCGTGTCATTCTAAGCTATAAATCAAAAGTTATTGACGATTTAATGCGGACATGACAAGTTGATCGGCCAGTTAAAATGATCATCCTAAACTGATCATTGGTGCTCACTAAGTAAAATCTTATAAATGAAAAATAATGCATGGAATCACAAAGTTTGGGAGGGATGTGATTACTTGGACGCTTTGTCGTATCAATTTATGTCTCAAATTTTGTCACAATATAGAAAATTGAGTTAGCTTAACGTGGGCATTTGATTCTTGTCATTCTGAGTTCTAAATCAAAAGTTACACACGATTTAGTGCGGACATGAAAAGTTGATAGGCCAGTTAAAGTGATCATTCTAAACTTATCATTGGTGATGATTGAGTAAACGCTTATAAATGAAGCATAATACATGACATCACGTAGTTTGGGTAGATTAGATTACTTGGACACTTTGTCGTATCTAGTACTATCTCAAATTTTGTCATAATATAGAAAATTTAACTAGCTTTATGTGGGCAATTGATTCGTGTCATTCTGAACTATAAATTAAAAGTTATGCATGATTTAGTGCAGACATGTTAAGTTGATCGACCAATGAAGTGATCATTCTAAACTGATCATTGTTGCTGATTGAGTAAACGCTTATAAATAAAGCATAATGCAAAGCATCATACAGTTTTGGATAGATTGCATTACTTGGACGCTTTGTCATATCTATTTTTGTCTCAAATTTTTTTACACTATAGAAAATTGAGCTAACTTAACGTGGGCATTGAATTCGTGTGTTTCTGAGCTCTAAATCAAAAGTTACATACAATTTTGTACGGACATGTCAAGTTGATCGGCGAGTTAAAATGATCATTCTAAACTAATCATTGGTGCTCATTAATTGAAGATTAGAAATGAGGCATAAAGTATGACATCACACTGTTTGCGATATATTGGATTACTTGGATGCTCTGTTGAATCTAGTTCTGTTCAAATTTTTTCACAATATAAAAAATTGAACTAGCTTAATGTGGACAATTGATTCGTGTCATTCTAATCTATAAATCAAAAGTATTGACGATTTTAGTGTGGACATGACAAGTTGATCGGCCACTTAAAATGATCATTCTAAACTGATCATTGGTGATCACTAAGTAAAAGCTTATAAATGAAAAATAATGCATGGCATCACAGTTTGGGAAGGGTTGGATTACTTGTACAATTTTGTCATATCTATTTCTGTCTCAAATTTTGTCACAATATAGAAAATTGAGCTAGCTTAACGTCGGCATTTGATTCATGTAATTCAGAGTTCTAAATCAAAATTTACAGACGATTTAGTGCGGACATGTCAAGTTGATAAGCCAGTTAAAGTGATCATTCTAAACTTATCATTGGTGTTGATTGAGTAATGGCTTATGAATGAAGCATAATGGATGGCATCAAGCAGTTTGGATAGATTGCATTACTTGGACGCTTTTTTGTATCTAGTTCTGTCTCAAATTTTGACATAATATAAAAAATTGAACTAGATTAATGTGGGCATTGAATTCTATGTCATTCTGAGCTACAAATCAAAAGTACTAGACGATTGAGTGCAGACATGTCAAGTTTATCGGCCAGTTAAAATAATCATTTTGAACTGATCATTGATACTCATTGAGTAAACACTTATAAATGAAGAATATTACATGGCATCACACAGTTTACGATGGACAGGATGATTAGAAATAATAACTTAAGCTTCTATTCAATCCAGAAATTCAATACAAGTTCCGTGAATAACAACAATTCACCTTTTCTCTACTCTAAACTTAATCCGATACCCAAAAAAGAACCTTCCTCCTCCCTTTTATCCTCTGTCACCAAATCTCCCTGCCGATTCTCCTCTACCCTTCCATACTCCGTCCTTCCCAACTGTCTGCCTACGTGTCTCTGACACTAACCAGAACCTGACCCTCCCCTTTGGTTAATTCACTCCACAGCTCCCTCTCTTTGGGCTTCTCTTCTGGCCGGCCCATTCTTACTTGCTCTTCATCTCTACTGGACTCTCCTCCCTTTTGGCCCAGAATTCCTCTCCACTTCCTGTGTATGCTCCTCAGCTCCTTTCCTCTTAGTTCGCCTTCGGTGTCGGTAAAGGATCGGAGGATGGCAGTCCTTGTACCTAACAATACCTCCCTCTTTAGAAACAATCTTGTCCTCAAGATTGAGCTCCGGGTACTGCTCCCTTATCCACTCTTTTGCTATCCACGAATTGTCTTGTGCTGGGGTGTGCCTCCATTTGATTAAAAGCTCTTCTTGTCCTGTTGCTAAGTTAAAACGCGATTGCAACACCTGCTCGGGAACACCCTGTAACGTAAAATCAGCTAATAACTGCTCAGGTAATACCGAGCTCTCCACTGCTGCTCCTAACGGCTTTTTCAGAAGCGAAACATGGAAGATGTTGTGTATTTTAGCTGTTGAAGGTAAAGCCAATTGATATGCCACTGCGCCTATCCGAGCTTCTATCATAAAGGGCTCATAATACTTTGCCACTAGCTTCTCGTTGAGTCGTTTTGCTAATGTTTTCTGTCGATACGGCCTGAGTTTTAAGTAGACCCAATCTCCAACTGCAAACTGGACGTCACGACGGTGCCTGTCTGTTTGCTTTTTCAATTGTTCCTCCAACTCTACTACCTTTGTCGAGCCTTGTTCATACTTAATCAACATCGGGGGATCTCAACCATACACGGCTTTAAAGGGTGACATTTTAATCGCTGAATGAAACGATGTGTTATACCAGAATCCCGCCCAGAGTAACTGCGTTTCCCACGTTTTGGGCTTCTCCCCCTCAAAGCACCGACGATAAGTCTCCAATGTGCTGTTGATGACCTCAGTCTGTCCGTCAGTTTGCGGATGGTAAGTTGTGCTGTACTTTAATCCCGTCCCCGATAGACGAAATATTTCCTTCCAGAAACTGCTCAAAAACACCTTGTCTCTGTCTGAAATAATAGTCCTTGGAAATCCATGTAAACTGACCAGCTCTATCAAAAATGTGAAAGCTATCTCAGCTGCAGAAGAAGGATGCTTCAAGTTTATGAAGTGACTGTATTTGGACAGCCTGTCTACCACAACCATTATCGAGTTCATTCCCTTAGAATGTGGCATTCCCTCCACAAAGTCCATTCTTATGTCTTCCCAAATTCTGTCCGGAATTGGCAAAGGCTGAAGGAGTCCGTTTGGCGACAATGTAGAGTACTTTTGACGTTGGCACACATGACATTCCAATACAAACCTCCTAATCTCCGTCATCATCCCCGACCAATAAAACAGCTCGGCTATCCGTTTCTGAGTCTGTAATACTCCCGCGTGACCCCCACATCTTCCACTGTGAAATTTCACTAAGATTTGCCTGATTGAGCTGGTCCCTGGTGCCACCACTAATTTTCCTCTGTGTAACAGCCTCCACTGTACCAGAGAGTAATCCGGGTGTGTTGTCGGGTCTGCTTGGATTTCGGCTATCAATTTCTGCAATTCTGGATGCTGTTCCACTTCCTGACTGATATCCTCTAACTGCACATCGGCTGGAATCATGATTGCAAACAGAGATGAGAGTGTACCATACCTGGATAAGGCATCTGCCACTCTGTTTTTGGTTCCTGGTTTGTACTGAATATCAAATTCATAGACCAAGAGTTTAATCAACCGTTTCTGATAATCCAAACTAACCTCCCGCTTCTCCAGTAGGAACTTAAGGCTTTTCTGGTCCGTTTTTACCAAGAATCGCCTTCCCAACAGGTAGTGCCTCCACTTCTGGACAGCCAGCACTGACGCCATCAACTCTTTCTCATAAACTGATTTTAACCATTCTCGATCCGTTGAGGCTCTGCTATAGAACGCGATTGGTCTTTGGGATTGCATAAGCATGGCTCCAAGTCCATAACCTGAAGCGTCAGCTTCTACAACAAATAATTCAGTGAAATCGGGCAGTTTGAGAACAGGTACCCTGGTCATTGCTCCCTTGAGTTGCTGAAAAGCTTGTCTCGCCTCAGAATTCCACTGGAATCCGTCCATTTTTAGCAACATGGTCAATGGCTTCGCTATTTTCCCATAACCACTCACAAACTGCCTATAATATCCGGTTAACCCCAAGAACCCTCTCAATTCTTTGACCGTGGTTGGTTACGTCCACCCTACCATGGCTGAAATTTTCTCCGGATCGGCTTCTACTCCGTGTGCTGAGATTATGTGCTCCAAATATTCAATCTTCCGACTGCTGAAATGACACTTCTTGTGATTAGCATAAATTTGTTGCTGGCTCAAGACTTCCATTACCTTCTCTAATTGTTGGAGGTGCTGCTGGTCGTCTGCGCCATATACCAAAATGTCATCAAGAAAACGAGGACAAACCTTCTGAGATAGGGCCCAAAACATCATTCATTAGAGACTGAAACGTCGCTGGGGCATTGGTGAGTCCGAACGGCATCACACGGAATTCGTAGTGTCCATCTTGCATCCGGAATGCTGTTTTCGGAATATCCTCTGCCCGCACCCAGATTTGGTGATACCCCGATCGTAGATCAATCTTGGAGAATAACTGAGCTCCGCTCAACTCATCTAAGAGCTGATCAATCATGGGTATTGGGTAGCTGTCCGGAGTGGTGACCTTATTTAGAGCCCGATAATCGATCCAAAATCTCCAACTCCCGTCTTTCTTCTTGACGAGGATGACCGGGATGGAAAAAAGACTACCACTAGGTTGAATGATTCCGGCAGCCATCATATCCGATACTTGTTTCTCTATTTCTTCTTTCTGAATTTGCGGATAACGGTAAGGTCTAACCTTCACCGGTCCGGCGCCCTCTTTCAGGATGATCGCGTGTTCTCGTCCCCTAGACGGGGGTAATCCTCGCGGCTCCTCAAACACCCCTGTGTATCTCATTAACAGCTCCTGTAATTTAGGGTCATCCTTCCGGATTTCTGGAGACCTTTCCGATTGTAATACCCCCGAATTCAATTAGGACTCCTGCCTCACACCTCTGCACCGTCTTCCATACAGATTTCAGTGAAGCAGCCGAAGTGCAGAGTTCTGGTTCCCCTCTGAGTACCACCTTCTCTCTACCTACCTGAAACTTCATAACTTGCATTTTCCAATTAATTTCCATTTGCCCCAATGTCTCTAACCACTCCATGCCCAAAATAACGATAGCGCTTCTAACCCGAATGGGAAGGAAATCGGCGATGACTCTCGTACCTGGAAGCTCGAGCTGCAACCCTTTGTGAACTACTCCACCTCGTAAGGAGATTCCCATGGCAAGGAGCACTCCGTACCCACTGGTTGCCTCAGCCTTCAGCTTTAACGCATTCACCAACTCCTCAGATAAAAAATTGTGTGACACCCCACTATCAATCATGATGATGACCTCCCTACCTCGGATTTTTCCTCTCAATTTCATAGTACAAGGCAACGACGACCTTGTTGGTGTGTGGAAGATTTTTACGGTTATGAAAAAAGAGAATATATATTGAAAGTAATGAACTTTTTATTAACTTGATTGTATTACACTCAAAAACTTGATGATTGTGAAGACTAGACTCGATCTCTATTTATACATAACGAAAAGACACAATTTGAAACAACGCGACTTTTTACTTGAAAAGACGCGACTCTAAACTTGAAAGGACACGACTCTTTACTTGAAAGGACACGACTCTTTACTTGAAAGGTCACAACTATTTGTGCTGAACCAACACGACTGTATAAGTGAAAAGACACAACTTTACGAATTGATAATTCGTGACTCTTAATTATTAACTAACTTATATAAATGTGACTTTATATTATACGAGATTTGATTATACTTTAACACTCCCCCTTAATCATATCTCGACTTCACTCCAAGCTTTTTCTAAGATCTTCACATCTTGAAACGTTTAATGCCTTTGTGAAGATATCTGCGAGTTGATCTTCGCCTTTGCAATACTCTAGTTGAATGAGTCCTTTGTGCTCGGCTTCACGTACAAAATGATACTTGATCTCTATGTGTTTTGTTCTTCTATGTTGTACCGGATTCCTTCCAATTGCTATTGCCGATTTGTTGTCACATAAGATGGGGATGCCTTCTTTAAACTTTAGTCCCAAATCCTCCAAAAATCTTTGTAACCATATGGCTTGGTTTGTCGCTGCACATACGGCGATATACTCTGCCTCTGCCGTTGATTGAGCCACTGTTTGTTGCTTACATGACTGCCAACAAAACATAGCCGATCCAATACTAAAAGCATAACCTGATGTGCTTTTCTTATCTTCGGTAGAACCACCCCAATCGCTGTCCGAGTAGCCTATTAATCTTGGTATCTCCACGCTTGTAAAAAATACTCCAAAATTTGACGTTCCTTTGATGTATATTAACACCCTTTTGGCTTCTTGATAGTGCTTCACACGGGGTGATGACATGTATCTTAAGAGATAGGAGCTTGCGTACATTAGATCAGGTCTTGATGCACATAAATATAAGAGCCCTCCAACAATGCTCCTATACTTAGTCGGATCTCCAAATTCTTTGTCATCTTCTACTCCTTTTCCTTGTTGTGTAAGTGGAGTGCTTACACTCTTGCTTTCTTTCATTCCAAACTTATTAAAAAGTTTGTTTGCATATTTTTCTTGTGAAAGAAAAATACCGTGATCATCTTGAATTATTTCCATCCCAAGAAAATAATTCAACAATCCAAGATCCGTCATCTCGAATTCATTCTTCATATTTTCCTTGAATGTGTTGATAAGATGAACATTGCTCCCTGTGATGATGATATCATCAACGTATAAGCTAACGATCAACACATCTTTTCCTTGCTTCATAATATACAAAGCCGCATCATTCATACTTCTTTCAAAACCGTTTTGAATGAAGTATGAGTCTATTCTTCCATACCATGCCCGTGGGGCTTGCTTCAAACCATATAAGGCTTTGTATAGCCTTAACACCTTTTCTTCCTTTCCTTCAATCACAGAACCAGGTGGTTGTGTGACATAAACCTCTTCTTTTAGTTCTCCATTTAAAAAGGCTGATTTGACGTCCATTTGATACAATCTCCACTTCATTTGAGCCGCATATGCAAGTATGGCTCGTATTGTATCATGTCTTGATACTGGGGCAAATGTCTCAAGATAGTCAACTCCATATTCTTGAGAAAAACCTCTTGCAACTAGTCTCGCCTTGTGTTTAATAGGATTGCCGCTTGCATCCGTTTTGATCTTATAGATCCACTTCACGCTTATTACATTTTTCTTCTCCGGCTTGTCTACTAGTTTCCATGTCTTGTTCTTCTCAATCATTTCTATTTCTTCATTCATGGCTTTTCTCCACTCTTTACTGACACAAGCTTCATTGTAAGTTTGTGGTTCTTCATTTGCGAGAAGGCAAGCTTCTATTATTTGAGCCACTTCTTCAACCTCCACTCTTGGTGCTATTCGCATGATTTCACTTATTGACTTGTATTTCTTTGGTGGTTCAGAAGTTTCTCCTTCTTCATTGTTATCATGGTCACCATCTTGAAAAGAAACAGGGCTGGAGATTTTTTTGGTTTGATCTCTTGATTCTTGTAGGTCATTCATAGATAAAACAACAGTCTTCTTGACTTCTTCTTTTCTATCCCAATCCCACTTCTTATTTTCTTCAAACTCAACATCTCTTGATACTTCAATCTTCTCGTTCTCCAAGATGAGAACTCTATAGCCTTTGGATTGATTGCTATAGCCGATAAGGATTCCACGCTTTGACTTAGCGTCTAATTTTCTCCTTTTTTGATCGGCAATATGCACGTAGCATATGCTCCCAAATATTTTCAAGTGTGATACATTTGGCTTGTGTCCACCCCACTTCTCTATAGGTGTCACATCATCTTCAATTGCCTTTGATGGTAGACGGTTTTGTAAGTAAGCCGTGGTGTATACCGCTTCTGCCCATAACTTGAGCGGTAAGCCTTGCTCAACAAGCATTGTTCTCGCCATCTCCACCAAGGATCTATTCTTGCGTTCTGCTGCCCCATTTTGTTGTGGTGAATAAGGCAATGTAACTTGCCTATTGATTCCTTCTTCTTCACAAAAATGGTTGAATTCTTGTGAAGTGAACTCACCACCTCCATCAGATCTTAACGTCTTGATGGTACAATCTGATTGTTTTTCGATCATCGCTTTGAACTTCTTGAACATTAAGAAGGTCTCAGATTTTTGTTTTAGGAAGTATACCCAACACATGTGAGTATAGTCATCCAAAAACAACAAAAAGTAACAGCTTCCATCAAGCGATTTGTGTTTCATCGGTCCACATATATCCGTATGCACAATCTCAAGCTTTTCTCTTGTCTTAGTTTGAGATTCTTTTGGAAAACTTTTGCGTGATTGCTTTCCAAGATTACATGCCTCACATACTTCCTTGTTGATTTTAAAATTTGGTAACCCATTTACCAAATTTTTGTCTTGCATTTGTTGCAACCGTGTGTTGCCTACATGACCAAGTCTCTTGTGCCATGTTTCCATTTCCTCTTGCTCACTTGTATTCATGGCTTCTTCTTGTACTGAACTTAACTTGATTCTGAAGCTCTTTTGAGTCATTGGAATATCCATAATCTTCTTGCCATTTGCATCTACAATGATGCATTTCTTGTCTTTAAAACATACTTGATAGCCGTTTGAAATAATTTGAGGAACGCTCAACAAATTTTTCTCCAAACTAGGCACCAAGAAAAAGTTTTTGATAATTTTCTTGCCGTAACTTGTCATGACGGTAATATCTCCTTTACCGGCTGTCATTACTATTTCTCCGTTTCCGACTTTGATTGGAACCTTGATACTTTTATCGATCTTAGAAAAGTATCTCTCGTCTTTCGTCATATGATTAGTACATCCACTGTCTACTAACCAAATGTCTTCTCTTAATGTTGTTATTGCTTCTTCACTTGCATTAAACAACATGTGGTCTTCACCCAAGTCTTCCTCTTCGAGACTTACATGCGCTCTTTCCTTTTTTTTTGAGCGACACACATTTGAGTAGTGGCCAATTTTACCACAATTGTAACACTCCTTGTTACTTCTTTTATTCTTTTCATGATTGTTTTCTTTCGGTTTCTTTCAACACTCGTTTTCGGTGTGATTGCTTTTCTGGCAAAACTCACACCACTTCTTGCCTTGAATAACACTTCTCTTGGTGTTATCTCGTTTGAAACCGGATTTGGTTTCTTTTGAACGAGCATTAAATGCTCCTTCATTAGTGTTTTCTTCTCTTGCAGCCATTCTTGCTTCATGTGCTTTCAAAATACCGATTAGCTCTGTCATTGTTAGTGAAGTCAAATCGCGAGTTTGCTCCAAAACGCTAACAATGCTATCAAACTTGGCTGGGAGAGAGATGAGTATCTTCTGTATGAGTTGATAGTTGGTTTTCTTCTCGCCATGATAAGTTAATTGATTCTCCAAAACAATTAACTTATCGGTGAATGTCTTAATATCTTCGTTATAATACATCTTTAGATTTTTGTACTCCCTACGCAACGATTGAAGTTTAACCAATCGGACTTGAGGAGAACCTTGATACTCATCCTTCAATACGTCCCATGCCTCTTTTGATGTTGATGATGCCGCAATGCGTGAGAATATTTGATCAGCCACAGCAGTTTGCAAAATTTGCAATGCCATCGTATCATTTGACATCGCTTCTTCTCTAAGCGATTTTGCCCTTGTTGTTTCAGGGGTTTCTTGTTCTTGTACCGGTTCGACCGGCACGCCTTCTTCAACCACGGACCATAATTTTCTAGTCCTTAGAATGGTTGCCATCTTAATGCTCCAGAAGTCGTACTTCTCCCCATCGAATATAGGGATCACTTGATGTGAAGAGCCTTGCATAGTCTCGGCTTATTTTGCGATTAACTTATGCGATATCTTCTTGTTGCTTTTGTTCTTGCGATGAGTTGTAAACTAGTGCTTTCTCTTTTGTCCTCTTCAATCGTAAAGCTCTGATACCATGTTGGTGTGTGGAAGATTTTTACGGTTATGGAAAAAGAAAATATATATTGAAAGTAATGAACTTTTTATTAACTTGATTGTATTACACTCAAAAACTTGATGATTGTGAAGACTAGACTCAATCTCTATTTATACATAACGGAAAGACACAATTTGAAACAACGCGACTTTTTACTTGAAAAGACGCGACTCTAAACTTGAAAGGACACGACTCTTTACTTGAAAGGACACGACTCTTTACTTGAAAGGTCACAACTATTTGTGCTGAACCAACACGACTGTATAAGTGAAAAGACACAACTTTACGAATTGATAATTCGTGACTCTTAATTATTAACTAACTTATATAAATGTGACTTTATATTATACGAGATTTGATTATACTTTAACAGACCCAACGAGGGTATTGAGGGACAGTTCTGCGATTTCCAACATTCATCCTTCTCTGGGCTCGTCTTCTTCCCTGATTTCTTCGTCCTGCCCTATCACCTCCCTTTCGGTTCCATCGAGCCTGATTTCAGTGACCTGCAACTCGCAAAAGCGGCATCGGTGGCCCATTCCCCATTTCTCGTCACATTTGAAGCATAAACCCTGATTCTTGCGGTCTTGGAGATCGCTTTCTGAGAAGCGGCGTAATGGTGGCCGCCAATCGTCCAATCTGTTCGCATAGGGCTTTGCAAAAGTTCCTTCTCCTTTTGCTTCAAACGACATTGCTTGGGTTTGGGTCACATTTGGGCTGACTGATTTAACCCACGTGGGTCTCGTGGTATTTCGATTCTCGGTGCACTCGAGCTTCCCTTTCGCCCCAGCTCGCGCCGAACTCACATGGATCTCAGTCCCGTTTTCGATCTGGTTTCAGTCCTCCACGCCTTAGGCCACCGCCATCATTCAATCTAGCCCCTGTGGTTCAAACAGATGCACGCCGGCTCGGATTGATAGAAGCAACCCAACCATAAAGAGTTTCTCCAGCACTGGTTCCTGGATGTCCTCCGTATGATCTGCTAAAACTCAAAACTCCCTGCAAAACTCTTTCACGGTGCCCTCCTGCCTTAATGTGAGCAGACTTTCATCTGGAGATACCGATCGTCTCACCACGAAAGTCTCTGTCAGACGCGTTTTCATATTATTCCAGTTCCAGAAGGGATTTCTTTCCCTTTCCCACTGGAACCATTCAAGTGCCTCCCCATCAAAACTTATTCCCGCAACCCAGATCTTCTCCTCCTTGGAAAAATGCCCCAGTTCGAAGTACTGTTCAATGCGAAATAGCCAACTCTCGACGCTACTTCCATCAAACAGAGGTAACTCTACTCTTCTCGTCAGTGGCTCGATGATTTCCGTGGGTTGAACTTGATTTTCCCGTGAGCCTTCTCTCCTAAAATCGGTTGCTCCAGAATGAAGGGCGGTGTGGTCAGCAGCACTACCCTTCTCTGGCGTGTCTACCATCACCGCCTTCCCGGAGATCGCCGATTTGAGCTTGTCATAATTCAAGAGCTCCTCCAAACGATCTTGAACGCTAAGCCGTCTCAGCTGTTGTTGAATACTATCCACGTTTCATTCCAAGTCCGCGGTCTTACCCAGTTCTACATGCATCCTCTCTACCATCTCTTTCAACGTGAGGTCAGCATCTTTTCCACCATCTGTTTTCTTCAACAAGGTCGTATAACACTTGCTCTGATACCAAATATTAAGAGTGATGATTACAAATCAGAACTTAAGCTTGTAATCAATCAAGACATTCAATACAAGTTCCGTGAATAACAACGATTCACCTTTTCTCTACTCTAAACTTAATCCGATACCCAAAAAAAGAACTTTCCTCCTCCCTTTTATCCTCTGTCACCAAATCTCCCTAATGATTCTCCTCTACCCTTCCTTGCTCGTCCTCCCCAACTGTCTGCCTACATGTCTCTGACACTAACCGGAACCTGATCCTCCCCTTTGGTTAATTCACTCCAAAGCTCCCTCTCTTTGGGCTTCTCTTCTGGCTGACCCATTCTTACTTGCTCTTCCACTACAAGAAAACATCAACATTTCCGACGGCATTTCCGACGGACAAAAAGCCATCAGAATTTTCCAACAACATGACGACGGGTTTCCGACGGATTCCCGAGGTAACTAGGGTCGTTAGGAATCCAAGGTAACTCGATGGTAAAAACTGACGGTACACCGTCGGTTTTCTGACGAAAGCTTAGTCGTCGGGAATTCCTCCTGAAGCCGTCGCAAATGTCTGACGAAACTAGGACCGTCGGTTTATTTCCGATGCCTTCCCGACGGCATGTTGTTTTACAATCTGTCGGGAATCCATCAGGAATATACCAAAGGGATAACCTCTACTTTCATCGGACAGCCGACGGAAATAGCCGATTGTTGTCGGAATCCATCTGCAATCCATCAGAAATTGAAGAATAATCTTGAAAAATTTGTGATTATCCGGTGGTGGTCGGGAATCATTGGAAATCCATCGGAAAAGTTAGAAAAATGGATACACAATTTGTGATTATCCGATTGTGGTTGGAAACCATCGGAAATCCATCGGAAATGAGAATATTCTTAAGAATAATCTGATTAAAGTTTGTGAATATCTGTTAAAAATTCGTAATAATCTATTAAAAATTCGTAATAATCTATTAAAAATTCGTAATAATCTCTTAAAAATTCGTGATAATATCTAATTTTCACTATAAATACGCTTTGGTCTTTAATAATTTCATCAGAACAAAAAGTTTTAAGAAAATGTGTTCTTTGAGTTCTTATGAGTATTTTCGATCGTGGATGGATAAACCTCAATATGATTCAACAACGGGGGAATTGACTGATGAATTTGCACAAAGGTGTTGAAGAGTTCATGGCATTTGCATCAAACAATAGCATGACATCAAAATACGGTAAAATGTATTGTCCATGTATTAAATATCGAAATCATAGATTAATCTCTGTTAGAGATGTACGTAATCATTTGTATAGGAATGGATTTATGCCTGGTCATAAAATTTGGTTTCACATGGAGAAACCGATGCAACGATGCAATATTATGGTAATACTTCAAAAAGGATAGATAGTACTAATGTTACGATAGAGGAACCGGCATCAAAAGTTGATATAAACGGAGGTACTATTCAGATGGTGAATGATGCATTCCGTAAACAAAGAGCATCGTACATTGAAGAATTAGCAGAATAGAGGAACCTAATTTGGAAGCCCGGAAATTTTTTGATATGTTAGATGCATCCAAGAAGCCTTTGTATAAAGGATGTAAAGATGAATTATCGCCTTTATCTGCTGTAGGCAGGTTGATGACGATAAAGACGGATTTCAACTTCTGTGAAGATTGTGTGAATACGATAGCTTATTTTGTTAGAGATATATTATCTGAATATAATATTGCACTTGCTTCATATTACGAGGTTCAAAAACTTGTAGCTGGTCTTGGATTGCTATATCAGATGATCGATGTATATATTGACAACTGCATGATCTATTGGATAAATGATGAAAACCGCATGAAGTGCCGATTTTGTCACAAACCTCAATTTCAAGAGACAAGCGGTAGAGTACCTATTCCGCATAAATGGATGTGGTATTTACCATTAACAAAGAGGTTAAAGAGGTTATATCAATCTGAACACACGGCAAAACCTATGAGATGGCATGCAGAACATAATTCGAATGGAGAAATTGTGCATCCCTCGGATGCAAAAGCATGGAAACATTTTCAACAAGTTTATCCTAGTTTTGCATATGAGCCTAGAAACGTATACCTCGGGTTATCTACAGATGGATTCAACCCATTTGGGAAGCATGGGAGGCAATACTCGTTGTGGCCAGTTATCGTTACACCTTATAATTTGCCTCCTTTTTTGTGCATGAAACAAAAGTTTTTATTTCTAACATTTCTCGTCCCCGGCCCAGAGCATCCTAAGCGATCGCTTGATATTTTCTTGCAGCCACTAATTAATGAGTTAAAAATATTGTGGGAAAATGATGTCGAAGCATTCGATGTTTCCAACCAACAGAACTTCTTGATGCGAGCAGTACTTATGTGGACGATAAGTGATTTTCCAGCATATGGTATGTTATCAGGATGGTCAACGCATGGAAGATTAGCATGCCGATATTGTCAAGATAATACTGATGCATTCAACCTGAAACACGGACGAATGACTAGTTGGTTCGATTGTCATCGTTGATTTCTATCACAAGATCATCCATATCGCCAGAGCACGACATTGGTTAGTAAAAAAAATTTTGATGCTCTACCTCCTATTCTTGACGGGAGTTATATGATGACTCAACTTAGAGATTTTGGTGCTGAGAGAACGGCTTCATGTGGAGGTAACGGACATTACCCTGTTGATGGTTGTGGCGAACACCATAATTGGCACAAGAAGAGCATTTTTTGGGATTTACCATATTGGAAGGACCATTTGTTGCGCCATAATCTAGATGTTATGCATATTGAGAAGAATTTTTTCGACAACATAATGAATACCATTCTAAATGTGCAAAGAAAAACGAAAGATAATTTGAAAGCTAGATTGGATATGTAGGATATTTGTTCTCGGAAAGAACTACATGTAATGTCAAATGGAAAATCATTGTCTCCCGCATTCCGGTTGGATGCGCATGCAAAAGATGAATTCTTTGACTGGATTAAGCAAAAGTTCAAATTTCCAGATGGATACGCATCTAATCTTCGTAATTGTGTCGATACTATTGAAGGTAAATTTTCAGGGATGAAAAGTCATGATTGTCATTGTCATGCAAAGACTATTCCCATTTGCCTTTAGCGATCTACTTCCTAAAAACGTCCACGGAGCAATTGCAGGTACGTTTACATTATTTTATATATAAATAATCACAACTTCATATATTATATGATATTAAAATATTTTTTTATGTAGTGATTGGTGCTTTTTCTGAGATTTATGTATAAGATCACTTACTGTAGACGATATCTGAAATTTGGAAAAAAAATACCGGTTCTCATTTGTAACCTGGAAAAAATATTTCCACCAGTATTTTTTGATGTTATGGAGCATCTTTCTATTCACCTCTCTAGAGAAGCAGCGCTTGGAGGACCTGTTCAGTACCGATGGATGTATCCTTTTGAGAGATATATGTTCCACCTAAAGAAAAAAATTAAAAATCTTGGCAGGGTTGAAGGTTCAATCGTCGCACAAACTATTAATGAAGAAACATCTAATTTCGCAAGCTACTATTTTTCATCGCAAGTCCAAACAAAAAATAAACGACCTACACGATATGATGATGGAGTAGAAAAACCAAGCTATCTAGTGTATGTGCCAGAAATATTTGCATAAATTGGACGTTTAAGTGGAAAAGAGAAGACGCGACGCCTGTAAGAGGAGGAACACAATCACTTGCATTTGTATATTTTGACAAATTGCAATGACGTTTTGAAATATGAAGGGTACATTCAATTAAATTTTGTTTTTAGTTGTTATTATAATTTATTGTTAATTATTTGTTTCATAATTAACAGGATATACATGAAACAAATACGTGTTCATTATTCAAAGTACAGCGATAATGAGTTGGTCGAACTTAGAAAAAGCTAATTTGCATGATGGTTGCATTTTTATGTTAGTGTTATCACAATTATGTAATTTTCAATAATAGTTTACTATATATATATATATATTTGACTACATTCAATTATTTTGTAGGTTACTACAGGTCCTTCTAGGGGAATAACGTTTCCCACTTGGTTAGTTGAGTTGGTGAGTGGTCCTACATTTACTGCAAAATCTTATCCAATGTACTGCACTCGTGGATATGCTTTTAAGAGTAAATCGCAAAGGAAACTCACAAACAACTTGTAATTATGGTGTATCATCTCAATCGGGAGAAATTGTATACAACGGTGTTCTTCGTGAAATATTCGAAGTTCAGTATCCAAGAATGATTGATTTGAGGTGTATTGTGTTCTATTGTGACTGGTATGACCCTGTCATGGGTCAACGTATAGACGAATTCGGTGTTACATCTGTCCACTCTCGTAAGCGACATAGAAAATATGATCCTTTTATACTTGCATCCCAAGCGGACCAGGTTTGTTACATTCGATATTCTCGTGTGAGGAACAAGCAAGATCCTTGGATTACAGTGACCTCAATACATCCTAGAGAAATGGTATGTGGTATTACCGAACAAGAACCTATGCAACAAAGCACAATTGGTAACTTAGGTTCAATAGACACTTCTCTTCAAGTTAACATTGTTGTTGATGACACCACGAACGCAGATTACAACGTGTTTCAAGATTCAGAAGAAGAGATTGACGAGTTTGACGACCAAAATTCAATTAATTCGGAATGTTCATCAGATTTAGACTAAATTTTTGATAATAATATTTTTTCCATAATTTAATTTAAAAATATATAAAAAATCAACTTTATCAAATCGTAAATGGTGTCAAATGGTGCAGAAGTTTTTGGACTCAACTTTATCAAATCGTAAATGGAGACAAATCTGAGCAAATAAACCAAAGCTTTGTCGACATTTTTTTCTCTCTTTTTTTTTTACCTGACAATTTCTTTCTTTCATTTCGAGTTTTTATTTAGTTTCCTCTGGTATTGTTTTAACATTTAATACATTTTTACAATTATATATAATTTGGTACAGTTACACTGGCTTTGCTAAAACCCTCGGAAATCTGTCGAAAAGCTTTAATTGATATACGTAACCGACGGATTTTCGATGGTTTTAGCAAAGCCGTCCGAAATCCGTCGGAAAACCGTCAGTTGAAACGTGATCAGACTATTTGTGGAACATGCACAGGGTTTAAGCCGTCCATCTAAATACCGACAGATTTCTGACGGATTAAAATTTTATGCGGGAATCGTAATTCCCAACGCGTGTTTTCACAAAAATATTAATAAAGTCCCTATGGATTCTCAACGGAAATTTCTGTCGGGAGTGTCTAATATAACCTACGATTCAGTTTCTTCTCCTCTATCGTGTTTCTCTCCTTATCTTTGCATTTTCGCCTCCCTGCCGCAGTTTTTGCCTCCCCGCCGACAGTTTTCGCCTCCCCGCCGACAGTTTTCGACGGAAATTATCTTAACTCGTCCGAAATCATCCGAAATCATGTAAGTTTTTTCAGTTTCTAAATTTCTCTAAACTTGTGCAGAGTTTATGGTTAGTGAGTGCTTGAGGTTCTGAGTTTAAAAGAGTGAGACTTGGAGGTTTGTTAGTCTTCTCCACTTCTTAAGGGATTATATCTTTGATTTGGTATTTTTTGTTTATGAATCAAAAATATAATTTTTGGAAAACAACATGACTTTAAGTCGTTTAGGAATATCACATTTTGTGGGATATTTGCTTCTGATGACAAAATTGAAAATTATGTGGACGATTTGTTTTTCAAAAATAATTCTTACGATAAATATTGTGAAAAAATATGGATCATTTGAGCATAGTTTGCACTCGATATTTGAGATGCACCACTTTTTATTACTACCTTAATTTGCTAATGCTAGTACTATCAATTGATTATAATAACATCATTTTACAATTCAATTAAGGCGAATCAGCAGAGTCTGATATTAGTGAAGGGTGTTTTGCTTTTTGTATAGTGATGGATCATTATGTGATTCCTGACACCTAGAAAATAAAAAAATATATATATAGTAGAAATATATAGTAAAAATATATAGTAGAAATATATAGTAAAAATATATAGTAGAAATATATAGTAAAAATATATAGTAGAAATATATCTCTGTCGTTTTCGTTTGTCACGCTCAGTAGTCACTAGTCATTGTGTCTCATATTCACTAAATTGTCTTAGTAAATGCCATCTTAATAACAATTTAGGAGTTTTTAAAAATTGTTGATTTAATCTGTTGTTTATGTCATTATTAAAAAATTGAAAGTTTGCAAAATAGAAACTCAAAAATATGATTCTCTATTTTGGTGGTACATGAATATATTAGCAAATTATTGAATTTGTAACCCATTTTTAAAAGCAATTGATAAAAAAGTTTTGATAAAAATAGTATATTTTTAATTTGTATTTTTAAATATAACATTAATTTTTAAAAATAATATAATTTAATATTAAAATAAAAAATCTTAAATTTAAAAGTAAAAAAGAATGTAAATATAATATTTTAAATATAAATATTTTTTTTATTAAACATATTTTAAAGAATGTAAGTCTTAACCAATCACGGTTATTTTTTTACTCGATTTAATGATTCTAATCAATTTTTATTAAAATAAAAATAATTGATTATTATTTTAAATAATTTAATGTTTCAAAGAGAATATGGCAAATAGTAAATATAGATAGATTGACAAAATATCACAATCATAATGTTTTAAGGTCGTATCAAGATTACCAAAGACGTAGTGAGTCTTCTACTCCGAGTTCCATACCAACTCAAGTTCCAGAATTTGCAAATGATTCTTTTCGACCAATGACAATTGAAGAATTGGTTCAGCCTGGTCGTGAACTTCTTACTTTTCTTGATCCGAGGCATCAAGAAAATTTGACATGGTAAATTAAATTTTTATAATTATATTTAAAAAAATTATTTTAACGATATTTAAGGCATTTATATTCATAATGCCGGATCGACTAGTTTTTTGAGATGAGCTGATCAATTTGTAAATTAATTATTGTATTAATTATATTTATTATTATTTAAAAATTTTAAAATTACTAATTAAAATTTTTTTACTTTTAGGCACAAGAAATTGGAGCGCCTCCAGATCACTAGATACTTCTCGAGGCTGTCCACACGAACAAAAAGACTGTTCGTATCCAAGATGATCTCGTTAGTGAGATCATCAAAAAAGTAAAAAAAAAAAGTGATATTTTAACCCAGCAGTCTCAAGTTGGTTCTTCATCTTCGGTCGCCGAATTGCCTCCTTCTGAGATTAACCGTCTCGTTCTTGATGTAAGTTTAATTTTTTTTAAAAACATATATAATTAACATTGTAATAATTTTTATTAAATTTTCTAATAATATTTTTTTCTTTTTATAGGAAGTACCATTTTCTAAAGGTTGTCATCAAAGACTCGAGAGAGTTGCAGATACCGGTGGCGCAACATCTGAAGCTAGAAACGAGGAGAATGAACAGATAAAAGAAGAAATGGTGTCTATGAAAAGAGAGATGAACAATCTCAAAAGTATTATAGAAATGATGAGAAATAAGTTGTCTGATGACTTTTTTTCTCCTCCTTCTCCTCCTGCCCCTCCGTTGTAATTTGTATTTTAAAACAATTGTTTAATATTATATTTATAATTAGAATATTACTTTTATTAATTGTATGATTAAATTTTAAAATATTTAAAATAGTATTTTAATTTAATATAAATGTAATTTAATTGAAAAATAAAAATTTATTTTAATTTAATTTTTTAATATTTATATTTTAAAAATATTTAATTTTTTATTTCTTAAATTAATAGGTTTTTTCTGACGGATGATGTCGTCCGGAATTTCAAACGGACGATTTCGTCTGAAACTTGTCGCCTATTTCCTGACTGGCATAAATCGTCGGGAAATATCATCGGATCAAATTCCTGGTACAGTCATCGGAAACCGCCCATCGCAAATTCGTCGGTAATTCCTGACGGATGGTTCATTGAAAATTCGTCGGAGTTTTCTGACGGCGATTAACCATCGCATATCGATTAACCATGGCATATAGAAAATTGAGGTAGGTTAACGTGGGCATTGGATTCGTGTCATTCTTAGTTCTAAATCAAAAGTTACAGACGATTTAGTGTGAACATGTCAAGTTGATCGGCGAGTTAAAATGATCATTCTAAACTTATCATTGGGATAGACTGGATTACTTGGACCCCTTGTCGTATTGAAAATTGATCTAGCTTAACGTGGGCACTGGATTCGTGCCATTCTAAGCTCTAAATCAAAAGTTACGGACGATTTAGTGCGGACATGTCAAGTTGATCGGTCAGTTAAAGTGATCATTCTAAATTGAGCATTGGTGCTCATTGAATAAAGGCTTATAAATGAAGCATAATCCATGTATCAACGCAGTTTGGAATAGATTGAATTACTTGGACGCTTTGTCGTACCTAGTGCTGTCTGAAATTTTGTCACAATATAGAATATTGAACTATCTTAATGTGGGCAATTTATTCCTGTCAATCAGAGCTATAACTCAAAAGTTATGGACGATATAGTGCATCAATGGCAAGTTGATCGACCAGTTAAAATGATCATTCAAAACTGATTGTTGGTGCTCACTAAGTAAAAGGTTATAAAAAGAAGAATAATGCATGGCATCACGCAGTTTGGGATGGATTTGATTACTTTGACGCTTTGCCGTATCTATTTCTGTATCAAATTATGACACAATATAGAAAATTGAGCTACCTTAAAGTGGGCATTGGATTCCTGTCATTCTGAGCTCTAAATCAAAAGTTACTCACGATTTAGTGCGGACATGTCAAGTTGATCGGCTAGTTAGAGTGATCATTCTAAACTAATCATTTGTGCTCACTGAGTAAAGGCTTATAAATGGAGCATAAAGTATGGTATCACACAGGTTTTGATACCTTGGATTACTTGGACGATTTGTCGTATTTATTTCTGCCTCAAAGTTTGTTTCACTATAGAATGTTGAGCTAGCTTAACGTGGCCATTGGATTCGTGTGTTTCTGAGTTATAAATCAAAAATTACAGACGATTTAGTGTGAACATGTTAAGTTTATCGATGAGTTAAAATGATCATTATAAACTGATAAATGGTTCTCATTCAGTAAAGGCTTATAAATGAAGCATAAAGCATGGCATCACGTAGTTTGGGATAGATTGGATTGTCGTCTCTATTTCTGTCTCAATTTTGAAAAAAATTATATAAAATTGAGCTAGATTAACGTGGGCATTGGATTCGTGTCATTTTGAGCTCTAAATCAAAAGTTATTTATAATTTAGTGTGAACATGTCAAGTTGATCGGCAGTTAATATGATCATACTAAACTGATCATTGGTGCTCATTAAAGAGGCTTATAAATGAAGCATAAAACATGGCATCACATAGTTTGGGATATATTAGATTACTTGGATTCTTTGTCGTCTCTATTTATGTCTTAAATTTTGTAAAAATAGAGAAAATTGAGCTAACTTAACGTGGGCATTGGATTCCTGTCATTCTGATCTATAAATCAAAAGTTATGAACGATATAGTGCAGACATATCAAGTTGATCGGCCACTTAAAATGATCATTCTAAACTGATCGATGTTGCTCATTAAGTAAAGGCTTATAAATGAAGAATAAAGCATGACAACACATCGTTTTGGATATACTAGATTAATTTAACGCTTTGTCGTATCTATTTATGTGTCAAATTTTGTTATATTATAAAAAACTGAGCTAGCTTAACGGGGGCATTGGATTTGTGTCATTTTGAGCTCTAAATCAAAAGTTACGGATGATTTAGTGCAGACATATCAAGATGAGTGGCCAGTTAATGGGATCATTGTTGCTAATTAACTAAAGGCTTATAAATGGAGCATAAAGCATGGCATCAATTAGTTTGGATAGATTGGATTACTTGGACGCTTTTTCATCTCAATTTTTGTCTCAAATTTTGTCAAAATATAGAAAATTGAGCTAGCTTAACGTGGGCATTGGATTCATGTCATTCTCGGCTCTAAATCAAAAGCTATGGACGATTTAGTATAGACATGTCAAGTTGATCAACCCGATAATATGATTACTTTAAACTGATCATTGGTGTTCATTGAGTAAAGGCTTATAAATGAAGCATAATGCATGGCATCACGGAGTTTGAGATAGATTGGATTACTTGGATGTTTTGTCATATCTATATCTGTGTCAAACTTTGTCACAATATAGAAAATTGAACTAGCTTAATGTGGGCATTGGATTCATGTCGTTCTGAGCTATAAATCAAAAGTTATAGATGATTTAGTGCAGAGATATCAAGTTGATCGACCAATTAAAATGATTATTCTAAACTGATCATTGGTGCTCATTGAGTAAAGGCTTATAAATGAAGAATATTGCGTGGCATCATGCAGTTTCGGATGGACTGGATTACTTGGACAGTTTTTCGTATCTATTAATGTCTCAAATTTAGTGCGGATATGTGAAGTGGATCGGCCAGTTAAAGTGATCATTGTAAACTCTTCATTGGTGCTCATTAAGTAAAGTCTTATAAATGAAGTATAATGCATGATATCACGCAGTTTGAGATATATTGGATTACTTGGACTCTTTGTCGTATCTAGTTCTGTCACAAGTTTGTCACAATATAGAAAATTAAACTAGCTTAACGTGGGCATTGGATTCGTTTGTTTCTGAGCTCTAAATCAAAAATTATGGACGATTTAGTGCGTACATGTCAAGTTTATCGGCGAGTTAAAATGATCATTCTAAACTGATCATTGATGCTCATTTTGTAAAGGCTTCCAAATGAAGCATAAAACAAGGCATCACGTAGTTTGAGATAGATTGGATTACTTGGACACTTTTTCCTCTCTATTTCTATCTCAAATTTTGAAAAAATATATAAATATGAGCTAGTCAAGTTGATCAAAAGTTGACAATTTAGTGCAGACATGTCAAGTTGATCGGCCAGTTAAAATGATCATTCTAAACTGATCATTTGTGCTCATTAAGTAAAGGCTTATAAATAAAGCATAAAGCATGGCATCACGCAGTTTGGGATAGATTAGATTACTTGGTTACTTTGTCGTCTTTATTTCTGTCTCAAATTTTGTAAAAATTTAGAAAAATGAGCTAGCTTAAGGTGGCCATTGGATTCGTGTCATTCTGAGCTCTAAATCAAAAGTTATGGACGATATAATGCAGACATATCAACTTGATCGGCCAGTTAAAATGATTATTCTAAAGTGATCGTTGGTGCTCATTAAGTAAAGGATTATAAATGAAGCATAAAGCATGTCATCACATAGTTTTGGATATACTAGATTATTTTAACGCTTTGTCGTATCTATATTTGTGTCAAATTTTGTTATAATATAGAAAATTGAGCTAATTTAATGGGAGGCATTGGATTTGTGTCATTTTGAGCTCTAAATCAAAAGTTACGGATGATTTAGTGCGGACATATCAAGTTGAGTGGCCAGTTAAAGTGATCATTCTGAACAGATCATTGGTGTTGATTAACTAAATACTTATAAATGGAGTATAAAGGATGGCATCAAGTAATTTGGATAGATTGGATTACTTGGACGCTTTGTCATCTTAGTTTTTGTCTCAAATTTTGTCTCAAATTTTGTCTCAAATTTTGTCTCAAATTTTGTTTCAAATTTTATCAAAATATAGAAAATTAAGCTAGGTTAACGTGGGCATTGGATTCATGTCATTCTCAGATCTAAATCAAAAGTTACGGACGATTTAGTATGGACATGTCAAGGTGATCGGCCTGCTAATACGATTACTTTAAATTGATCATTGGTGCTCATTGAGTAAAGGCTTATAAATGAAGCATAATGCATGGCATCACGGAGTTTGGGATCAATTGGATTACTTGGAT
Organism: Pugionium cornutum; assembly: GCA_018901935.1. NCBI lineage: Eukaryota > Viridiplantae > Streptophyta > Magnoliopsida > Brassicales > Brassicaceae > Pugionium > Pugionium cornutum. The sequence goes on from CM032163.1 coordinate 28,409,834, forward strand.
GTTTTGTCGTATCTAGTTCTATCTCAAACTTTGTCACAATGTAGAAAATTGAACTAGCGTAATGTGGGCATTGGATTCATGTCGTTCGGAGCTATAAAGTGTGGATGATTTAGTGCAGAGATGTCAAGTTGATCGGCCAGTTAAAATGATTATTCTAAAGTGATCATTGGTGGTCATTGAGTAAAGGCTTATAAATGAAGAATAATGCATGGCATCACGCAGTTTGGGATGGACTTGATTACTTTGATGGTTTTTCATATCTATTAATGCCTCAAATTTTGTCATAATATAGAAAATTGAGGTACCTTAACATGGGCAATGAATTCGTATCATTATGAACTCTAAATCAAAAGTTACAGACGATTTAGTGCGGATATGTCAAGTTGATCGGCCAGTTAAAGTGATAATTCTAAACTGGTCATTGGTTCTTATTAAGTAAATGATTATAAAGGAAGTATAATGCATGACATCACGCAGTTTGGGATAGATTGGATTACTTGGACGCTTTGTCGTATCTAGTGATGTCTCAAATTTTGTCACAATATAAAAACTTAAACTAGCTTAATGTGGGTTATGGATTCGTGTCATTCAAAGCAATAAATCCAAAATTATGGACAATTTAGTGTAGACATGAAAAGTTTACCGACCAGTTAATATGATCATTTTAAATTGATTATTGGTGCTAACTGAGTAAAAGCTTATAATTGAAAAATATTGCAAGGCACAACGCTGTTTGGGATGGATTGGAATTACTTGGACGCTTTGTCGTATCTATTTATGTATCAAATTTTATCACAATTGAAAAAGTTAAGCTAGCGTAACATGGGCATTGAATTCGTGTCATTTTTAGCTCAAAATCAAAAGTTACTGATGATTTAATGCGGACATGTCAAGTTGGTCGACCAGTTAAAGTGTTCATTCTAAACTGATCATTGCTGCTCATTGAGTAAAAGCTTATAAATAAAAAATAATTCATGGCATCACATATTTTGGGATAGACGGGATTACTTGGACGCTTTGTCTTATCTATTTTTGTCTCAAGTTTTGTCACAATATCGAAAGTTGAGCTAGCGTAACGGGGGCACTGGATTTTTGTCATTCTGAGCTCTAAATCAAAAGTTACATACGATTTATTGCGGACATGTCAAGTTGAGTGGCCAGTTAAAGTTATCATTCTAAACAGATCATCGATGCTCATTAATAAGAGGCTTATAAACGACATCATGGAGTTTAGATAGATTGGATTACTTGGACGCTTTGCCATCTCTATTTTTGTCTCAAATTTTGTCAAAATATAGAAAATTGAGCTAGCTTAACGTGGGCATTGGAATACTTTCATTCTGAGCTCTAAATCAAAACTTACAGACGATTTTGTGGGGACATGTCAAGTTGATCAGCCAGTTAAAATGATCATTTTAAATTGATCATTGGTGCTAACTGAGTAAAAGCTTATAAATGAAATATATTCCAAGGCATCAAGAATTTTGGGATAGATTGGATTAATAGGACGCTTTGTCTTATTTATTTCTGTCTCGAACTTTGTCAAAATATAAAAAATTGAGCTAACGTATCGTGGGCATTGGATTCGTATCATTCTGAGCTCTAAATCAAAATTTATGTACGATTTAGTGGGGATATAACAAGTTGCTCGGCCAGTTAAAATGATCATTTTAAATTGATCAATGGTGCTCACTAAGTAAAAGCTTATAAATGAAAAATAATGCATGGCATCACGCATTTTGGGATAGATTGGATTACTTGGACACTTTTTCATATATATTTTTGTCTCAAGTTTTGTCACAATATAGAAAATTGAGCTAGCGTAATGTGGGCATTGGATTCGTGTCATTCTGAGCTGTAAATCAAAAGTTATAGACGATTTACTGGGGATATGTCAAGTTGATCGGCAAGTTAAAGTGATCATTCTAAACTGATCATTGGTGCTCATTGAGTAATGGATTATAAATGAAGCATAATGCATGGCAACACGTAGTTTGGGATACATTGGATTACTTGAACGGTATGTCGTATCTATTTATGTCTCAAATTTTGTCACAGTAGAGAAAACTGAGCTAGCTTAACGTTTGCATTGGGTTTGTGTGATCCTGAGCTCTAAATCAAAATTTCAGGATGATTTAGTGCGGACATGTCAAGTTGATCGGCCAGTTAAACTGATCATTCTAAACTGATCATTTGTGCTCATTGAGTAAAGGTTTATAAATAAAGCATAATGCATGGCATCACGTAGTGTGGGATAGATTGGATTACTTGAACGCTTTGTCTTATCTAGTTCTGTCTCAAATTTTGTCACAATATACAAAATTGAACTAGCTTGATATGGGCATTGGATTCGTGTCGTTCTGAGCTATAAATCAAAAGTTATGGACGATCTAGTGTAGTCATATCAAGTTGATCGATCAGTTAAAGTGATCATTCTAAACTGATCATAGGTGCTCATTAAATAAAGGTTTGCAAATGAATCATAAAGCATGGTATCACACAATTTGGGATAGACTTGATTATTTGGACGCTTTGTCATATCTAGTTGTGTCTCAAATTTTTTCAAAATATGGAAAATTGAACTAGCTTAATTTGGGCATTGGATTCGAATCACTCTGAGCTATAAATCAAAAGTTATTGAAGATTTAGTGCACACATGTCAAGTTGATCGGCCTGTTAAAATGATCATTCTAAACTAATCATTGGTGCTCATTGAATAAAAGCTTATAAATGAAAAATAATGCATGGCATCACTCAGTTTGGGATGTATTGGATTACTTGGACACTTTGTCGTATCTATTTCTGTCTCAAATTTTGTCACAAAATAGAAAATTGAGCTAGCTTAGCATGGGCATTGGATTCGTGTCATTCTGAGCTATAAAACAAAAGTTACAGACGATTTAGTGTGGATATGTCAATTTAATCGGCCAGTTAAAGTGATCATTCTAAACTGATCATTGGTGCTCATTGAGTAAAGGCTAATAAATGAAGCATAATGCATGGCATCACACAATTTTTAATAGATTGGTGCTCATTGAGTAAAATCTTATAAATGAAGCATAATGCATGACATCACGCAGTTTTGGATAGATTTGATTACTTGGATGCTTTGTCGTCTCTACTTGTCTTTAAAAATTTGTCAGAATATAGAAAATTGAGCTAGCTTATCGTGGGCATTGGATTAGTTTAATTCCGAGCTCTGAATCAAAAGTTACAGACGATTTAGTGCGGGCATGTCAAGTTGATGGGCTAGTTACAGTGATCATTCTAAACTGATCATTGGTGCTCACTGAGTAAAGGCTTATAAATGAAGCATAATGGAAGGCATCACACAGTCTGGGTTATATATGATTACTTGGGCGCTTTGTTGTATCTAGTTCTGTTTAAATTTTTTTAACAATATAGAACATTGAAGTTGCTTAATGTTGGAATTGGATTCCTGTCATTCTCAGTTATAAATCAAAACGTTATGGACGATTTACTGCAGAAATGTCAAGTTGATCGATTAGTTAAAATGATCATTCTAAACTGATCGTTGGTTCTCATTGTGTAAATGCTTATAAATCAACCATAATGCATGGCATCACACTATTTTGGATATATTGGATTACTTGGACGCTTTGTCGTATCTATTTATGTCTTAAATTTTGTCACAATATATAAAATTGAGGTACCTTAAGATGGACATTGGATTCGGGTCATTCTGAGCTTTAAATCAAAAGTTACGAACGATTTAGTGTCGACATGTCAAGTTGAGTGGCTAGTTAAAGTGATCATTCTAAACAGGTAATTAGTGCTCATTAAGTGAAACCTTATAAATGAAGCATAAACCATGGCATCAAGTGGTTTGGATAAATTGGATTACTTGAACACTTCGTCGTCTCTATTTCTATCTTAAGTTTTGTCAAAATATAGAAAATTGAGCTAGCTTAACATGGGCATTGGATTCTAGTCAATAAAAAGTTACGGACTATTTAGTGTATACATGCTAAGTTCATCGGCCAGTTAATATGATTATTCTAAACTCATCATTGGTGCTCATTGAGTGAAGGCTTATAAATGTAGCATAATGCATGGCATCACGCATTTTAAGATAGATTGGATTACTTGGACAATTTGTCGTTTCTAGTTCTGTTTCAAATTATGTTACAATATAGAAAACTGAAGTAGCTTAATGTCGGCATTGGATTCGTGTAATTATGAGCTACAAATCAAAAGTTATGGACGATTTAGTGCAGACATATCAAGTTGATCGGCCAGTTAAAATTATCATTCTAAATTAATCATTGGTGCTCACTGTGTGAAGGCATATAAATGAAGAATATTGCATGGCATCACACAGTTTGGGATGCACTGGATTACTTAGATGCTTTGTCGTATTTATTTATGTCTCAAATTTTGTGACAATTAGAAAATTGAGATAGCTTAACGTGGGTATTGGATTCGTGTCATTCTGAGCTATAAATAAAAAGTTACGGACGATTTAGTGCAGACATGTCAAGTATATCGGACTGTTAAAATGATCATTCTAACCTGATCATAGGTGCTCATTGAGTAAAGGCTTATAAATGAATCATAATGCATGCCATCACGCAGTTTGTGATAGATTGGATTACTTGGGCATTTTGTCGTATCTTGTTCTGTTTCAAATTTTGTTACAATATAGAAAATTGACCTAGCTTAATGTGGGCATTGGATTTGTGTCATTCTGAGCTATAAATAAAAAGTTATGGATGATTTAGTGCAGACATAACAAATTGATTGGCCAGTTAAAATGATCATTCTAAATTGATCAGTGGTGGCCATTGAGTAAAAGCTTATCAATGGAAAATAATGCATGGCATCACGCAGTTTGAAGTGGATTGGATTACTTGGACGTTTTGTCGTATCTATTTATGTCTCAGATTTTGTTATAATATAGAAAATTGAGCTAGCGTAACATGTGCATTAGATCCGTGTCATTCTGAACTCTAAGTCAAAAGTTACGGACGATTTCGTCAGACATATCAAGTTGAGTGGCCAGTTAATGTGATTATTCTAAACAGATCATTGGTGCTCATTAAGTAAAAGCTTATAGTAAAGCATGGCATCAAGTAGTTTGGATGGATTGGATTACTTGGACACTTTTTCGTCTCTATTTCTGTCTCAGATTTTGTCAAAATATAGAAAATTGAGTTAGCTTAACGTGGGCAATGGATTCGTGTCATTCTGAGCTCTAAATCAAAAGTTACGGACGATTTAGAGTAGACATTTCAAGTTGATCGGTTAGTTAATATGATTATTTTAAACTGATCATTAGTGCTCATTGAGTAAAGGCTTCTAAATGAAGCATAATAAATAACATCACATAGTTTGGGATATATTAGATTAGTGGGATTTTTATCGAGCCAGTTTTGTCTCAAATTTTGTAATAATATAGAAAATTGAACTAGCCCAATGTGGGCAGTTGATTCGCGTCATTCGGAGCAACAAATCAAAAATTATAGACGATTTAGTGCAGATATGTCAAGTTGATCGGCCAATTAAAATGACCATTCTAAAGTTATCATTGGTGGTGATTGAGTAAAAGCTCATAAATGAAAAATAATGCATGGCATCACACAATTTGTCTCAAATTTTGATCCAATATAGAAAATTGAGCTAGCTTAGCGTGGGCATTAGATTCGTGTCATTCTGAGGTCTAATCAAAAGTTATGGACGATTTTGTGCAGACATGTTAAATTTTATCAGAATATTGAAAATTGAGGTAGCTTAACGTGGGCTTTGGTTTGTGTCATTCTAAGCTCTAAATCAAAAGTTACGGACGATATAGTGCGGACATGTCAAGTTGATCAGCAAGTTAATATGATTATTCTAAACTGATCATTGGTTCTCATTGAGTAAAGGCTTATAAATGAAGAATAATGTATGGCATCACATAGTTTTGGACAGATTGGATTACTAGGACATTTGGTCGTATCTATTTTGGACTAAAATTTTTGTTGCGATATAGAATTAACCTAGCTTAACCTGGGCATTGGATTCGTGTCATTTAGAGCCATAAATCAAATGTTAAGGACGATTTAGTGCGTACATGTCAAGTTGATCTGCCAGTTAAAGTGATTATTCTAAACTGATCATTGGTTCTCATTGAGTAAAATCTTATAAATGAAGCATAATGCATGGCATCACCCAATTTTTGTTAGATTGGATTACTTAGACGATTCATCGTTTCTTGTGATGTCTCAAATTTTGTTACAATATAAAAAAATTGAGCTAGCTTAACGTGGGCATTGGATTCATGTCATTCTGAACACTAAATCAAAAGTTATGGGCAATTTAGTGCGGACATGTCAAGTTTTTCTTAACAGATAATTGGTTCTCATTAAGGAAAGGCTTATAAATGAAACATAAAGCATGACATCAAGTAGTTTGGATAGATTTGATTACTTGGAAACTTTGTCGTCTCTATTTCTATCTTAAATTTTGTCACAGTATAGAAAATTGAGCTAGATTAAGGTGGGCATTGGATTCGTGTCATTCTAATCTCTGAATCAAAAGTTACGGACAATTTAGTGCGGACATGTGAAATTAATGGGCCAATTAAACTGATCATTTTAAACTAATCATTGGTGCTCATTGAGTGCATGCTTATAAATGAAGCATAATGCATGGCATCATGTAGTTTGGATGGACTGGATTACTTCGACGTTTTGTATTATCTATTTCTGACTCAAATTTTGTCAAAATGTAGAAAATTGAGCTAGCTTAACTAGGGATTGGATTCGTGTCATTCTGACCTCTAAATCAAAAGTTACAGATGATTTACAGCAGACATGTAAAGTTGATCGGCCAGTTAAACTGACCATTCTAAACTGATCATTGGTGCTCATTGATTATAGGCTTATACATGAAGCATTATGCATGGCATCACACAGTTTGGGTTATATTGGATTACTTGGGAGCTTTGTCATATCTAGTTTTATTTCAAATTTTGTCAAAATATAGAAAATCGAACTAGTTTAATGTGGGCATTTCCTGTCATTCGGAGCTATAAATCAAAAGCTATGGATGATTTAGTGTAGACATTTCAAGTTGATCGGTCAGTTAAAATGATCATTCTAAATTGATAATTGGTCTTATTGAGTAAAAGCTTATAAATGAAAAATAACGCATGGCATCACGCTGTTTGTGATGAGGTCATCAGCCCAACCCCCGGCCAACTTCCCGGCCCGGCCGGCCCAAGGAACACAAAGGCGGCCAAATACGCGCAAAAGGATACATGGGTGTATCTTCATGAATCCAAGCTTAACCAAGAAGCGGCCAGCCAAGACCAAACCTGGCCTATAATCCTGACTCACAGAGGACGGCGACATGTAGCTCACCCAAAACAAGGCCAGATCAAGTCATGCACCATACATCAAATTGGAGTTTTCGAAACTTACCATATTTGGAACTTTCCTTATATGAAAGTCTCCAAACGTTTCTTTGGCGACCAGGAGACTTTTTGGTACTTCTAGGAGTTCCCTTAAGCACTTCTAGAAGCTCAAACACGCCTTGGACCAGGCGGGTCCATCCATGCCTTCAAATGAACCGATTGGAGCCGTTTATGGCAAGTGAGATGGCCAACTGGTTTAATCACTTGCAAACAAACACATGGCGTCCAGGAGATATTATTAAGGCCCTAAGGAAGCCCAAAATAAACCTACCATGCACCAGCCACTAGAGGACCAGGGGAATCCCTTTCCTCCAAGGCTTGCCATATATGGACCGAAGTGCACTTAATGTGTTCAGATTGCAATATCTCTATTCCTTGTAACTTGGACACGTATTGAAGACTTTCCAAAGCATCCAGGATGTACCTAGACACATTACATTCGCTCCAAAGCTCTCAAGATAAAAGTATATACACTTTCCTTGTTGGCCAAACTAGACATTAATGGCCAACAGCCATATATTTTAAATGTATGATTTCCTTTTCTCCTTTTTAGTTTTAGGACCATTGCTAGGAGGACTATATAAGCTCAGCACGACCTCATTGTAAAGATAGACCACCATTGAAATAAAAGTTGAATACAAAGTATTTTCTTCAAAGCCTTGTCTTTGAACTTGTTCTTATTCTTTAGAAACTAAGTGTGTGATTCACTTCCTTTCTATTGAAGCCACGGCCAGGTTAGTTTGAGAGATTCAAACTACCTTGGTTCACCTTTGATCGTGTGATTCGATCAAAACCCCCTCCTTTTAGTTCCCTTGCCCGCTTAAGCCAAGAGAGATTCTCGGTCTTGCGAGTCACGGCCGTACCGCTTGTGAGATTGATATTCAATCTTAGATCAGTTTGGGATAGATTGGATTACTTGGACGCTTTGTCGTATCTAGTTCTGTTTTAAATATTCTCACATTATATAAAATCGAACAATCTTAATGCGGACATTGCATTCGTATCATTCTGAGCTATAAATCAAAAGTTATGGAAGATTTAGTGCATACATGACAAGTTGATCGGCCACTTAAAATGATCATTGCATGGCATCACGCAGTTTTGGATGGATTGGATTACTTGTACATTTTGTCGTATCTATTTCTTTCTCAAATTTTGTCACAATATAGAAATTTGAGCTAGCTTAACGTGGGCATTGAATTTATGTCATTCTAAGCTCTAAATCAAAAGTTACAGATGATTTTGTGCGTACATGTCAGGTTGATTTGCCAGTTAAAGTGGTCATTCTAAACTGATCATCGGTGCTCATTGACTAAAGGCTTATAAATGAAGCATAATCCATGGCATCACGCAGTTCAGGATAGATTGAATTACTTAGACGCTTTGTTGTATCTAGTTCTGTTTCAAATTTTGTCACAATATAAAAAATTGAGCTACCTTAATGTGGGAGTTGGATTCATGTCATTCTGAGCTATAAATAAAAACTTGAAGATGATTTAGTGTAGACATGACAAGTTGATCGGGCAGTTAAAATGATCATTATAAACTGATCATTGGTGCTCATTGAGTAAAAGCTTATAAATGAAGCATAATGCATGGCATCATGCAGTTTGGGATAGATTAGATTACTTGGACGGTATGTAATATCTAGTTTTGTCTCAAATTTTGTCACAATATAGAAAATTGAACTAGCTAAACATGGACATTGGATTCGTGCTGTTCAGAGCTATAAATCAAATGTTATGGACGATTTACTGCAGACATATCAAGTTGATCGGTCAGTTAAAGTGATCATTCTAAACTGATCATTGGTGTTCACTGAGTAAAAGCTTATAAATTAAGCATAATGCATGGCATCACATAGTTTGAGATAGATTGGATTACTTGGACGCTTTGGCGTATCTAGTTTTATCTCAAATTTTGTCACAATATAGAAAATTGAACTGACTTAACGTTGGCATTGGGTACGTGTCGTTATGAGCTATAAATCAAAAGTTATGGACAATTTAGTGCTGACATGTCATGTTGATCGGCCAGTTAAAATGATCATTATAAACTGATCATTGGTTTTGATTGAATAAAAGCTTATAAATGAAGAATAATGCATGGTATCACGCAGTTTGGGATGGACTGAATTACCTGGACAGTTTGTCGTATATATTTATGTCTCAAATTTTGTCACAATATAGAAAATTGAGCTAGCTTGACGTGGGCATTAGATTCTTGTCATTTTGAGATCTAAATCAAAAGTTACGAACGATTTAATGCGGATATGTCAAATTGATCGGCCAGTTAAAGTCATCAATCTAAACTGATCATTGATGCTCATTGAGTAAAGGCTTATAAATGAGGCATAATGCATGGCATCATGCAGTTCAGGATAGATTGAATTACTTAGACGCTTTGTCGTATCTAGTTCTGTTTCAATTTTTGTCACAATATAAAATATTGAGCTACCTTAATATGTGAGTTGGATTCATGTCATTCTGAGCTATAAATAAAAACTTGAAGATGATTTAGTGTAGACATGACAAGTTGATCGGGCAGTTAAAATGATCATTATAAACTGATCATTGGTGCTCATTGAGTAAAAGCTTATAAATGAAGCATAATGCATGGCATCATGCAGTTTGGGATAGATTAGATTACTTGGACGGTATGTGATATCTAGTTTTGTCTCAAATTTTGTCACAATATAGAAAATTGAACTAGCTAAACATGGACATTGGATTCGTGTTGTTCAGAGCTATAAATCAAATGTTATGGACAATTTACTGCAGACATATCAAGTTGATCGGTCAGTTAAAGTGATCATTCTAAACTGACCATTGGTTTTGATTGAATAAAAGCTTATAAATGAAGAATAATGCATGGTATCACGCAGTTTGGGATTGACTGAATTACTTGGACAGTTTTTCGTATATATTTATGTCTCAAATTTTGTCACAATATAGAAAATTGAGCTAGTTTGACGTGGGCATTGGATTCTAGTCATTTTGAGATCTAAATCAAAAGTTACGAACGATTTAATGCGGATATGTCAAATTGATCGGCCAGTTAAAGTCATCAATCTAAACTGATCATTGATGCTCATTGAGTAAAGGCTTATAAATGAAGTATAATGCATGGCATCACGCAGTCTGGCATACTTGGATTACTTGGATGCTTTGTTGTATCTTGTTTTGTTTCAAATTTTGTAACAATATATAAAATTGAACTACCTTGGCGTGAGCATTGGATTTCTATCATTATGAGCTTTAAATCAAAAGGTACGCATGATTTAGTGCGGACATGTCAAGTAGATCGGCTAATTAAAGTGATCTATCAAAACTAATCATTGGTCCTCATTGACTAAAGGCTTATAAATGAAGTATAATGCATGTAATCACGGAGTTTGGGATAGATTGGATTACTTGGACGCTTTGTCTTATCTTGTTATGTCTCAAATATTGTCACAATATAGAAAATTGAACTAGCATAATGTAGGCAATTGATTCGTGTCATTCTAAGCTACAAATCAAAAGTTATGGATGATTTAGTGCAGACATGTCAAGTTGATCGGCCAGTTAAATGATAATTCTAAACTGATCATTGTTGTTCATTGGGTAAAAGGCTTATAAATGAACCAAAATGCATGGCATCGCGGAGTTTGGGATAGATTGGATTACTTGGATATTTGTCGTATCCATTTTGTCTCATACTTTGTCACAATATCGAAAATTGAACTACCTTAATTTGGGAATTGGATTTGTGTCGTTCTGAGCTATAAATCAAAAGTTATGGACAATTTTTTGCAGATATGATAAGTTGATCAGCCAATTAAAATTATCATTCTAACCTCATCATTGGTGTTCATTGAGTAAACGCTTATAAATGAAGAATAAAGCATGGCATCACGCAGTTTGGGATGGACTGGATTACTTGAATTATTTGTCGTATCTACTTATGTCTCAAATTTTGTCACAGTATTGAAAACTGAGCTAGCTTAATGTTTGCATTGGATTTGTCTCATCCTGAGCTCCAAATCAATATTTACGGACGATTTAGTGCGAACATGTCAAGTTGATCGGCCAGTTAAACTGATCATTCTAAACTGATCATTGGTGCTCATTGAGTAAATGTTTATAAATGAGGCATAATGCATGGCATCACGTAGTTTGGGATAGATTGGATTACTTGGATGCTTTGTCGTATCTAGTTCTGTCTCAAATTTTGTCACAATATAGAAAATGGAACTAGCTTGACATGGACATTGTATTCGTGTCATTTTGAGCTGCAAATCAAAAGATACGGACGATTTATTGCAGACATGTCAAGTTGATCGACCAGTTAAAATGATCACTTTAAACTGATCGTTGGTGCTCATTGAGTAAAAGCTTATATATGAAGAATAATGCATGGCATGAAGTAGTTTGGATAGATTGGATTACTTGGATGCTTTGTCATCTCTATTTATGTTTCAAATTTTGTCAAAATATAGAATATTGAGCTAGATTAACCTTGATACTAGATTCGTGTCATTCTGATCTCTAAATCAAAATTTACGGACGATTTAGTGCGGAAATGTCAAGTTAACCGGTCAGTTAATATAATTATTCTAAACTGATCGTTGGTGCTCATTGAGTAAAGGCTAATAAATGAAGCATAATGCATGGCATCACACAGTTTGAGATAGATTGGGTTACTTGGACGCTTTTTCATATCTAGTTTTGTCCCATGTTTTAGTCACAATATAGAAAATTGAACTAGCTTAACGTGGGCATTGGATTCGTGTCATTCGGAGCTGTAAATCAGAATTGATGGACAATTTAGTGCGTACATGTCAAGTTGATCGACCAGTTAAAATGATCATTCTAAACTCATCATTGGTGCTCATTGAGTAAAAGCTTATAAATGAAGAACAGTGAATGGAATCACGTAGTTTGGGATAGATTGGATTAGTTGGACGCTTTGTCGTATCTATTTTTGTCTCAAATTTTGTCACAATATAGAAAATTGAACTAGCTTAACGTTGGCATTGGACTCGTGTTATTTTGAGCTACAAATCAAAAGTTACTGATGATTTAGTGCAGACACGTCAAGTTGATCGGCCATTTAATATGATTATTCAAAACTGATCATTGGTGCTCATTGAGTAAAAGCTTATAAATGAAGAATAATGTATGGATTCATGCTGTTTGAGTTAGACTGTGTTACTTGGATGCTTTGTTTTATCTAGTTATATCCCAGATTTTGCCACAATATAGAAAATTGAACTAGCTTAACGTGAGAATTGGATTCGGATAATTCTGAGCTATAAATCAAAAGTTACGGACGATTAGTGCATGTATGTCAAGTTGATCGACCAGTTAAAATGATTATTTTAAACTGATAAGTGGTGCTCATTGAGTAAAGGCTTATAAATGAAGCATAATGCATGGCATCAAACATTTAGGGATAGATTGGATTAGTTTGATGCTTTTTTGCATCTATTTTTGTCTCAAATTTTGCTACAGTATAGAAAATTGAGTTGGCTTAGCGTGGGCATTAGATTCGTATCATTCTGAGCTCTAATCAAAAGTTATGGACGATTTAGTGCATACATGTTAAATTTTATCACAATATTGAAAATTGAGGTAGCTTAACTTGAGCACTGGTTGGTGTCATTCTAAGCTCTAAATTAAAAGTTACAGACGATTTACAGCGGAAATGTCAAGTTGATCGGCCAATTAATATGATCGTTCTAAACTGATCATTGGTATGCATTGAGTAAATGCTTATAAATGAAGCATAATGCATGGCATCACACAGTTTTGGATAGATTGAATTACTTGGACACTTTGTCGTATCTATTTATGTCTTAGATTTTGTCTCAATATATAAAATTGAACTAGCTTAATGTGGGCATTGGATTCATGTCATTCTCAGCTATAAATCAAAAGTCATAGACGATTTAGTGCTGACATGTGAAGTTGATTGGCTAGTTAAAATGATCATTCTAAACCGATCATTAGTGCTCATTGAGTAAGGGCTTATAAATGATGCATAATGTATGACATCACGCAGTTCAGGATAGGTTAGATTTGTTGGACAGTTTGTCGTATCTATTTCTGTCTCAAATTTTGCCTCAATATAGAAGATTGAGCAAGCTTAACATGGGCATTGGATTTGGGTCATTCTGAGCAAGAAATCAAAAGTTACGGACAATTTAGTGCCGAAATGCCAAGTTGATCGGCCAGGTAAAATGATCATTCTAAACTGATCATTAGTGATCATTAAGTAAAGGCTTATAAATTAAACACAATGCATGGCATCTCACAGTTTGGGAAAGATTAGACGCTTTGTCGAAGCAATTTTAGTCTTAAATTTTATGACAATACAGAAAATTTGCTAGCTTAATAAGGGCATTGGATTCGTATCATTCTGAACTCTAAATCAAAAGTTACGAACGATTTAGTGCGGACATGTCAAGTTGATCATCCAGTTAAAGTGTTCATTCTATACTGATCATTGGTCCTCATTAAGTAAAGGCTTATAAATGAATCATAACGCATGGCGTCATGGAGTTTGGGATAGATTTGATTACTTGGGTGCTTTGGTGTCCCTATTTTGTCTCAAGTTTTGTTAAAATAGAGAAAATTGAGCTAGGTTAATGTGGGTATTGGATTTGTGTCATTCAGAGCTCCAAATCAAAACTTACGGACGATTTAGTGCGGACATGTCAAGTTGATTGGCGACTTAATATGATTATTCTAAACTATTCATTGGTGCTCATTGAGTAAAGGGTTATAGATGAAGCATAATGCATGCAATCATGCAATTTTGGATAAATTTGATTACTTCGACGCTTTGTCGTATCTAGTTTTGTCTCAAATTTAGTACTGAGTAAAGGCTTATAAATAAAGCATAATGCATGTAATCACGCAGTTTTGGATAGATTTGACTACTTGGACGCTTTGTCGTATCTAGTTTTGTCTCAAATATTGTCAAAATATAGAAAATTGAGCTATCTTAACGTGGGCATTAGATTCGTGTCATTCGGAGATCTAAATCAAAAGTTATGGATGATTTAGTGCGGACATGTCTAGTTGATCGGCCCGTTAAAGTGATCATTCTAAACTCATCATTGGTGCCCATTGAGTAAAGGCTTTACAAATGAAGCATAATGTATGGCATTACAGAGTTTTAGATAGATATAATTACATGGACTCATCTTCGAATCTATTTTTGCCTAAAAGTTTGTTAAAATATCGAAAATTGAGCTAGCTTAACATAGGCATTGGATTCGTATCATTCGGCGCACTAAATCAGATGTTACGGACGATTTAGTGCGGACATGTAATCGGCAAGTTAAAGTGATCATTCTAAATTGATCATTAGTGCTCATTCAGTAAAAGCATATAAATGAAGCAAATGCATGGCATCACACAGTTTTAGATAGATTTGATTATTTGGATGGTTTATCGTATCTAGTTCTGTCTCATATTTTGTATAGAATATAGAAAATTGAACTAGATTAACGTGGGCATTGGATTCGTATCATTCTGAGCTATAAATCAAAAGTTATAGACCATTTAGTGCAGAAATGTCTAGTTGATCGGCCAGTTAAAACGATCATTCCAAATTGATCATTGGTGCTCATTGAGTAAAAGATAATAAATGAAGAATAATGCATGACATCATACTGTTTAGGATAGATTGGATTACTTGGACGCTTCGTCGTATCATTCTGAGTTCTGAATTAAAAGTTAGGGACGATTTAGTGAGGACACGTCAAATTGATCGGCCTGTTAATATGATTATTCTAAATTGATCATTGGTGCTCATTAAGTAAAGGCTTATAAATGAAACATAATGCATGGCATCACACAGTTTTAGATAGATTTCATTACTTGGACGCTTTTCCGTATCTAGTTCTATCTCAACTTTTTTTCACCATATAAATAATTTAAATACCTTAACGTGAGCATTGGATTCGTGTCATTTTGAGCTCTAAATCAAAAGTTACGGACCATTTCGTGTAGGCATGTCAAATTGATCGGCTAGTTAAAGTTATCATTCCAAACTGATAATGGTTCTTATTAAGTAAAGGCTTATAAATGCATAATAAAGGATGGCAACATGCAGTTTTGGATATATTGGATAACTTGGACGTTTTGTCGTATCTAGTTATGTCCCCAATTTTGTTACAATATAGAAATTTGAGCTAGCTTAACGTGGCCATTGGATTTGTGTTTTTTTGATATATAATTCAAAAGTTACAGACGATTTAGTGAGGACATGCTTAGTTGATCAGCCAGTTAAAGTGATCATTTTAAACTGATCATTGGTGCTCATTGTGTAAAGGCTTTAGATATGAAGCATAATGCAAGGCATCACATAGTTTTAGAATGATTTGATTACTTGGATGCTTTTTCTACTCTATTTCTATCTCAACTTAACGTGGACACTAGATTTGTATCAATATGGACTCCAAATCAAATGTTACGCACGATTTAATGCGGACATGTCAAGTTGATCGGCCAGTTAATATGATTATTCTAAACTAATCATTGGTGCTCATTAGGTAAAGGCTTGTAAATGTAGCATAATGCATGGCATCACGGAGTTCTGAATAGATTTGTTTACTTGGACACTTTGTCGTATCTAGCTTCTGGATATCATTGGAAGCTTTCACAATATAAAAAATTGAACTGGCTTAACGTGGGCATTGGACTCGTATTAACTTGAGCTCTAAATTAAAAGTTATGGACCATTTCGTGCAGACATGTCAAGTTGATCGGCCAGTTAAAATGATCATTCTAAACTGATCATTGGTGCTCATTAAGTAAAAGGTTATAAATGAAGAAATATGCATGGTATCACGCAGTTTAGGATAGACTGGATTACTTGTACGCTTTGTCGTATCTATCGCTGTCTCAAATTTTGTCATAATAGTGAATATTGATCTAGTTTAGCATGGGCATTGGATTCATGTCATTATGAGCTTTAAATCAAAAGTTTTGGACGATTTAGTGCAGACATGGCAAGTTGATCGCCAATTAAAGTGATCATTCAGAACTGATCATTAGTGCTCATTAAATAAAGGCTTCTAAATGAAGCATAAAGCATGACATCACGTAGTTTGGGATAGATATGATTACTTGGACGCATTGTCGTCTCTATTTTTTTATCAAGTTTTGTCAAAATGTAGAAAATTGAGCTAGCTTAACGTGGGCATTGGATTCTTGTCATTCAAAGCTCGAAATCTAAAGTTATGGATTATTTAGTGTGGACATTTCAAGTTGATCGGCTAGTTAATATAGTTATTCTAAGCTGATCATTGGTGCTCATTGAGTTAAGGCTAATAAATGAAGCAAAAGGGAATCACACAATTTTGGATAGAATTGATTACTTGGATGTTTTGTCCTATCTTGTTTTGTCTCAAATTATATCAAAATATAGAAAATTGAACTACCTTAATGTGGGCATTGGATTCGTGTCATTCTGAGCTATAAATCAAAAGTTACGATCAATTTAGTGCATGCATACCAAGTTGATCGGCCTCTTAAAATGATTATTTTAAGCTGGTCACTGGTGCTCATTGAGTAACAGCTAATCAATGAAGAAAAATGCATGGCATCACACAGTTTGGGATAGACTCGATTACCTGGATGTTTTTTCATATCTAATTGTGTCTCAAATTTTGACATGTCCAGTTGATCGACAAGTTAAACTGATCATTTTAATCTGATAATTGGTGCTCATTGTGTAAAGGCTTTATAAATGAAGCATAATGCATGGCATCACACAGTTTTAGAATGATTTGATTACTTGGACACTTTGTCTTCTCTATTTCTATCTCAAATTTAGAAAAAATATAGATAATTGAGCTAACTTAACGTGGGCATTGGAATTGTATCATTCTGGGCTCCAAATCAAAAGTTAAACACGATTTAGTGCGGACATGTCAAGCCGATCGGACAATTAATATGGTTATTCTAAACATTGGTGCTCATTGAGTTATGGCAAATAAATAAATCATATTGCATGGCATCACTCAGTTTTGGATAGATTGGATAACTTGGACGCTTTGTCTTATCTAGTTCTGTCTCATATTTAGTCAAAATATAGAAAATTGAACTAGTTTAACGTGGCATTGGATTCGTGTCATTCTGAGCTATAAATAAAAGGTTATAGACGATTTAGTGTAGAAATGTCAAGTTGATCAGCCAGTTAAAATGATCATTCTAAATTGACCATTGGTGCTCATTGAGTAATATAAAATAAATGAAGAATAATGCATGGCATCACGCAGTTTAGGATACTCTGGATTACTTGGGCATTTTGTCGTATATATCTCAAATTTTGTTACAATATAGAAAATTGAGCTAGTTTAACATGGGGATTGGATTCGTGTAATTCTGAGCTCTAAATCAAAAGTTACAGACGATTTAGTGCGGACATACCAACTTGATCGGCCAGTTAATAATATTATTCTAAACTAATCATTGGTGCTCATTAAGTAAAGGCTTATAAATAAAGCATAATGCATGGCATAATGCAATTTTGAATAGATTTGATTACTTGTACACTTTGTCGTATCTAGTTTTGCCTAAAATTTTCTCACAATATAAAAAATTGAACAAGCTTAACGTGGGCATTGGATTCGTGTCATTCTGAGTCTAAATCAAAAGTTACGGACCATTTTTTGTAGGCATGTCAAATTGATCGGCCAGTTAAAATGATCGTTCTAAACTGATCATTGGCGTTCATTAAGTAAATGCTTATAAATGAAGAATAAAGAATGGCAAAACGCAGTTTTTGATAGATTGGATTACTTGGGAACTTTGTCATATCTAGTTCTGTCCCATATTTTGACACAATATAAAAAATTGAGCTACCTTAACGGGGGAATTGGATTCGTGTCATTCTGAGATCTAAATTAAATATTATGGACTATTTAGTGCAGAAATTTCTAGTTGATCGGCCAGTTAAAGTGATCATTCTAAACTGATCGTTGGTGCTTATTGTGTAATGGTTTATAATAGAAGCATAATGCTTGGCATTACACAGTTTTAGATAGATTGGATTACTTGGATGCTTTTTTATATCTATTTTGTTCTAAAATTTTGTTACAATATTGAAAATTGAGCTAGCTTACCGTGGGCATTGAATTCGTGTCATTCTGAGCTCTAAATCAAAAGTTACAGACGATTTAATGTGGAAATGTCAAATTGATAGGTCAGTTAAAGTGATCATTCTAAACTCATCATTGGTGCTCATTAAGTGAAGGCTTATAAATGAAGCATAAAGCATGTCATCCACGTAGTTTCGCATAAATTTGATTACTTGGAAGTGTTGTCTTCTCTAGTTCTATCCAAATTTTTTCAAAATATAGAAAATTGAGTTAGCTTAACGCGGGCATTGGCTTCGTATCATTCTGGGCTCTAAATCAAACGTTACGCACGATTTAGTGCGGAAATGTCAGGTTGATCGGCCTGTTATTATAATAGAAGCATATTGCATGGCATCACATAGTTTTAAATAGATTGGATTACTTGGATGCTTTTTATATCTATTTTGGTCTAAAATTTTGTTACAATATTGAAAATTGAGCTAGCGTACCGTGACATTGGATTCGTGTTATTCTGGGCTCTAAATCAAAGGTTTTGAACAATTGAGTGCAGACATGTCAAGTTGATCGTCAATTAAAGTGATCATTCTAAACTGATCATAAGTGTTCATTAAATAAAGACTTATAAATAAAGCATAAAGCATGACATCACATAGTTTGGGATAGATTTGATTACTTGTACGAAGTTTTGGATAGAGTTGGATAACTTGGACGCTTTGTCGTATCTAGTTCATACCCAAATTTTGTCACAATACAGAAATTTGAACTAGCTTAAAGTGGGCATTGGATTTGTGTCAATTTGAGATATAAATCAAAAGTTATGGACAATTTCGTGCGGACACGTCTAGTTGATCGGCCAGTTAAAGTGATCATTTTAAACTGATAATTGGTGCCCCTTGTGTAAAGGCTTTATATATGAAGCATAACACAAGGCATCACATAGTTTTTGAATGATTTGATTACTTGGACGCTTTGTCTTCTCCTTCTCCATTTCTATCTCAACTTAACGTGGGCATTGGATTTGTATCAATCTAGGCTCCAAATCAAATGTTACGCACGATTTAGTGCGAACATGTCAAGTTGAACGTCCAGCTAATATGATTATTCTAAACTGATCATTGGTGCTGATTAGGCAAAGGCTTGTAAATGTAGCATAATGCATGGCATCACGGAGTTCTGGATATATTTCGATTGCTTGGATGCTTTGTCGTATCTAGTTTTGTCTCAAATTTTGTCACAATATAAAAAATTGAACTGGCTTAACGTGGGTATTGCACTCGTATCATTTTGAGCTCTAAATTAAAAGTTACGGACCATTTCGTGCAGGTATGTCAAATTGAACGGCCAGTTAAAATGATCATTCAAAACTAATCATTGGTGCTCATTAAGTAAAAGCTTATATATGGAGAATAATGCATGGTATCACGCATTTTAGGATAGAGTGGATTACTTGTACGGTTTTTCGTATCTATTTCTGTCTCAAATTTTGTCATAATATTGAAAATTGATATAGCTTAAGGTGGGCATTGGATTTCTGTCATTCTAAGCTCTAAATCAAAAGTTATGGACGATTGGTGCGGACATTTCAAGTTGATCGGGTAGTTAACATATTTATTCTAAACTGATCATTGTTGCTCATTGAGATTAGGCTTATTAATGAAGCATAATGCATGGTACCACGTAGTTTCGGATAGATTTGATGCTTTATTGTATCTAGTTTTGTCTCAAATTTTGTCAAAATATAGAAAATTGAACTAGCTTAATGTGGGCATTGAATTCGTGTCATTCTGGGATATAAATCAAAAGTTACGGATGATTTCATGCAGGCATGTCAAGTTTATCGGCCAGTTAAATTGCTCAGTCTAAACTAATCATTGGTGCTCATTGAGTAAAAGTTTATAAATGAAGAATAATGCAAGACATCACACAGTTTGGGATATATTGGATTACTTGGACTCTTTGTTGTATCTATTTTTGTCTCAAATTTTGTCACACTATAGAAAATTGACCTAGCGTAACGTGGGCATCAGATTCGTGTCATTATGAGATCTAAATCAAAAGTTACGGACGATTTAGTGCGAACATATCTAGTTGATCGGCCCGTTAAAGTGATCATTCTAAACTTATAATTGGTGCTCATTTAGTAAAGGCTTATAGATGAATCATAATGCATGGCATCACATAGTTTTAGATAGATTGTGTTACTTTGATGCTTTTTTGTATTTATTTTTGTCTTAAATTTTGTTACAAGATATATAATTTAGCTAGCTTAACTTGGGCATTGGATTCGTGTCATTCTGAGCTCTAAATCAAAAGTTACAAACGACTTAGTGCAGAAATGTCAAGCTGATCGGCAAGTTAAAGTGATCATTCTAAACTAATCATTGGTGCTCATTAAGTAAAGGGTTATAAATGAAGCATAATGCATCGCATCACGTAGTTTTTGATAGATTTGATTACTTGGAAGCTTTGTCATCTCTATTTCTTTCTCAAATTTTGTTTAAATATAGAAAATTGAGGTATCTTAACGTGGGCATTAGATTCATATCATTTTGAGCTCTAAATTAAATTTATGGCTGATTTAGTGCGGACATGTCAATTTGATCGGCAGGTTAATATAATTATTCTAAACTGATCATTGGTGCTCATTGAGTAATGCCCTATAAATGAATCATAATGCATGTCATCACACAGTTTTGGATATATTTGATTACTTGGACGCTTTGTCGTATCTAGTTCTGTCTGAAATTTTGTCACAATATCAAAACTTGAACTCGCTTAACGTATGCATTGGATTCGTGTCATTCTGAGCTCCAAATCAAAAGTTACGGACCATTTCATGCAGATATGTCAAATTGATCGGCCAGTTAAAGTGATCATTCTAAATTTATCATTAGTGTTCATTGAGCAAAAGATAATAAATGAAGAATAATGCATGGCATCACATAGTTTAGGATAGACTTTATTACTTGGACGTTTTGTCGTATCTAGTTATGTCCCCAATTTTGTCACAATATAGAAATTTGAGCTAGATTAACGTGGCCATTGGATTTGTGTTTTTTTGATATATAATTCAAAAGTTACAGACGATTTAGTGAGGACATGCTTAGTTGATCGGCCAGTTAAAATGATCATTTTAAACTGATCATTGGTGCTCATTGTGTAAAGGCTTTAGATATGAAGCATAATGCAAGGCATCACATAGTTTTAGAATGATTTGATTACTTGGATGCTTTTTCTACTCTATTTCTATCTCAACTTAACGTGGGCACTGGATTTGTATCAATATGGACTCCAAATCAAATGTTACGCACGATTTAATGCGGACATGTCAAGTTGATCGGCCAGTTAATATGATTATTCTAAACTGATCATTGGTGCTCATTAGGTAAAGGCTTGTAAATGTAGCATAATGCATATCATCACGGAGTTCTGAATAGATTTGTTTACTTGGACACTTTGTCGTATCTAGCTTCTGGATATCATTGGACGCTTTCACAATATAAAAAATTGAACTGGCTTAACGTGGGCATTGGACTCGTATCAACTTGAGCTCTAAATTAAAAGTTATGGACCATTTCGTGCAGACATGTCAAGTTGATCGGCCAGTTAAAATGATCATTCTAAACTGATCATTGGTGCTCATTAAGTAAAAGGTTATAAATGAAGAAATATGCATGGTATCACGCAGTTTAGGATAGACTGGATTACTTGTACGCTTTGTCGTATCTATCGCTGTCTCAAATTTTGTCATAATAGTGAAAATTGATCTAGTTTAGCATGGGCATTGGATTCATGTCATTATGAGCTTTAAATCAAAAGTTTTGGACGATTTAGTGCAGACATGGCAAGTTGATCGCCAATTAAAGTGATCATTCAGAACTGATCATTAGTGCTCATTAAATAAAGGCTTCTAAATGAAGCATAAAGCATGACATCACGTAGTTTGGGATAGATATGATTACTTGAACGCATTGTCGTCTCTATTTTTTTATCAAGTTTTGTCAAAATACAGAAAATTGAGCTAGCTTAACGTGGGCATTGGATTCTTGTCATTCAAAGCTCGAAATCTAAAGTTATGGATTATTTAGTGTGGACATTTCAAGTTGATCGGCTAGTTAATATAGTTATTCTAAGCTGATCATTGGTGCTCATTGAGTTAAGGCTAATAAATGAAGCAAAAGGGAATCACACAATTTTGGATAGATTTGATTCCTTGGATGCTTTGTCCTATCTTGTTTTGTTTCAAATTATATCAAAATATAGAAAATTGAACTACCTTATTGTGGGCATTGGATTCGTGTCATTCTGAGCTATAAATCAAAAGTTACGTTCAATTTAGTGCATGCATACCAAGTTGATCGGCCTCTTAAAATGATTATTTTAAGCTGGTCATTGGTGCTCATTGAGTAACAGCTAATCAATGAAGAAAAATGCATGGCATCACGCAGTTTGGGATAGACTCGATTACCTGGATGTTTTTTCATATCTAATTGTGTCTCAAATTTTGACATGTCCAGTTGATCGACAAGTTAAACTGATCATTTTAATCTGATCATTGGTGCTCATTGTGTAAAGGCTTTATAAATGAAGCATAATGCATGGCATCACACAGTTTTAGAATGATTTGATTACTTGGACGCTTTGTCTTCTCTATTTCTATCTCAAATTTATAAAAAAAATATAGAAAATTGAGTTAACTTAACATGGGCATTGGAATTGTATCATTCTGGGCTCCAAATCAAAAGTTAAACACGATTTAGTGCGGACATGTCAAGCCGATCGGACAATTAATATGGTTATTCTAAACATTGGTGCCCATTGAGTTAAGGCAAATAAATGAATCATATTGCATGGCATCACGCAGTTTTGTATAGATTGGATAACTTGGACGCTTTGTCTTATCTAGTTCTGTCTCATATTTAGTCAAAAATATAGAAAATTGAACTAGTTTAACGTGGGCATTGGATTCGTGTCATTCTGAGCTATAAATAAAAGGTTACAGACCATTTAGTGTAGAAATGTCAAGTTGATCAGCCAGTTAAAATGATCATTCTAAATTGACCATTGGTGCTCATTGAGTAATATAAAATAAATGAAGAATAATGCATGGCATCACGCAGTTTAGGATACTCTGGATTACTTGGGCATTTTGTCGTATATATCTCAAATTTTGTTACAATATAGAAAATTGAGCTAGTTTAACATGGGGATTGGATTCGTGTAATTCTGAGCTCTAAATCAAAAGTTACAGACGATTTAGTGTGGACATGTCAACTTGATCGGCCAGTTAATAATATTATTCTAAACTAATCATTGGTGCTCATTAAGTAAAGGCTTATAAATAAAGCATAATGCATGGCATAATGCAATTTTGAATAGATTTGATTACTTGTACACTTTGTCGTATCTAGTTTTGCCTAAAATTTTCTCACAATATAAAAAATTGAACAAGCTTAACGTGGACATTGGATTCGTGTCATTCTGAGCTCTAAATCAAAAGTTACGGACCATTTTTTGTAGGCATGTCAAATTGATCGGCCAGTTAAAATGATCATTCTAAACTGATCATTGGCGTTCATTAAGTAAATGCTTATAAATGAAGAATAAAGAATGGCAAAACGCAGTTTTTGATAGATTGGATTACTTGGGAACTTTGTCATATCTAGTTCTGTCCCATATTTTGACACAATATAAAAAATTGAGCTACCTTAACGGGGGAATTGGATTCGTGTCATTCTGAGATCTAAATTAAATATTATGGACGATTTAGTGCGGAAATTTCTAGTTGATCGGCCAGTTAAAGTGATCCTTCTAAACTGATCATTGGTGCTTATTGTGTAATGGTTTATAATAGAAGCATAATGCTTGGCATTACACAGTTTTAGATAGATTGGATTACTTGGATGCTTTTTTATATCTATTTTGTTCTAAAATTTTGTTACAATATTGAAAATTGAGCTAGCTTACCGTGGGCATTGGTTTCGTGTCATTCTGAGCTCTAAATCAAAAGTTACAGACGATTTAATGCGGACATGTCAAATTGATAGGTCAGTTAAAGTGATCATTCTAAACTCATCATTGGTGCTCATTAAGTGAAGGCTTATAAATGAAGCATAAAGCATGTCATCCACGTAGTTTCGCATAAATTTGATTACTTGGAAGTGTTGTCTTCTCTAGTTCTATCCAAATTTTTTCAAAATATAGAAAATTGAGTTAGCTTAACGTGGGCATTGGCTTCGTATCATTCTGGGCTCTAAATCAAACGTTACGCACGATTTAGTGCGGAAATGTCAGGTTGATCGGCCTGATATTATAATAGAAGCATAATGCATGGCATCACACAGTTTTAAATAGATTGGATTACTTGGATGCTTTTTATATCTATTTTGGTCTAAAATTTTGTTACAATATTGAAAATTGAGCTAGCGTACCGTGACATTGGATTCGTGTTATTCTGAGCTCTAAATCAAAATTTTTGAACAATTGAGTGCAGACATGTCAAGTTGATCGTCAATTAAAGTGATCATTCTAAACTGATCATAAGTGCTAATTAAATAAAGACTTATAAATAAAGCATAAAGCATGACATCACATGGTTTGGGATAGATTTGATTACTTGTACGAAGTTTTGGATAGAGTTGGATAACTTGGACGCTTTGTCGTATCTAGTTCATACCCAAATTTTGTCACAATACAGAAATTTGAACTAGCTTAAAATGGGCATTGGATTTGTGTCATTTTGAGATATAAATCAAAAGTTATGGACAATTTCGTGCGGACACGTCTAGTTGATCGGCCAGTTAAAGTGATCATTTTAAACTGATAATTGGTGCCCCTTGTGTAAAGGCTTTATATATGAAGCATAACACAAGGCATCACATAGTTTTTGAATGATTTGATTACTTGGACGCTTTGTCTTCTCCTTCTCCCTTTCTATCTCAACTTAACGTGGGCATTGGATTTGTATCAATCTAGGCTCCAAATCAAATGTTACGCACGATTTAATGCATGGCATCACGGAGTTCTGGATATATTTCGATTGCTTGGATGCTTTGTCGTATCACGCATTTTAGGATAGAGTGGATTACTTGTATGGTTTTTCGTATCTATTTCTGTCTCAATTTTGTCATAATATTGAAAATTGATATAGCTTAACGTGGGCATTGGATTTCTGTCATTCTAAGCTCTAAATCAAAAGTTATGGACGATTGGTGCGGACATTTCAAGTTGATCGGGTAGTTAACATATTTATTCTAAACTGATCATTGTTGCTCATTGAGATTAGGCTTATTAATGAAGCATAATGCATGGTACCACGTAGTTTCGAATAGATTTGATGCTTTATTGTATCTAGTTTTGTCTCAAATTTTGTCAAAATATAGAAAATTGAACTAGCTTAATGTGGGCATTGAATTCGTGTCATTCTGGGATATAAATCAAAAGTTACGGACGATTTCATGCAGGCATGTCAAGTTTATCGGCCAGTTAAAATGCTCAGTCTAAACTAATCATTGGTGCTCATTGAGTAAAAGTTTATAAATGAAGAATAATGCAAGACATCACACAGTTTGGGATATATTGGATTACTTGGACTCTTTGTCGTATCTATTTTTGTCTCAAATTTTGTCACAATATAGAAAATTGACCTAGCGTAACGTGGGCATCAGATTTGTGTCATTATGAGATATAAATCAAAAGTTACAGACGATTTAGTGCGAACATATCTAGTTGATCGGCCCGTTAAAGTGATCATTCTAAACTTATAATTGGTGCTCATTTAGTAAAGGCTTATAGATGAATCATAATGCATGGCATCACATAGTTTTAGATAGATTGTGTTACTTTGATGCTTTTTTGTATTTATTTTTGTCTTAAATTTTGTTACAAGATATATAATTTAGCTAGCTTAACTTGGGCATTGGATTCGTGTCATTCTGAGCTCTAAATCAAAAGTTACAAACGACTTAGTGCGGAAATGTCAAGCTGATCGGCGAGTTAAAGTGATCATTCTAAACTAATCATTGGTGCTCATTAAGTAAAGGGTTATAAATGAAGCATAATGCATCGCATCACGCAGTTTTTGATAGATTTGATTACTTGGAAGCTTTGTCATCTCTATTTCTCTCTCAAATTTTTTTTAAATATAGAAAATTGAGGTATCTTAACGTGGGCATTAGATTCATATCATTTTGAGCTCTAAATTAAATTTATGGCTGATTTAGTGCGGACATGTCAATTTGATCGGCAGGTTAATATAATTATTCTAAACTGATCATTGGTGCTCATTGAGTAAAGCCCTATAAATGAATCATAATGCATGTCATCACACAGTTTTGGATATATTTGATTACTTGGACGCTTTATCGTATCTAGTTCTGTCTGAAATTTTGTCACAATATCAAAACTTGAACTCGCTTAACGTATGCATTGGATTCGTGTCATTCTGAGCTCCAAATCAAAAGTTATGGACCATTTCATGCAGATATGTCAAATTGATCGGCCAGTTAAAGTGATCATTCGAAATTTATCATTAGTGTTCATTGAGCAAAAGATAATAAATGAAGAATACTGCATGGCATCACATAGTTTAGGATAGACTTGATTACCTGGACGCTTTGTCGTATATATTTCTGTCACAAATTTTATCACAATATAGAAAATTGAGCTAGTTTAACATGAGGATTGGATTCGTGTCATTCTTAGCTCTAAATAGAAAGTAAGGGACGATTTAGTGTGGACATGTCAAGTTGAACGGCCTGTTAATATGATTATTCTATACTAATTATTGGTGCTCATTAGGTAAATGCTTTTAAATGAAGCATTTACCTAGATTAATGTGGGCAATGGATTCGTGTCATTCTGGGATATAAATCAAAAGTTACGGACGATTTAGTGCAGGCATGTCAAGTTGATCAGTCAGTTAAAATGATATATCTAAACTGATCATTGGTGCTCATTGAGTAAAAGTTTATAAATGAAGAATAATGCATGGCATCATGCGGATTGCGATAGACTATATTACTTGGACACTTTTTATCGCATCTATTTTTGTCTCAAATTTTGTCACAATATAGAAAATTGACCTAGCATAATGTGGGCATCAGATTCGTGTCATTCTGAGCTCTAAATTAAAAGTTACGGATGACTTAGTATGGACATGTCAAGTTGATCGGCCGGTTAAAGTGATCGTTCTAAACTGATCATTGGTGCTCATTAAGTAAAGGCATATAAATGAAGCATAATGCATAGATCTGATTACTCGGATGCTTTGTAATCTCTATTTATATCTCAAATTTTGTCAAAATATAGAAAATTAAGGTAGCTAAACGTGGGCAGTGGATTTGTTTCATTTTGAGCTCTAAATCGAAAGTTACGGCCAATTGCGGTAAATAGTTTAACGTGGGCATTCGATTCGTGTCACTCTAATCTCTAAATCAAATGTTATGAACGATTTAGTGCGGATATGTCAAGTTGATCGACTAGTTAATATAGTTATTCTAAACTGATCATTGGTGCTCGTTGAATTAGGCTTATAAATGAAGCATAATGCATAAAATCACGTAATTTTGGATAGGTTTGATTACTCGGACGCTTTGTTGTATCTTGTTTTGCATCAAATTTGTCAAAATATAGAAAATTAAACTAGCTTAATGTGTGCATTGGATTCGTGTCATTTTGATTTATAAATAAAACGTTATGGGCGATTTAGTGCAGACATGTCAAGTTGATCAGCGAGTTAAAATGATCATTTCTAAACTGATCATTGGTGCTCATTGAGTAAAAGCTTATAAATGAAGAATAATTTATGGCATAACGCAGTTGGGATAGACAGGATTACTTGGATGCTTTGCTGTATCTATTTTTGTCTCAAATTCTGTCACAATATAGAAAATTGAGCTATCTTAACGTGGGCTTTGGATTCGGGTCACTATGAGATCTAAATCAAAAGTTATGGATGATTTAGTGCGGTCATGTGTAGTTGTTCGGCCAGTTAAAGTGATCATTCTAAACTGGTAATTTGTGCTTACTGAGTAAAGGCTTATAAATGAATCATAATGCATGGCATCACACAGTTTTAAATAGATTGGATTACTTGGACGCTTTTTTGTATTTATTTTTGTCTCAAATTTTATTACAATGTGGATAATTGAGCTAGCTTAACGTGGGCATCATATTCGTGTCATTCGGAGCTCTAAATCAAAAGTTACGGACAACTTAGTGCGGACATATCAATTGATCGGCCAGTTAAAGTAATCATTCTAAATCGATAATTGTTTCTCATTAAGTAAAGGCTTATAAATGAAGCATAAATCATGGCATCACATAGTTTTTGATAGATTTCATTACTTGGACAATTTTTCTTCTCTATTTTTATCTCACATTTCGTCAAAATATAGAAAATTGAGGTAGATTAACGTGGGCACTGGATTCGTTTCATTCTGAGCTCTAAATCGAACGTTACAGGCGATTTAGTGTGGTCGTCTCAAGTTGATCGGCCAGTTAATATGATTATTCTAAACTGATCATTGGTGCTCAAAAAGTGATGGCTTTGTCAAAATATAGAAAATTGAGCTAGCTTAACGTGGGCATTAGATTGGGTTACTTGGACGCTTTGTCGTATCTATTTCTATTGCAAATCTTTTCTCAACATGGAAAATTGAACTATTTTAACGTGGGCATTGGATTCGTGTCACTCTGAACTATAAGTCAAAAGTTACAGACGAGTTAGTGTAGATATGTCAAGTTGAGAGGCCAATTAAAATGATAATTTCTAAACTGATCATTGGTGCTCATTGAGTAAAAGCTTACAAATGAAAAATAATGCATGTGGGAATTGGATCCGTGTCATTATGAGATCTAAATCAAAATTTACGGACGATTTAGTGCGGACATGTCTACTTGATCCACCAGTTAAAGTGATCATTCTAAACTGATCATTGGTGCTCATTGAATAATGACATGTCATGTTGATCGACTAGTTAATATGATCATTTTAAACTGATCATTGGTGCTCATTGAATAATGAAGCATAAATGAAGCATAATGCATGACATTACGCAGTTTTGGATAGATAGGATTACTTAGACATTTTGTCGAAGCAATTTATGTTTTAAATTTTATCAAAATATGGAAAATTGAGCTAGCTTAACGTAGGCATTGGATTCGTGTCATTTTGATATCTAAATCAAAAGTTACGGACAATTTAGCGTGGACATGTCTAGTTGATCGGCCAGTTAAACTGATCATTCTAAACTGATAATTGGTGCTCATTGAGTAAAGGCCTATAAATGAAGTATAATGTATGGCATCACACAGTTTTAGATAGATTGAATTACTTGAACACTTTTTTCGTATCTATTTTTGTCTCAAATTTTGTCAAAATATAGAAATTTGAGCTAGCCTAACATGGGCATTGGATTCGTATCATTTTGGACTGTAAATCAAATGTTACGGATGATTTAGTGTGGACATTTCAAGTGGATCGTCTAGTTAATATGATTATTCCAACCTGATCATGGTGCTCATTGAGTAAAGGCTTATAAATGAAGTATAATGCATGGAATCACGGAATTTTGGATAGACTAGATTACTCGGATGATTTGTCTTCCCTATTGCTATTTCAAATTTGTCAGAAATATAGAAAATTAAGGTATCTTAACGTGGGCATTGGATTCGTATCATTTTGAGGTCTAAATCGAAAGTTACGGCCGATTTAGTGCGGACATGTCAATTTGATGGGCAAGTTAATATAAATATTCTAATCTGATCATTGGTGCTCATTGAGCAAAAGCCTATAAGTGAAGGATAATGCATGGCATCATGCTGTTTTGGATATATTTAATTAATTGGACACTTTGTCGTATATAGTTCTGTCTCAAATGTTGTCACAATATAAAAATTCAACTAGCTTAATGTGTGCATTGGATTCGTGTCATTCTGAGATCTAAAATCAAAAGTTATGGACTATTTCGTGCTGATATGCCAAGTTGATCAGCTAGTTAAACTGATCATTCTAAATTGATCATTGGTACTGATTGAGTAAAAGATAATAAATGAAGAATAATGCATGGCATCATGCCGTTTAGGATAGAATGGATTACTTGGACGCTTTCTCGTATATATTTCTGTCTCAAATTTTGTCACAATATAGAAAATTGAGCCAGTTTAACATGAGGATTGGATTCGTGTCATTCTGACTCTAAATCAAAAGTTACGGACGATTTAGTGCGGACATGTCAAGTTGATCGGATATTTACAGTGATTATTCTATACTGATCATTGGTGCTCATTAGGTAAAGGCTTGTAAATAAAGTATAATGCATGGCATCACACAGTTTTGGATAGATTTGATTACTTGGAAGCTTTGTCGTATCTAGTTTTGTCTCAAATTTTGTCACAATATAAAAAATTGAACTAGCTTAACGTGGGCATTGGACTCGTATCATTCTGAGCACTAAATCAAAAGTTAAGGACCATTTCGTGTAGATATGCAAGTTGATCGGCCTGTTAAAATGGTCATTCTAAACTGTTCATTGGTTCTCATTGAGTAAAAGCGTAAAAATGAAGAATAATGCATGGCCTCACGCGGGGTAGGATAGAGTGGATTACTTGGACGCTTTGTCGTATCTATTTCTGTCACAAATTTTTTCATAATATTGAAACTTGATCTAGCTTAACGAGGGCAATGGATTCGTGTCATTATGAGCTCTAAATCAAAAGTTTAGGAGGATTTAGTGCAGACATGTCAAGTTGATTGCCAATTAAAATGATCATTCGAAACTGATCATTAATGTTTGTTAAATAAAGGCTTATAAATCAACCATAAAGCATGGCATCACGTAGTTTGGGATAGATTTGATTACTTGGATGCTTTGTTGTGTATATTTTTTCCCAAGTTTTGTCAAAATATAGAAAATTCAGCTAGCTTAACATGGGCATTGGATTCGTGTCATTCTAAGCTCTAAATCAAAAGTTATGGACGATTTAGTGCAGACATTTCAAGTTGATCAGCTAGTTAATATAGTTATTCTAAACTAATCATTGTTACTCATTGATTTAAGGCTTATAAATGAACAAAATGCATGGAATCATGAAATTTTAGATAGATTTGATTACTTGGATGCTTTTTCGTATCTAGTTTTGCCTCAAATTTTGTCACAATATAGAAAATTGAAATAGTTTAATGTGGGCATTGGATTCATGTCATTCTGGGATATAAATCAAAAGTTACGGACGATTTAGTGCAGGCATGTGAAGTTGATCGGCCAGTTAAAATGATCATTCTAAACTGATCATCGGTGCTCATTGAGTATAAGCTTATAAATGACGAATAATGAATGGCATCACAAAGATTAAGTATAGACTGGATCACTTGAACACTTTGTTGTATCTATTTTTGTCTCAAATTTTGTCACAATATAGAAGATTGAGCTAGCTTAACGTGGGCATTGGATTCGGGTCATTATGAGATCTAAATCAAAAGTTACGAACAATTTACCGGAGTCATGTCAAGTTGATCGGCCAATTAAAGTGATCATTCTAAGCTGATCATTAGTGCTCATTAAATAAAAGCTTATAAATGAAGCATAATGCATGGAATCATGTATTTTGGGATAGATTTGATTACTTGGATGCTTTTTCATCTCTATTTGTCTCAAGTTTTGTCAAAATATAAAAACTTGAGCTACTTTAACGTGGGCATTGGATTCGTGTCATTCTAATCTCTTAATCAAATGTTATGAACGATTTAGTGCGAACATGTCAAGTTGATCGGCTAGTTATTATAGTTATTCTAAACTGATCATTAGTGCTCGTTGAGTTAGTCTTATAAATGAAGCATAATGCATGGAATCACGTAATTTTGGATAGATTTGATTACTTGGACGCTTTGTTCTATCTAGTTTTGTCTCAAATTTTGTTCAAAACATAGAAAATTAAACTAGCTTAATATGGGCATTGGATTCATTTCATTTTGAGATATAAATAAAAAGTTATGGACGATTTAGTGCTGGCATGTCAAGTTGATGGGCCAGTTAAAATGATCATTTCTAACCTGATCATTGGTGCTCATTGAGTAAAAGCATATAAATGAAGAATAATGCATGGCATCACACAGTTTGGGATAGTCTGGATTACTTGGACACTTTGTTGTATCTATTTTTGTCTCAAATTTATTCACAATATAGAAAATTGAGCTAGCTTAACGTGGGCATTGGATTCGTGTCATTATGAGCTACAAATCAAAAGTTATAGACGTTTTAGGGCAGATATTTCAAGTTGATCGGCCAGTAAAAATGATCATTCTAAACTAATCATTGCTACTCATTGTCTAAAGGCTTATAAATGAAGCATAATGCATGGCAACATGCAGTTTGGGATAGATTGGATTACTTGGGCTTTGTCTTATCTTTTACTATCTCAGATTTTGTCACATAGACAACTGAGCTAGCTTAACGTGGGCATTGGATTCATGTAATCCTGAGCTATAAATAAAAAAGTTACAAACGTCTTAGTGCGGACATGTCAAGTTGATCGGCCAGTTAGAATGATAATTCTTAACTGAGCATTAGTGCTCATTGAGTAAAGGCTTACAAATGAAGTACAATGCATGGCATCACACAGTTTAGGATAGATTGGATTATTTGGACGCTTTGTCGTATCTATTTCTATCTCAAATTTTGTCACAATATAGAAAATTGGGCTAGCTTAACGTGGACATTGGATTCCTGTCATTCGAAGCTCTAAATCAATATTTACGGACGATTTAGTGTGGACATATCAAGTTGATCGGCCAGTAAGAATGATAATTCTTAATTGATCACTAGTGCTTATTGAGCAAAGGTTTATAAATGAAGCATAATGGATGGCATCTCGCATTTTAGGATAGACTGGATTACTTGAACGCTTTGTCATATTTATTTCTATCTAAACGTGGACACTAGATTCATGTTATTCATAGTTATAAATGAAAAGTTATGTACGATTTAGTGTAGACATGTCAAGTTGATAGGCCAGTTAAAATGATTATTCTAAACTGATCATTGGTGCTCATTGAGTAAAAGCTTATAAATGAAGCATAATGCATGGCATCAATAGGTTTGGGATAGAATGGATTACTTGGACACTTTGTTGTATCTATTTCAGTCTCAAATTTTATCACAATATAGAAAATTGAGCTAGATTAACGTGGGCATTGGATTTGTGTCGTTTTGAGCTATTAATCAAAAGCTTCGTACGATTTAGTGCAGACATATCAAGTTGATCGGACTGTTAAAATTATTATTCTAAACTGATCATTGGTGCTCATTAAGTAAAGGCTTATAAATGAAATATAATGCATGACATCACGCACTTTGGGATAGATTGGATTACTTGGACACTTTGTTGTATCTTATTTTGTCTCAAATTTTGTCACAATATAGACAATTGAGTTAGCTTAACGTGTGCATTGGATTCGTGTCATTCTGAGCTATAAATAAAAAAGTTACAGATGTTTTACTGCAGACATGTCAAGGTTATAGGCCAGTTAAAATGATCATTCTAAACTGATCATTGGTGCTAATTGAGTAAAGGCTTATAATTGAAGCATCAAGCATGGCATCACGCAGTTTGGGATAGATTGGATTACTTGGACGCTTTGTCGTATCTAGTTGTTTCTCAAATTTTTTTGACAATAGAAAATTGAGCTAGCTTAACGAGGGCATTGGATTCCTACCATTTTGAGCTCTAAATCAAAAGTTACGGACGATTTAGTGCGGACATGTCAAGTTGTTCGGCTAGTTAAGGTGATCATTCTACACTGATCATTGGTGCTCAATTAGTAAAGGCTTATAAATGAATCATAATGCATGGCATTTCACAGTTGAGATAGATTTTATTAATTGAACGCTTTGCCGGATCTAATTCTGTCTAAAATTTTGTCACAATATAGATAATTGAGCTAGCTTAAAGTGGACATTAAATTCATGTCATTTTGAGCTATAAAAAAAGTTACAGATGTTTTAGTACAAACATGTCAAGTGATCGGCTAGTTAAAATGATCATTCTAAACTGATCATTGGTTCTTATTGAGTAAAGGCTTATAAATAAAGCATAATGCGTGGCATCACAAAGTTTGGGATAGATTGGATTATTTGAGCGCTTTGTCGTCTCTATTTCTGTCTCAAATTTTGAACAATATAGACAATTGAGCTAGCTTAACATGGACATTGGATTCATGTTATTATAAGGTATAAATCAAAACTTATGGATGATTTAGTGCAGATATGTCAAGTTGATCGGCCTGTTAAAATGATCATTCTAAACTGATCAATTGTGCTGATTGAGTAAAGACTTATAAATGAAGCATTATGCATGATATTACGTAGTATTGGATAGATTTTATTACTTGGAGGATTAGTCGAAGCAATTTTAGCCTTAAATTTTATCACAATATAGAAAATTGAGCTAGCTTAACGTGAGAATTGTGTCATTCTGAGATATAAATGAAAAGTTGCAGACGATTTAGTGCAGACATGTCAAGTTGATCAGCCAGTTAAAATGATCTTTCTAAACTAAAAATTGGCCCATTGAGTAAAGGCTTATAAATGAAACAAAATGCATGGCATCACGCAGTTTGGAATAGATTGAATCATTTGAACGGTTTGTCGTATCTAATTCTATATCAAATTTTCTCACAATATAGATAATTTGGCTAGCTTAACGTGGGCATTGCATTTGCGTCATTCTGAGCAATGAATCAAAAACCTACAAACGTTTTAGGGCAGACATGTCAAGGTTATCGGCCAGTTAAAATGATCATTCTAAACTTATCATTGATGCTTATTGAGTAAAGGCTTATAAATGAAACATAATGCATAAAATCATGCAGTTTTTGATAGATTAGATTATTTGGATGCTTTGTCAAATCTAGTTGTGTCTCAAATTTTTTCACAATATAGAACATTGAGCTAGCTTAACGTGGGTATTGGATTCTTGTCAGTTTGAGCTCTAAATCAAAAGTTACGGACGATTTAGTGTGGACATGTCAAGTTGATTGGCCAATTAATGTGATCATTCTACTCTGATCATTGGTGCTCATTAAGTAAAGGCTTATAAATGAAGGATAATGCATGGGATCACACAGTTTGGGCTAGATTGGATTACTTGGAAACTTTTTCTTATCTATTTGTGTCTCAAATTTTGTCACAATATTGAAAATTGAGCCCGCTTAACGTGGGAATTGGATTCGTGTCATTCTGAGCTCTAAATAATAAGTTACAGACGATTTAGTGCGGACATGACAAGTTGAACGGACAGTTAAAGTAATCATTGGTGCTCATTAAACAAACGATTATAAATGATGTATAAAGCATGGCATCACGCAGTGTTGGATATATTGGATTACTTGGACGCTTTGTTGTATCTATTTCGTTCTCAAAATTTGTCACAATATAAAAAATTCAACTAGCTTAACGTGCGCATTGGATTCGTGTCATTCTGAGCTCTAAATCAAAAGTTACGAATGATTTAGTACCGACATGTCAAGTTGATCTGCCAGTTAAATTCATCATTCTAAACTGATCATTGATGCTCATTAAGTAAAAGCTTATAAATGAAGCATAATGCGTGGTATCACGCAGTTCAAGATATATTAGATTACTTGGATGCTTTGTCATATATATTTATGTCTCAAATTTTGTCACAATATAGAAAATTGAGCTAGGTTAAAGTGGGCATTGGATTCGTGTCAATTGAAACTCTAACAAAAAGTTACGGACGATTTAGTGCGGACATATCAAGTTGATCGGCCAGTTCGAATGATAATTTTTAACTGATCATTTGTGCTCATTTATTAAAAGGTTATAAATGAAGCATAATGCATGGCATCATGCAGTTTGGGATAGATTAAACTACTTGGACGCTTTGTCATCTCTATCTTTGTCTATAATTTTGATAAAATATAGAAAATTGAGCTAGCTTAACGTGGGTATTGGATTTGTGTCATTTTTGAGCTCTAAATCATAAGTTACGGACAATTTATTGCGGACATGTCAAGTTGATCGGTCAGTTAAAATAATCATTCTTAACCGATCATTAGTGCTCATTGATTAAAAGCTTACAAATGAAGCACAATGCAAGGCATAAACAGTTAAAGTGGGCATTGGATTTGTGTCATTTGAAGCTCTGAAACAAAAGTTACGGACGATTTAGTGCGGACATATCAAGTTGATCGGCCAGTTAGAATGATAATTCTTAAGTAATCATTAGTGCTCATTGATTAAAAGCTTATAAATGAAGCATAATGCATGCCATCACGGAGTTTGGGATAGATTGAATTACGTGGACGCTTTGTCGTCTCTATCTTTGTCTATAATTTTGTCAAAATATAGAAAATTGAGCTAGTTTAACGTAGGTATTGAATTTGTGTCATTCTGAGCTCTAAATCATAAGTTATGGACGATTTATTGCGGACATGTCCAGTTGATCGGCCAGTTAAATTCATCATTCAAAACTGATCATTGATGCTCATTAAGTAAAGGCTTATAAATGAAGCATAATGCATGGCATCCAGCAGTTAAAGTGGGCATTGGATTCGTGTCATTCGAAGCCTTAAAACAAAAGTTACGGATGATTTAGTGCGGACATATCAAGTTGATCGGCCAGTTCGAATGATAATTCTTAACTGATCATTAGTGCTCATTGATTAAAAACTTATAAATGAAGCACAATGCATGGTATCACGCAGTTTGGGATAGATTGAATTATTTGGACGCTTTGTCATCTCTATCTTTGTCTATAATTTTGTCAAAATATAGAAAATTGAGCTAGCTTAACGTGGGTATTGGATTTGTTTCATTCTGAGCTCTAAATCATAAGTTACGGACGATTTATTGCAGTCATGTCAAGTTGATCGGTCAGTTAAAATGATCAATCTTAACTGATCATTGGTGCTCATTGATTAAAAGCTTATAAATGAAGCATAATGCATGACATCACGCAGTTTGGGATAGGTTGGATTTCTTGGACGCTTTGTCGTCTTTATTTCTGGCTAAAATTCTGTCAATATAAAAAATTGAGTTAGCTTACCGTGGGCGTTGGATTCGTGTCATTATGAGCTATAAATAGAAACTTATAGACGATTTCGTACTGTCATGTCAATTTGATCTGCTAGTTAAAATGATCATTCTAAACTAATCATTGGTTCTCATTGAGTAAAGGCTTATAAATGAAGCATAATGCATGACATCACGTAGTTTTGGATAGACTTTATTACTTGGAGGACTTGTCGAAGCAATTTTAGTCTTATTATCACAATATAGAATATTGAGTTTGCTTATCATGGACACTGGATTTGTGTCATTTTGAGCTCTAAATCAAATGTTACAGCGATTTGGTGCAGAAATGTCAAGTTGATCGGCCAGTTAAAATGATCATTCTAAACTAATCAGTGGTGCTCATTCAGTAAAAGCTTATAAATGAAGCATCATGCAGTTTAGGATAGATTGGATTAGTTGGACGCTTTGTCGTATCTCTTTTTGTCTCAACTTTTGTCACATTATAGAAAATTGAGCTAGCTTAACATGGGCATTAGATTCGTGTCATTCGGAGCTCTAAATCAAAAATTACAGATGTTTTAGTGCAAACATGTCAAGTTTATCGGCCAGTTATAACGATAATTCTTAACTAATCATTGGTGGTCATTGATTAAAAGCTTATAAATGAAGCATAATGCATGGTATCACGCAGTTTGGGATAGATTGGATTACTTGGACGCTTTGTCGTCTTTATTTCTATATGAAATTTTGTCAAAACATAGAATATTGAGCTAGCTTAACGTGGACATTAGATTCGTGTCATTCTGAGCTTTAAATCAAAGTTACATACGATTTAGTGCGGACATGTCAAGGTTATCAGCCAGTTAATATGATTATTTTAAGCTGATCATTGGTGCTTATTGAGTAAAGACTAATAAATGAGCATAATGCATGACATCATGCAGTTCGGGATCGGTTAGATTTCTTGGATGCTTTTTCGTATCTATTTCTATCTGAATTTTTGACATAATATAGAAACTTGAGCTAGTTAAAGTGGGCATTGAATTCGTGTCATTCTCCGCTCTAAATCTTAAGTTATGGACGATTTAGTGCGGACATGTCAAGTTGATCGGCAAGTTAAAGTCATCATTCTAAATTAATCATTGGTGCTCATTAAGTAAACGCTTATAAATAAAGCATGAAGCATGGCATCACGTAGTTTGGGATAGATTGGATTATTTGGACATTTTGTTGTATCTTATTCTATCTCAAAATTTTTCAAAATATAAGAAATTGAGGTAGGTTAACGTCAGCAATGGATTAGTGTCATTCTGAGATCTAAATCAAAAGTTACGGATGTTTTAGTGCGGACATGTAAAGTTGATCGGCCAGTTAAAGTGATTATTCTAAACTGATCATTGGTGCTCATTGAGTAAAGGCTTGTAAATGAAGCATAATGCATGGCATCACGCAGTTTTGGCTACATTGGATTACTTGGATGCTTTTTCGTATATATTTCTGTCTCAAATTCTATCAAAATATAGAAAATTGTGCTAGCTTAACGTGGGCATTGGATTCATGTCAATATGAACTATAAATCAAAAGTTACGGATGTTTTAGTGCGGACATGTAAAGTTGATCGGCCAGTTAAAAGGAGCATTCTAAAATGATCATTGGTGCTCATTGAGTAAAGGCTTATAAATGAAACATAATGCATGACATCACGTAATTCTGGATAGATTTGGTTAATTGGAGGACTTCTCGAAGCAATTTTAGTCTTATAATTTATCACAATATATAAAATTGGGCTAGCTTAACATGGGCATTGGATTCGTGTCATTCTGAGCTCTAATTCAAATGTTACAGATGATTTAGTGCTGACATGTCAAGTTAATCGGCCAGTTAAAATGATCATTCTAAAGTGATCATTGGTGCTCATTGAAAAAAGCTTATAAATGAAAAATAATGCATAGTATCACATAGTTCGGGATAGATTGGATTACTTGAACGCTTTGTCATATCTATTTCTGTCTCAAATTTTATCCCAATATAAAAAATTGAGCTAGCTTAACGTGGCCATTGGATTCACATCATTTTGAGCTCTAAATCAAAAGTTACAGACGATTTAATGCGGACATGTCAATTTGATCGGCCAGTTAAAATTATCATTCTAAAGTGCTCATTGGTGCTCATTTATTAAAAGCTTATAAATGAAGCATATTACATGGCATCACGCATTTTGGCAAAGATTGGATTAGTTGGACGTTTTGTCGTATCTAGTTCGGTCATAAATTTTGTCACAATATAAAAAATTTAGCTGGATTAACATGGGAAATAGATTTGTGTCATTATGACCTCCAAATCAAAAGTTACTGATGATTTAGTGTGAACCTGTCAAGTTTATCAGCCAGTTAAAGTGATTATACGAAACTGATGATTGGTGCTTATTGAGTAAAAGCTAATAAATGAAGCATAATGCATGACATCACATATTTTTGGCTAGATTGGATTACTTGGACACTTTTTCGTATCTATTTCTGTCTCAAAATTTGTCACAATATAGAAAATTGAGGTAGCTTAACATGGGAATTGGATTCGTGTAATTCTGAGCTATAAATCAAAAGTTACGCACAATTTAGTGCAGACATGTCAAGTTAATCGACCAGTTAAAATGATCATTTTTAACTGATCATTGGTGCTCATTGAGTAAAAGCTTTTAAATGAAGCATAATGCATGACATCACGCAGTTTGGGAAGACTGGATTATTTGGACGCTTGGTCGTCTCGATTTCTGTCTATTATTATGTCAAAATATAGAAAATTGAGCTACATTAATGTGGGCATTGGATTCGTGTCATTCCGAGTTTTAAATCAAAAGTTACGGACGAAAATGGTCATTAAAATAATGAACTTTTGTGTTTGTGCCATTTAAATACCGAACTTTTTAATGAGCTATAAAAATAACGATCTATAGTTAAATGCACCAATTTAAGTATACAACTGATCAACATTAAAACTAAAAATAACATTATTAACTTTGTTATTTATTTTTTATTTATGGGTATGTACTTTTAGTTGATTAAAATAAGTAATAGTGTTAAAGATTTTATCTTTGGTATTAATGTTGACTAATTGTATATCTAAATTGGCTCATTTAACTATACATCGTTATTTAAATAGCTCATTAAAAAGTTCGTAATTTAAATGGCTCAAACACAAAAGTTCAATATTTTAATGACCATTTTCTCGATTTACAATACAAGAAAACATCATTTTTCTGACGACGAAATTCGTCGGAAATCTGTCGGAAATGGCATTTCCCGTTGAATTTCTGACAAAAGTTGTCCGTTATGACTATTTCGTCGGAAACCCATTTCCGTTTAGAAATTGTCGGGCATTAATGACGGGTTTGCGATAAAAGTAGCCATCGGCAAATGCCGACAGATATTCGATGGGTATAGTCCGTCGGTAATTACCGACGTTTTTGTGATTGATTTAGTCAGTCGGGCCGCGGATGACTTCCGGTGACAGGTGCCGTCGGAAATGACAACCGATGGTATATCCTGACGGTTTTCAGCCATCGGGATGGAACTGACGACATCACGATGAAATAAGCTTCCCGACGGGTTAGAGATGACGCTATCCGTCGGACAAGTATCGATTTCCGATGACTCCTTCTGTCGGAAATAACCAAACAATTGATTTTTTTTAAATAATTGTTTTTAAATAATATTCATTAAATACTTTTCAAAAATATATTTATTTTTAAAATATTTTTTTAATTATTAAATTTAATAAATAGTTTTTAAATATTTAATAAAAATATTAAAACAATTAAATAAAATTAATATTTAAAATTACAATTATAATAATATTTAAAATTTAATTATTTTAAAATCAACAAATTACATCATAGGATGAGAAGAATGAGGAAAAAATTCATTCGGATAATCCGGCAAATTGGTTTTCATAAAATCTATAAAATATTTTAGCTTGATTTTCTCTATCTCCATAGCCGCTTTTTTTTAGTTGTGCATTCTTCTCATTTCCAGCCGCAGATGTTGCACCACTAGTATATATGCAACTCTACCGACTCCTGTATGACGACGATTAGAAAATAGTATTTCCTATAAAAATAAAAAATATTATTAAAAATATTATAACATTAAATATAAAAAATTGAAATCAATCTTACATCAAGAACCAGACAGTTAATCCCAGAACGAGGCAATTCGGCGACCGAATATGAAGAACCAACTTGAGACTGCTGAGAAAAAATATCACTTTTTCTTTTTCACTTTTTCGATGATCTCACTAACGAGACCATCTTAGATGCGACCAATATTTTTGTTCGTGTGGACGGCATTGAGAAGTTGCAAATAATCTAGAGACGCTCCAAATTCTTGTGCATAAAAGTAAAAAAATACTAAATTAATATTTTTAAAAATTTCAAATAATAATAAATAAAATTAATATAATAATAAATTTACCAATGTATCGGCTCGTCTCAGAAAACTAGTCGATCCAGCATTGTGAATGTAAATGCCTTTGCCTCCTCGGTCGCTTTTTTGGTTTCCTAAATTAGTACTCGAGATGGCCTTAACGCTGGAAGATTCCCAATAACGAATAAAATCGTTCCAAACCGACTCATTCAATCCTTTTGGTTTGCCTTTTCCCTTTTTCTACTTTTGTTTTCACTCGTTCATGTGGCGGGAAAATTGTACGGCAGCATCTTTTTGAAAAACTTCTTCCGCCAATTTTGTGTTCATGGGATCCCGTGTAAATATTTGTTGCGAAATTTACTTATATATTACTAAAATATATTTTAAACAATTACATATTTAAAAATAAATTAACGTACCGCAAACTTCCTAAACCAAATCAGGCGTTCTTTGTACGGAATATCTCTAATTTTTGTATACGATTTGATCAAAAGAGAATGAAGCATCTTTAATATAGATTTGCTTATCCTATTGTTTGAAATACC
Source organism: Pugionium cornutum (assembly GCA_018901935.1). NCBI lineage: Eukaryota > Viridiplantae > Streptophyta > Magnoliopsida > Brassicales > Brassicaceae > Pugionium > Pugionium cornutum. The sequence goes on from CM032163.1 coordinate 28,452,352, forward strand.
AAAAACCTACGAACTTTTATTAAAATAATGTTAAAATAATTATTTTACATCTAATTATCGAAAATTTAATATAACATATCAAATTTTCTTGACGGCTCGGATCAAGAAAAGTAAGATATTCACGACCAGGTTGGTGAACCAATTATTCAATTGTCATTGATCGAAAAGAATCATTTCCAGATTCTGGAACTTCAGTTGGTATAAAACTCGGAGTAGTCGACTCACCACGTCGGTACTCTTGATACGATCTTAAAAATATTATTATTACATTAATATGACGACTACACTTGATGTTAATAATAATATTTAACACACATAAATTAATACAAAATATAAATATAGAATATCTATCTGAATCGTTTAAATGCTTTCAAATAATAATAAATAAATGATTTTCTTTATTCATAATTAATAAAAATATAGAATTTTTTTTAATAAAAATGTTGTTTTATAAGAAAATAGTTTCACATTAGCCTAGGATCTCCAGCATAATGTTAAGCATATTTCATGAATATACACATAAAATAACATTCATAACTAACTTATAAAATAACTTATATGTTACATAAATAATTACCAATTCGAGTAATTATTTGACAAGTAAGACTATGGCTTTTTTAGCTAACCGTAACTTTCCATGATCAAATAGCATACGTAAAACATCAAAATAGTTTTCCATGATCAAAGACTTGTTTGATCAAACAAGTAACATATACGTTTTACTTTTGCAAAAAAAATTTCAAAAAATTGTAATTTTTATCTAATTAATTTTTTGGCTAACAATCAATCGATGAAAATAAAAAGAATCAGACATGAAACTCATTTAGACAATTCATCGAACATATTGCTTTCACCCAACATTACAAGAAACAATGTTCTTAAGCTTATAAGAATTAACAATCACAAACACCCATAAATCCCACATCTTGTGTGACTAGAAACTGAGAGTCAAAAATCTATTGGAACATTCAATTCAACAAGCGTCAGGTTCAAAGGGTTTAGGTAAGAAAGAAAACCTGATTGAAATTCTTCTGGGTATTTTTTTGACCTCTATAAAAAATTGAGGGGAGAAGAAGAAAGAGAGATCTATATAACTCTCTCTCTCTCTCTCTCTAACCCAAATTAAGAACGACTCCAAATTTAAAACGCCAAAACCTCTAAGAATAATATCGAGAGAGAGAGAGAGAAAGAACATTGTGAAGGTTTTATAAACTTACATTTCCAGCGATTACACTTATACAGACCGAGAGGAGACTTCCGGCGACGTCAGCGGCAGGAGGGAGAGGCAGATTTCTGAACGGGAGAGGAAGAGGCTGATTTCTGAACGGAAGAGAAGACTGGAAGAGAAATCATGGGGTCCTAGGTTATATTCAATATCTCTGATGGCAAAATCCATCGGAAACCCATCGGCCAAATAATAAATATTTTCACAAAAACCCCATTGCTAAATTAACTTTCCCGCATATAATTTCATATTTGTCGGTATTCCGTCACAAGTTACCGACAGATTTCCGACAGAAACTGCAAGTTCTGCATGCTCGCCAAATTGTCAGTCCACATGATAAAGGATATTTCCGTCAGTTTTCCATCCGATCTAGTGGCATGATCATTAAGCCATCAGAATATTCCGATGGATTTCTGACGATCCAATTATTTGTTAACAAAAATAATAAATATTTTTATTTATAAAATGTGAAATAGCCCTTTATCATAATTTATCATTTATTCAGATTTTGAAGTTTTTTGTAGCCAATAATGTTCATATTATTATTCATAGTATTGTTGTTTTTCGAGCCGTACGCGAAGCTAGTTAAAATTCACCGCCTTTTTGGCCATAGTAACCAAAAGTTTGCTATATTCTATGAATTTAATTCTAACTTTGAGAGTTCGCCATTTAACTAGGGAGATGACTAAGTCCCCTAAGCTGGATTTCAGTTTATATTAGAAATGTTTATAAAACTGTTTATTTTGAAAAAACTATCTAGTATATAACATTAGGAATGTGTACCATTTAGTCGTAGCCCATATATTTTATACTTTTAAATCTATTAAACTTTACATTTGTAATTTATGTTCCTCGCATATCCATCGGAAATTGCAGATGGAATTCTGACCAGTATTTAAATTCCATCGGCAATCCGTCGGATAATCTTCTCCGACACGATAGGGTATAGTATCAATAACCTATGTCATCAAGAATCCGACTGTAGTTTCCGACGGCATTGCGACGGGTTTCGATGGGTATTCAAATTTTTTTTGCAATCCGTCGGATAATCTGCTCCAACAAGATAGGGTATAGTATCAATACCCTATGTCGTCGGACTCCAACTGGAGTTTTCGATGGAATTGCGTTGGGTTTTGTAGTTCTGTCGGAAATCCGTCGCACACAGGAATATAAAATATTTAAAAAACATTATTTGACACTGAATACTAAAGTATCATAAAAACTAAAACACTGCAATCACATATTTAATCTGAATCTGATCAACATTCCGAAGTAGCTGAATTTTTGTCATCAAACTCGCCAATCTCCTCTTCTGAATCTTGAAATACATTGTAAGGTTAACTTCAAGAGAAGTCTCTATGGAACCTAACTTACCCAATGTGATTTTCTGCATAGGGTCTTGCTCGGAAACACCACATACAATTCCTCTAGGGTGTATTGATGTCACTATAGTCCAAGGATCTTGTTTTTTCTTCACATGAGGATATCAAATGTAACAAACCTGGTCCGCTTGTGATGCAAGTATAAAAGGATCATATTTTTGATGTCACTTACGAGAGTGGACAGATGTAACACCGAATTCGTCTTGACGTTGACCAATGACAGGGTCATACCAGTCATAGTGGAACACAATATACCTCAAATCAATCATTCCAGTATAGTGAACTTCTAATATTTCATGAACAACACCGTTGTATAGAATTTCACCAGATTGAGATGATATACCATAATTAGAAGTTGTTTGTGAGCTTCCTTCGCGATGAGTCTTAAAAGCATATCCACGAGTGCAGTACATTGGATAAGATTTTGCCGTAAATGTAGGACCATTCACCAACTCAACTAACCACGTGGGAGACGTTATCCCTCTAGAAGGACCCGTAGTAACCTGCAAAATAGTTGAATACATTCAACCATATATTTATATATATAGGAAATTATTATTGAAAATTATATAATTAATTAACATTGACGTAAAAGTGCAACCAACTTGCAAATTCGCTCTTTTTAGGTTCGACCAGCTCATTCTCTGTGTAATTTGAATAATAAACACGTATTTGATCCATGTATATCCTATTAATTATAAACAAAATAATTAACAATAAAGTATAATAACATTTACAAAAAAATGAAATGAATGTATCTTTCATATTCCAAAACATCATCGCAATTTGTCAAAATATACAGATGCAAGTGTTTGTGTTCCTCCTCTGATAGGCATCACATCTTCCCTTTTCCACTTAAATGTCCAATTTGTGCAAATACTTCTTGCACATACACTGGATAACTTGGTTTTTCTCTTCCATCATCATGTCGTGCAGGTCGTCTGTTTTTTGTTTGGACTTGCGATGGAAAATAGTAGCTGGAAAAGTTAGATGTTTCCTCATTAATACTTTGTGCGATGATTGAACCTTCAACCCTGGTAAGATTTTTAACTTCTTTCTTTAGGTGGAACATATATCTATCAAAAGGATATATCCATTGGTACTGAACAGGTCATTCAAGTGCTTCTTCTCTAGGTAGGTGAATAGGAAGATGTTCCATAACATCAAAAAATGCTGGTGAAAATATTTTCTCAATGTTACAAATGAGAACCGGTATTTTTTCCTCTAAATTTCGTATATCGTCTCCAGCAAGTGATCTTGTACATAAATGTCGGAAAAAGCACCAATCCCTGCATAATAAAAAAAGTTAATCCAGACAGAAAATTATGATTATATATAAAATAATGTAAATGTACCTGCAATTGCCCCATAGACGTTTTTAGGCAAAAGATCGCTAAAGGCAAATCAAAATAGTATTTGCATGACAACATGACAATCATGACTCTTCATCCCTGTAAATTTGCCTTCAATAGTATCGACACAACTACGAAGATTAGATTCGTATCCATATGGAAATTTGACACTATGCTTAATTCACTCAAAAACTTGTCTTTTGCATGCGCATCCAACCGGAATGTGGGAGACAATGATTTTCCATTCGATATTACATGTAGTTCCTTCCGAGAACAAATATCTGAAAAATCCAATCTAGCTTTCAAATTATCTTTCGTTTTTCCTTGCACATTTAGAATAGTATTCATTATGTTGTCGAAAAATTCTTTTCAATGTTCATAACATCTAGATTGGGGTGCAATAGATGGTCCTTCCAATATTGTAAATCCTAAAAACTACTCTTCTTTTGCCAATTACGCCACAACCATCAACAGGATAATATCCGTTACCACCACATGAAGCCGTTCTCTCAGCACCAAAATCTCTAAATTGAGTAATCATATAATTTCTGTCAAGCAAAGGAGGTGGACCATCAATTTTTTTTTGTTTTTCTTAAACAATATTGTGCTCCGGCGATATGGATGATCTGGTGGTAGAAAGCGTCGATGACAATCGAACCAACTAGTCTTTCTTCTGTGTTTCAGTTGGAACGCATCAGTATTATCTTGACAATATAGGCATGATAACTTTCCATGCGTCGACCATCCTGATCACATACCATATGCTGGAAAATCACTTATGGTTCACATAAGTATTGCTCGCATCAAGAAGTTCTATTGGTTGGAAACATCAAATGCTTCGAAAACATTTTCCGACAACATTTTTAACTCATGAATTAGTGACTACAAGAAAATATCAAGCGATCGTTTAGGATGCTCTAGACCGCATGCTAACTTTCCATGTGTCGACCATCCTGATCACATACCATATGCTGAAAAATCACTTATGGTTCACATAAGTATTGCTCGCATTAAGAAGTTCTATTGGTTGGAAACATGAAATGCTTCGACAACATTTTACCACAACATTTTTATTAACTCATGAATTAGTGACTGCAAGAAAATATCAAGCGATTTCTTAGGATGCTCTGGACCGGAGACGAGAATTCTTAGAAACAAAAACTCTCGTTTCATGCACAACGAAGGAGGCAAATTATAAGGTGTCATGATAACTAGCCACAACGAGTATTGCCTTCCATGCTTTCCAAAAGGGTTAAATCCATCTGTAGATAACCCGAGGTATATGTTCCTAGGATCATATGCAAAACTAGGATAACTCTCTTTCAAATGTTTCCATGCTTCTGCATCCGAGGGATGCACAATTTCTCCATTCGAATTATGGTCTGCGTGCCATCTCATACGCTTTGCCATGTATTCACATTGATATAACCTCTTTAACCTCTTTGTGAATGGCAAATACCACATCCGTTTATGTGGAATAGGGACTCGGCTGCTTGTCTCTTGAAATTGAGGTTTGTGACAAAATCGGCACTTCATTCAGTTTTCATCATTTCTCCAATAGATTCATGCAGTTGTCAATACATACATCCATCATCTGATACGGCAATCCAAGGCCACCTACAAGTTTTTGAACCTCGTAATATGAAGTAGGTGCAATATTATGTTCATGTAATATATCTATAACAAAACCAGCTATCGCATTCATACAATCTTCAGCCAAGTTGAAATCCGTCTTTATTGTCATCAACTTGCTTGCAACAGATAAAGGCGATAATCCATCTCTACATCCTTTATAAAAAGGCTGCTTGGATGCATCTTACATATTAAAAAAATTCTAAGCTTCCAAATTAGGTTCTCTAACAGAGATTAATATATGATTTCGACATTTAATACACGGACAATACATTTTACCGTATTCCAATGTCATGCTATTGTTTGATGCAAATGTCATGAACTCTTCAACACCTTGCACAAATTCCTCCGTCAATTTCCCCATTGTTAAATCATACCGAAGTTTATCCATCCACGATCAAAAATAATCATAAGAACCTGAAGAAGACATTTTGTTAAGATTTTTTGTTCTGGTGAAATTGTGAAGGAGCAGAGCGTATTTATATTGAAAATTAGAAAATTATCATGAATTTTTAACAGATTATTATGAATTTTTAACATATTATTATGAATTTTAAACAAATTATTACGAAATTTTAACAGATTATTATGAATTTTTAACAAATTATTACGAACTTTTAACAGATTATTATGAATTTTTAACAAATAATAACAATTTTTTAACAGATTATTCTTAAGAATATTCCCATTTCCGATGAATTTCCGATGGTTTCTGACCACTGCCAGAAATTTCCGAAGACCAACAGATGACGCTCTACATTTACAGATCGGCCAAACTAACAATTGCCAAAAAAATAGGATTTCATCGGAAAGTCATCGGAACTACCAACGGATTTCCGACGACATTTAGATTTATTTATCTAACAAATGAATTAAGTGGAATCAGTCAACCGATATATTTCCGACGTATTCCTGACGGATAGTAAAAACCAGAATCCGTCGGGAAGTAGTCGGTAGAAAACCGATGGTTTTGATTTCGTCATCAATTTCTGATGGTTTCGAGAGGATATCCCGACGCCAATGTTGTCGTCGCTAATAGGACGGATGTCCATCGGGTTTTACCATTGATTTCCCGATAGTGGTGCAAACGTCGGGATTTACTGATGGAATATCGACGATATGTTTTTGCTCGGTAATCCATCCAAAAAATAGTCTCAAATTTAATGTTTACTTGTAGTGTAGACATGTCAAATTGATCGGTCAGTTAAAATGATCATTCTTAACTGATCATTGGTGCTCATTCAGTAAAAGCTTATAAATGAAGCATAATGCATGGCATCACGCAGTTCGGGATATATTGGATTACTTCGACGCTTGGCCGTATCTATTTTTATTTCAAATTTTGTTACAATATAGAATAATTAGCTAGCTTAATGTGAGCATTGGATTCATGTCATTTGAAGCTCTAAATAAAAAGTTACGGACGATTTAGTGCGATGCTTTGTCGTATCTATTTTCTTCTCAAATTTTGTCAAAATGTAGAAAATTAAGCTAGATTAACGTGGGCATTGGATTCGTGTCATTCGGAGCTCTGAATCAAAAGTTACGGACGATTTAGTGCAAACAAATCAAGTTGATAGTTCAGTTAAAATGATCATTTTTTGATCATTGGTGCTCATTGATTGAAAGCTTATAAATGAAGCATAATGCATGGCATCACACAGTTTGAGATAGATTGGATTACTTGGATTCTTGGTCATATCTATTTTTGTTTGAAAGTTTTTCATAATATAGAATATTGAGCTAGCTTAACATGGGCACTGGATTCGTGTCATTATGAGCTATAAATAAAAAGTTATAGACGATTTAGTGCATACATGTGAAGTTGATCTACCAGTTAAAATCATCATTCTAAACTTATCATTCGTGCTCATTGAGTAAAGGCTTATAAATGAAGCATAATGTAAAGCAACATGCAGTTTGGGATAGATTGGATTACTTGGATGCTTTGTCACATCTATTTCAGTCTCAAATTTTGTCACAATATAGAGAATCGAGCTTGCTTAACGTGGGCATTGGATTCGTGGCACTCAGAGCTCTAAATCAAAACTTACGGACGATTTTGTGTGGACATGTCAAGTTTATCGGCCAGTTAAAATGATCATTCTTAACTGATCATTGGTGCTCATTGAGTAAAGGCCTATAAATAAAGCATAATGCATAACACCACGCAGCTCGTGATAGAGAGTTACTTGGCCGCTTTGTCATATCTATTTCAATCTCAAATTTTCTCTCAATATAAAAAATTGAACTAGCTTTACTTGGACATTGGATTCGAGTCATTCTGAGCTATAAATTAAAAGTTACGAATGATTTAGTGTGGAAATGTCAAGTTGATCGGCCCGTTAAAATGATCATCCTTAACTGATAATTGGAGCTCATTGAGTAAAGGCTTATAAATAAAGCACAATGCAGAGCATCACGCAGCTTGGGATAGATTGGGTTACTTGGATGCTTTTTCGTATTTATTTTTGTCTTAAATATTGTCAAAATATAGAAAATTGAGCTAGCTTAACGTGGGCATTGGATTCGTGTCGTTTGGAGCTCTAAATCAAAAGTTACTGTTGATTTAGTGTGGACATTTCAAGTTGATCGGCCAGTTAAAATGATCATTCCTAACTAATCATTGGTGCTCATTGATTAAAAGCTTACAAATAAAGCATAATGCATGACATCACGCAGTTTGGGATAGATTGGATTGTCGTCTCTATTTCTGTCCATAATTTTGTCAAAATATAGAAAATAGAGCTAGCTTAACGTGGCATTAGATTCGTGTCATTCTGAGCTCTAAATCAAAAGTTACGGACAATTTATTGCGAAGATGTCAAGTTGATCGGCCAGTTAAACTGATAATTCTAAACTGATCATTGGTGTTCATTAAATAAAGGCTAATAAATGAAGCATAATGCATGGCATCACACAGTTCAGGATAGATTGGATTACTTGGACACTTTGTCATATCTATTTATGTCTCAAATTTTAGCACAATATACAAATTTGAGATAGCTTAATGTGGGCATTGGTTTCATGTCATTCTGAGCTTTAAATCAAGTGTTACAAACGATTTAGAGCAGAAATTTCAAGTTGATCGGCTAGTTAAAATGATCATTCTAAACTGATCATTGGTGCTCATTGAGAAAAAGTTTATAAAGTTTTGGATAGATTGGATTACGCAGACCCTTTGTCGTATCTATTTCTGTCTCAAATTTTGTTTCTATATAGAAAATAGAGCTAGCTTAACGTGGGCATTGGATTCGTGTCATTCTGAGCCCCAAATCAAAAGTTGCTGACGATTTAGTGTGGACATGTCAAGTTGATCGGCTTGATAAAATGATAATTTTTAACTGAGATAAAATGATCATTTTTAACTGATCATTGGTGCCCATTGAGTAAAGGCTTATAAATGAAGCATTATGCATGGTATCACGCAGTTTGGGATAGATTTGATTACTTGGACTCTTTCTCATATCTATTTCTATCTCAAAGTTTTTTGACAATATAGAAAATTTAGCTACCTTAACTTGGCTCTTAAAATGATCATTCTTAACTTATCATTGATTCTCAATGAGTAAAAGTTTTTAAATTAAGCATAATGCATGGCATCACGTATTTTGGGATACATTAGATTACTTGGATGCTTGGTCGTATCTATTTTTGTCTTTAATTTTGTCAGAATATAGATAATTGAGCTAGCTTAACGTGGGCATTGGATTTGTGTCATTATGAGCTATGTCAAAAATTAGGGATGATTTAGTGCAGACATGTCAAGTTGATCTGCGAGTGAAAATGATCATTCTTAACTGATCATTGGTGCTCATTGAGTAAACGCTTATAAATGAAGCATAATGCATAACATCACAAAGTTTGGGATAGATTTGATGACCTAGACGCTTTGTCGTAACTATTTCTATCCCAAATTTCGCACAATATACAAAATTGAGCTACCTTAACGTGCATATTGGATTTGCGTCATTATGAGCTATAAATAAAAAGTTATGGACAATTTAGTGCAGACATATCAAGTTTATCGGCCAGTTAAAATGATCATTGTAAACTGATCATTGGTGCTCTTTGAGTAAAGGCTTATTAATGATGCAAAATGCAGAGCATCACACAGTTTTTCATAGATCGGATTACTTAGACGCTTTGTCGTATCTATTTCTATCTCAAATTTTGTCTCAATATAAAAAATTGAACTAGCTTTACGTGGGCATTGGATTCGTGTCATTCTGAGCTCTAAATCAACAGTTACGCATGATTTAATGCGGACATGTCAAGTTTATCGGTCAGTTAAAGTGATCATTCTAAACTGATTATTGGTGCTCATTAAGTAACGGCTTATAAATGAAGCATAATGCACGACGTCACATAGTTTGGAAAAAATTGGATTACTTGAACGCTTTGTCATATCTATTTCTGTCTTAAATTTAGTCACAATATACAAAATTAAGCTAGCTTAACGTGGGCATTGGATTCGTGTTATTCAGAGCACTAAATCAAAAGTTACATATGATTTAGTGTGGACATGTCAAGTTTATCGGTTCTTAACTGATCATTGGTGCTCATTGATTAAAAGCTTACAAATGAAGCATATTGCATGACATCACGCAGTTTGGCATTGATTGGATTACTTGGATTTCTATCTATAATTTTGTCAAAATATAGAAAATTATCCTAGCTTAATGTGGGCTTTGTATTAATGTCATTCTAAGCTCTAAATCAAATGTTACAGACGATTTAGTGTAGAGATGTCAAGTTGATCGGCCAGTTAAAGTGATCATTGTAAACTGATCATTGGTGCTCATTAAGTAAATTCTTATAAATGAAGCATAACGCATGGACTCACGCAGTTAGGGATAGATTGGATTTCTTGGATGCTTTGTCATATCTATTTCTGTCTGAAATTTTTTGTCACAATATACAAAATTGAGGTAGCTTAACGTGGGCATTGCATTCATGTCATTCTGAGCTCTAATCCAAGAGTTATAGACGATTTAATGCGTACATTTCAAGTTGATCGGCCAGTTAAAATGATTATTCTAAATTTATCATTGGTGCTCATTGAGTAAAGGCTTATAAATGATGCAAAATGTAGGGCATCACGCAGTTCTGGATATATTGGATTACTTAGACGTTTTGTCGTATCAATTTCTATCTCTAATTTTGTCACAAGCAAAACAAACTAGCTTAATGTGGCTATTGGATTCGTGTCATTATGAGCTATAAATCAAAAGTTATGGACGATTTAGTGCAGATATGTCAAATTGATTGGATAGTTAAAATGATCATTCTAAACTGATCATTGGTGCTTCTTAAGTAAAGGATAATAAATGAAGTATAATGTAGAGCATCAAGCAGTTTGGGATATGTTAGATTACTTGGACGCTTTGTTGTATCTATTTGTATCTATAATATTGTTAATATATAGAAAATTGTGCTTGGTTAACATCGGTATTGAATTCGTGTCATTCATTCTGACGTCTAAATCAAAAGTTACCGACGATTTAATGTGGACATGTCAAGTTAATTGGCCATTTAAAATGATCATTCTTAGGATCATTGGTGCTCATTGAGTAAACGCATATAAATGAAGCATAATGCATGGCATCATGCAGTTTGGGATAGATTGGACTATTTGGACGCATTGTCGTATCTATTTTTGTCTTGAATTTGTCAAAATATAGTAAATTAACATAGCTTAACATGGGCATTGGATTCGTGTCGTTATGAGCTATAAATCAAAAGTTATGGATGATTTAGTGCAGACATGTGAAGTTGATCGGCCAGTTAAAATGATCATTCTAAAGTGATCATTAGTGCTTATTCAGTAAAGGCTAATAAATGAAGCATAATGTTGAGCTTCACGCAGTTTGGGATAGATTGGATTACTTGGACATTTTTTCATATCTATTTCTGTCTCAAATTTTATCACAATACACAAAAATGTGCTAGCTTAACATGGCCATTGGATTCGTGTCATTCTGATCCCCTAAACAAGAGTTACAGACGATCTAGTGCCTCCATGTCAAGTTGATCGTCCTGTTAAAATGATCATTCTAAACATATCATTGGTGCTCATGGAGTAAAGGCTTATAAATGATGCATAATGCAGACCATCACGCAGTTTGGGATAGGTTGGATTACTTAGACGCTTTGTCGTATCTATTTAAGTTTTAAAATTTGTCTCTATATAAAAAATTGAACTACCTTTACTTGGGCATTGGGTTCGTGTCATTCTGAGCTCTAAATCAAAAGTTACAGACGATTTATTGCGACCATGTCAAGTTGATCGTTCTGTTAAAATGATCATTCTAAACTTATCATTGGGGCTCATGGAGTAAAGGCATATAAATGATGCATAATGTAAAGCAACACGCAGTTTGAGATAGATTAGATTACTTGGATGCTTTGTCGTTTCTATTTTTGTCTCAAATTTTATCACAATATAGAAAATTGAGCTAGCTTAACGTGGGCATTGGATTCGTGTCATTATGACCTATAAATCAAAAATTATGGATGATTTAGTGCAGACATGTCAAGTTGATCGGCGAGTTAAAATTATCATTCTAAACTAATCATTGGTGCTTATTGAGTAAAGGCTTACAAATGAAGCATAATGTAGAGCATCACACATTTAAGTATAGATTGGATTACGTGGATGCTTTTTCGTATCTATTTTTGTTTCAAATTTTGTCACAATATAGAAAATTGAGCTACCTTAACGTGGGAATTGGATTCGTGTGAACATGAGCTATAAATAAAAAGTTATAGACGATTTAGTGCAGACATGTCAAGTTGATCGGCCAGTTAAAATGATCATTCTAAGCTGATCATTGGTGCTCAATGAGTAAAAACATATAAATGAAGCATAATGCCAAGCATAACCCAGTTCAGGATAGATCGGATAATTTTGACGCTTTGTCATATCTATTTTTGTCTCAAATTTTGTAACAATATAGAAAATCGAGCTAGCTTAACGTGGGCATTGGATTAGTGTCACTCGCAGTTCTAAATCAAAAGTTACGGATGATTTAGTGTGGACATGTCAAGTTGATCGGCCAATTAAAATGATCATTCTTAACTGATCATTGGTGCTCATTGAGTAAAAGCTTATAAATGAAGCATAAAGCATAACACCACGCAGCTCGTGATAGAATGGGTTACTTGGACCCTTTTTCATATCTATTTCAATCTCAAATTTTCTCTCCATATAGAAAATTGAAATAGGTTTACGTGGACATTGGTTTCGAGTCATTCTGAGCTCTAAATCAAAAGTTACGAATGATTTAGTGTGGACATGTCAAGTTGATCGGCCCGTTAAAATGATCTTTCTTAACTTGTAATTGGAGCTTATTGACTAAATTCTTAAAAATAAAGCATAATGCAGACTATCAGGCAGCTCAGAATAGATTGAATTACTTGGACGCTTTTTCTTATTTATTTTTGTCTTTAATTTTGTCACAATATAGAAAATTGAGCTAGCTTTACATGGGCATTGATTCGTGTCGTTTGTATTGACATAGGAAAATCAAATAAGACCTATCTTGACCTACAAGACAAGTGTGAGCACGAAAATTCAGTTTGAATAACAAGGGAAATGAAAAAGGATGGGTTATTATTAACCACATGGTTGAAATGGTTAAATAGCTACCTTGGGAGAAGAATCAAGGTGGAAAAGTCATGCCCATGCTGCACACAGTCTTGGCAACCACACCAAACAGTCATGCCCATGCTGTCTCCTCTCTTCTCATTGGTTGTTGACAGGCTCCTCCTCTATTCAAACTCATCCACAAGTTTGAATTCGTTTTCTTTTGTGTTCACATTGTAAATCCTCTATAAAAGGGCTGTAAAGACTCAATGTATTATATACTCTTAGGAGATTCTTCTCCATAAGTCTAAGTCATTTCTCATTTTCTTATACTTTTCTTTGAGTTTTCAGATTCAATTCTTCACATTTCTCCTCTATAATCTCAATATTCTTACATGGTATCAGAGCCATAAGATCATTCTCTTATCTTTTCTACTCAAATCTCTCAGTTTCTAATCTAAAATTCTGTCAAAATCTCTCAGTCTTTAGACTAAAAACTCACGGTTTCATTCAACCATAAAAGCTGCTTCCTTTGAGCTCTTCAAAGCCTAACAATGGAGGATACAGTTCAAATTAGTTCCAGCCTGAAACCTACGGTGATAGCAGTAGTTCTCAAAGGCTTGAACTACACATTATGGTCAAGAACCATCAAGACAGCCATTTGTGGCAAAGGACTTTGGAATCACATCTTGGAGGATAATACTCCATCTATAGATGATCCAAAGGAGAAGAAGGATGAGGCAACAAGAAAAGAAGAAGCTAGGTGGTTCCAAGAAGATCAATCAGTCCTTGGATTCCTCCAAAATTCATTGGACCCATCCATTCTTGAAGCTTATTCACATTGTGAAACTGCCAAGTCTCTTTGGGACACTCTCAAGAGGGTGTATGGGGATGTTTCAAACCTCAGCCGTGTGTATGAGGTTAAGAAGGCTCTCAATGATCTACACCAAGAGGATATGGAGTTCACAAAATTCCTGGGCAAGTTCCAGTCAACATGGTCCGAGCTTGACATGTTGAGACCAAGTTCTATGGATCCAAAGGTGCTTAATGAAAGGAAGGAACAAGACAAGATATTTGGGCTCCTTCTCAACCTAAATCCAGCCTTTAAGGATGTGATTAAGTCCATCCTGAGAGAGCCAAAACTCCCTGATTTCGAAGAGGTGTGCTCACGGATTCAAAAGGAGCAAGGCAACATTGGTTTGTTTGGTGGTAAAGGAGAACTAGTCATGGCCAACAAAAGCGTGTTTAAGCAAGAGGATAGGAAGAGTGTGATGTGTGAGCATTGTAAGAGGAATGGCCACATCAAGGACAAGTGCTGGATACTTCATCCTCATCTCAAGCCAAACCGGTTCAAGGATTCAAAGGCTAACATCTCTCAAATGGTTGCGACTGAACCGGCAAGTTCATCCAACCAAGGAGGGGAGCTAGCTATGAATGTATCCATGGAGTATGTTAAGAAGAGTGACTTGGAGGATCTCATCAAGGCCTATGCCTCAAAACTCTCCGGTATCACACTCTACTCCCATAAATCGCTTGATAAACCAGATCATAAGTTGGTAGTGGATTCAGGTGCTTCTCACCATATGATTAGCAATGCTAGGTTGTTAAAGAACATTGAACCATGTCTAGGACAAGTAACTATAGCTGATGGTAAGGGTATTCCAATTGAAGGAACCGGAAAATTAAGACTATTTGACAAAGAAACTAATGCATTCTTTGTACCTAAATTTAAGTCTAATCTAGTTTCTGTCAAAAGGCTACTAAAGACCTCAATTGCAATGTTACATTTGGGCCTAACAATGTTTACTTTCAGGATATTAAGAGTGGTAAGATACTTGGAGGTGGTGTAACTCAAGATGAGCTCTATGTTCTTGAAGACCCTCCAAGCAATTTGGATTCCTTAGCTTTCAAATCCTGTGTTTTTGCTAATAAAGATGTCTTATGGCATGCTAGATTAGGACATCCTCATGCTCGTGCTTTAAGCTTAATAATTCCTAATGTCGCTTATGATCACTCAGTTTGTGAGGCTTGTATCCTTGGCAAACATTGTCGTGTTGTTTTCCCTAAATCGCCTACAATTTATGAGCATTGCTTTGATTTAGTACATTCCGATGTTTGGACCTCACCTTACATGTCTAGAGATAGGAATAAATACTTTGTGACCTTTATAGATGAGAAATCGAAATATACATGGGTTACATTACTTCCATCTAAAGATAGGGTTTATGAGGCATTTATAAACTTTCATAATTATGTTACTAATCAATTCAATGCCAAGATCAAAGTGTTAAGATCAGATAATGGAGGGGAATACACAAGTCAAAGATTCAAAGCTCATCTAAACAAACATGGAATACTACATCAAACTAGCTGTCCACACACACCACAACAAAATGGAGTTGCTGAAAGGAAGAACCGACACTTAATGGAAGTAGCAAGATCCATGATGTTTCATACCAATGTTCCTAAAAGTTTTTGGGGAGATGCAGTCTTGGTTGCTTGCTACCTCATCAATCGGATTCCAACCAAAGTCTTGCAAGATATATCCCCATTTGAGGTACTCAATAAAACTAAACCTTCCATTGATCATTTACGTGTATTTGGGTGTGTGCTTTGTGTATGTTCCAGGTGATCTAAGAAACAAGTTGGAGGCAAAGAGCATCAAGTGTATGTTCCTTGGATATTCGACAACACAAAAGGGTTATAAGTGCTATGATCCGAGCAACAACAGGACATATGTGTCTAGAGATGTCAAGTTCATAGAAGAACAAAGCTATTATGATCAGAAAGATTGGGAAGGATTGAAGGATCTCTCAAGGTCACCTTCTGATTTGGCTACGAGTTTGAGGTTTCTCTTGAATCATTTGGGAAATGATCTGCCAAAGGATTCAAGACACGAAGAAACAAGAACCTTAAGTAGTTCACAAGATACCCAAGAGAATGAACAAGGGTGGTAACTCAAGAACCAACTCCAATCCAAGAAGAAGCTATGGCCCAAAATCAAGAACAAGACGACTTGGAAGTGGGTATAGAGGAACCTATTCACCAAATGGAAGAGGAAACGGTTGTAGAGGAGGCTGCACCACCTGTTCAGCATTTAAGGAGGAGTACTAGACTTAGGAACACTAGGGTATTCTACAACAACCAGGCCGTGGCTCATCCCATACAAGCTGTTTGTTCCCTTGACCTCTTGCCATCTAGTCATCAAGCATTCCTTGGAAAGATTGAACAAAGTCAGATTCCAAGGACTTATGAAGAAGCTGAGAGCAAGAAAGAATGGTTAGATGCAGTAAGAGATGAGAAGGGAGCTATGGAAAGGAATCATACATGGGATATACAAGAACTTCCCAAAGGCAAGAAGGCTGTGAGTTCCAAGAGGGTGTTCACCATCAAGTATAAGAGCAATGGGGACATAGAAAGGTACAAGGCACGTCTAGTTGCAAGAGGTTTCACTCAGACATATGGAGAGGACTATACTGATACATTTGCACCGGTGGCTAAGCTACACACTGTAAGGGTTGTTCTTTCACTAGCTACGAATCTGACTTGGGACTTATGGCAAATGGATGTCAAGAATGCATTCCTACAAGGAGAACTTGAAGAGGAAGTGTATATGACTCCACCACCAGGCCTTGAAGATTTTTGCAAAGAGGGACAGGTTCTAAGACTTAGGAAGGCAATATATGGGTTGAAGCAGTCACCAAGGGCCTGGTATCACAAATTAAGCTCCACACTTACTGATAATGGGTTTAGGAAATCCCATTCAGATCATACTTTGTTCACTCGTCAAAACTCCAAAGGAATCGTGGCGGTCTTGGTTTATGTGGATGACCTTATCATCACAGGAGATGATAAGGAAGGAATTCAGTCCACAAAGGCCTTCTTAAACAGATCATTTGACATCAAGGATCTTGGAGAGTTGAAGTACTTCTTGGGTATTGAAGTGTGTCGGTCTCAAGAAGGGCTCTTTCTATCCCAAAGAAAGTATGCTCTTGATCTGTTGACAGACACGGGAAAGCTTGGGGCTAAACCGGCCAAAACTCCTCTTGAAGATGGCTACAAGGTCAACGGAAAGGGGAGAAAGCTGATGAGTTATTTAAGGATGTTTCTCAGTATAGGAGACTAGTTGGGAAGCTGATCTACCTCACCCTCACACGACCAGACTTGTGTTTTGCTGTGAATCAAGTAAGTCAACATATGCAAAAGCCTACTGTATATCATTGGAGCATGGTAGAAAGGATCCTTAGATACATCAAAGGATCTCCTGGTCAAGGTATATGGATGGGCAAGAATGGGAACACTGAGATTGTCGGGTATTGTGATGCGGATTGGGCTGGTGATAGGGTGGATAGGAAATCAACCACTGGGTATTGCACCTTCGTTGGTGGGAACTTAGTCACTTGGAAGACTAAGAAGCAGAAGGTGGTATCATGTTCTAGTGCTGAAGCAGAATATAGGGCTATGAGGAAGCTGACAAATGAAGTAACTTGGCTCAAAGCACTCTTGAAAGATTTCGGTATTGCACAACCAGGGCCAATTACCTTCCATTGTGATAATCAGGCAGCCATTCACATAGCTTCAAACTCAGTGTTTCACGAGAGGACCAAGCACATAGAGATCGACTGCCATAAGGTTAGGGAGAAAGTTCAAGATGGAACCATTCTGCCATGTTATACAAGGAGTGAAGATCAACTAGCTGACATCTTCACAAAGGCAGCAAGTCTCAAAGTTTGCAAGAACATCTTTAGCAAACTTGGGCTTGTTGATTTATCACACCCATGATCAAAGGTCTCCTAATCCAAGAGCAGCACACTCTTTTTCCCTTATTAACGTTTTGTCCCAAGTGGTTTTCCTTAATAAGGTTTTTAATGAGGTGTTGCCTTGGGTTCCCAAGCTTAAGACTTTAGGGTGATTCCAAAGTCTTTAGCTTGAGGGGAGTATTGACATAGGAAAATCAAATAAGACCTATCTTGACCTACAAGGCAAGTGTGAGCACGAAAATTCAGTTTGAATAACAAGGGAAATGAAAAAGGATGGGTTATTATTAACCACATGGTTGAAATGGTTAAATAGCTACCTTGGGAGAAGAATCAAGGTGGAAAAGTCACATGCCCATGCTGCACACAGTCTTGGCAACCACACCAAACAGTCATGCCCATGCTGTCTCCTCTCTTCTCATTGGTTGTTGACAGGCTCCTCCTCTATTCAAACTCATCCACAAGTTTGAATTCGTTTTCTTTTGTGTTCACATTGTAAATCCTCTATAAAAGGGCTGTAAAGACTCAATGTATTATATACTCTTAGGAGATTCTTCTCCATAAGTCTAAGTCATTTCTCATTTTCTTATACTTCTCTTTGAGTTTTCAGATTCAATTCTTCACATTTCTCCTCTATAATCTCAATATTCTTATAGTTTGGAGCTCTAAATCAAAAGTTACGGTCGATTTAGTGCGGACATGTCAAATTGATCGGGCAGTTAAAATGATCATTCTTAACTAATCATTGGTGCTCATGGATTAAAACCTTACAAATGAAGCATCATGCATTGCATCACGCAGTTTGGGATAGATTGGATTACTTGTACGCTTTGTCGTCTCTATTTCTGTCCATAATTTTGTCAAAATATAGAAAATAAAGCTAGCTTAACATGGACATTGGATTCGTGTCATTCTTAGCTCTAAATCAAAAGTTACGGACAATTTATTGCGAAGATGTCAAGTTGATTGGCCATTTAAAGTGATCATTCTAAACAGATCATTGGTGTTCATTAAATAAAGGCTTATAAATAAAGTATAATGCATGACATCACACATTCCAGGATAGATTGGATTACTTGGACGCTTTGTCGTATCAGTTTCTGTCTCAAATTTTAGCACAATATACAAATTTGAGGTACCTTAGCGTGGACATTGGATTAATGTCATTTTGAGCTTTAAATCAAGAGTTACAGACGATTTAGTGCGGAAATTTCAAATTGATCGGCTAGTTAAAATGGTCATTCTAAACCTATCATTGGTGCTCATTGAGAAAAGGTTTATAAAGTTTTGGATAGATTGGATTACTTAGATGCTTTGTCGCATCTATTTCTGTCTCAAATTTTGTTTCTATATAGAAAATTGAGCTAGCTTAACGTGGCCATTGGATTCGTGTCATTCTGAGCCCCAATTCAAAAGTTACTGACGATTTAGTGCAGACATATCAAGTTGATCGGCTTGATAAAATGATCATTTTTAACTGATCATTGGTGCTCATTGAGTAAAAGCTTATAAATGAAGCATAATGCATGGTACCACGTAGTTTCGTATAGATTTGATTACTTGGACTCTTTATCATATCTATTTCTATCTCAAAGTTTTTCACAATATAGAAAATTGAGCTACCTTAACTTGGCTGTTAAAATGATCATTCTGAACTTATCATTGATGCTCACTGAGTAAAAGCTTATAAATTAGGCATAATGCATGGCATCACGTATTTTGGGATACATTGGATTACTTGGATGATTGGTCGTATCTATTTTTGTCTTTAATTTTGTCACAATATTTAAAATTGAGATAGCTTAACGTGGGTATTGGATTCGTGTCATTATGAGCTATAAATCAAAAATTATGGATGATTTAGTGCAGACATGTCAAGTTGATGTGCCAGTTAAAATGATCATTCTTAACTGATCATTGGTGCTCATTGAGTAAAGGCTTATAAATAAAGCATAATGCATGACATCACGAAGTTTTGGATAGATTTGATGACCTGGATGCTTTGTCGTAACTCTTTATGTTTCAAATTTTGTAACAATATAAAATATTGAGCTACCTTAACGTGCAGATTGGATTTGCATCATTATGAGCTATAAATCAAAAGTTATGGACAATTTAGTGCAGACATGTCAAGTTTATCGGCCAGTTAAAATGATCATTGTAAAATGATCATTGGTGCTCTTTGAGTAAAGGGTTATTAATGATGCAAAATGCAGAGCATCACACGATTTTTCATAGATCGGATTACTTAAACGCTTTGTCGTATCTATTTCTATCTCAAATTTTGTCTCAATACAAAAAATTGTACAAGCTTTACGTGGGCATTGGATTTTGTCAATTTGAGCTCTAAATCAAAAGTTACGCATGATTTAATGCGGACATGTCAAGTTTATCGGTCAGTTAAAGTGATTATTCTAAACTGATCATTGGTGCTCATTTAATAAAAGCTTATAAATGAAGCATAATGCATGGCATCACGGAGTTCCAATAAACTAGATTACTTGGACGCTTAGTAGTATCTATTTATGTCTCCAAGTTAATCACAGTATTCAAAATTGAGTTAGCTTAACGTGGGCATTGGATTCGTGTCATTCGGAGCTCTAAATCAAAAGTTACATATGATTTAGTGCGCACATGCCAGGTTTATTGGCGAGTTAAATTGATCATTCTTAAAATTGATCATTGGTGCTCATTGATTAAAACCTTATAAATGAATCATAATGCATGACATCATGCAGTTTGGGATAGATTGGATTACTTGGAGGCTTTGTCGTCTCTATTTCTGTCTATAACTTTGTCAAAATATAGAAATTTGACCTAGCTTATTGTGAGCTTTGAAGCTCTAAATAAAGATTTACGGATGATTTAGTACAGTGATGTCAAGTTAATCAGATAGTTAAAGTGATCATTATAAACTGATCATTGTTCGGGATAGATTGGATTAGTTGGATGCTTTGTTGTATCTATTTCTGTCTCAAATTTTGTGACAATATTTAAAATTTAGCTAGCTTAAACTGGACATTTGGTTTGGGTCATTCTGAACTCTAAATCAAGAGTTACAGATGATTTAGTGCACACATGTTAAGTTGATCGCCCAGTTAAAATGATCATTCTAAACTGATCATTGGTCCTATTTAGTAAATGCTGATAAATGATGCAAAATGCAGAGCATCATGCAAATCTTGATAGATTGGCTTACTTAGACGCTTTATCGTATCTATTTCTTTCTCTAATTTTGTCTCTATATAAAAATTGAACTAGCTTTAAGTTGGCATTGAATTCTTGTCATTCTGAGCTCTAAATCAAAAGTTACGGACGATTTTGTGCGGACATGTCAAGTTCATCGGACAGTTAAAATGATCATTCTTCCGATCATTGGTGTTCATTGAGAAAAGGCTTATAAATGAAGAATAATGCATGGCATCACACATTTTGGGATATAATAGATTACTTGGATGTTTTGTCATATCGATTTTTGTCAGAAATATTGTCACAATATAGCAAAATTATATAGCTTATCGTGGGCATTGGATTCGTGTCATTATGAGCTATAAATCAAAAGTTATGGGCGATCTAGTGCAAACATATCAAGTTGATCGACCTGTTAAAATGATCAGTTTAAACTGATCAATGGTGCTTATTGAGTAAAGGCTTATAAATGAAGCATAATACATATCATCACGCTGTTGGGATAGATTGGATTACTTGGACGCTTTTTTTTCCCTATTTGTATCTATAATTTTTTTCAAAATGTATAAAATTGAGCTACGTTAACGTGGGCATTGGATTCCTGTCATTCTGAGCTCTAAATCAAAAGTTATGGACGATTTAGTACGAACATGTCAAATTGATCGGCCAGTTAAAGTAATCATTCTAAACAGATCATTGGTGCTCATTAAGTAAAGGCTTATAAATGAAGCATAATGCATGGCATCACGGAATTGGAATAGATTGGATTACTTTGACGCTTTGTCATATGTATTTATGTCTATAATTTTGTCAAAATATAGAAAATTGAGCTACCTTAACGTGGGCACTGGATTCGTGTCATTCTGGGCTCTAAATTAAAAGTTACGAATGATTTAGTGCGTACATGTCAAATTGATCGGCCATTTAAAGTGATCATTCTAAACTGATCATTGGTGCTCATTAAGTAAAGGCTTGTAAATGAAGCATAATGCATGGCATCACGCAGATTGGGATAGATTGGATTACTTGGACGCTTTGTCCTATCTATTTCTGCCTCAAATTTGGTCACAATACACAAAACTGTGCTAGCCTAACGTGGGCATTGTGTCATTCGAGCAATAAATCAAAAGTTATATACGATTTAGTGCAGACATTGATCGGCGAGTTAAACATTCTAAACTGATCATTGGTGCTCATTAAGTAGCGGCTTATAACTGAAGAATAAATCATGGCATCACGCAGTTTGGGATAGATTGGATTACTTGAATGCTTTGTCGTACCTATTTCTGTCTCAAATTTTGTCACAATATAGAAAATTGAGCTAGCTTAATGTGGGCATTGGATTCGTATCATTCTGGGCTTTAAATCAAAAGGTACTGATGCAAGAACAAGATGACTTGTTCGAGCTAGGGGAACTGCTGGAGAGACTTTAGCTGGCTGTACAGCACTTTCTAGAGACTCAACAGTGATGGGTTGATGGTGACCCTTCAGCTGGCTGTAGAGCACTTTCTGGAGGATCTAAGTGAGGATTGAGTAGAGAGGTGGATCGAGAGACGCCACACAGATTATGGAAGGTCTGTGATAAGTCTAGAGCACTCAAGCTTCAAGGATTCTCACACAAGAAGGCTGGAGGCGTTAGCTCCTTTCAAAGGAAGAAAAACTAGGTTTTTATTTCATAAAACTTAAGTGATTACATGCTGAGAAGGGACTTTATATACTAGTCCAGCAGCAGGTGCCTTCTAGGGCTGAAAATACATTATAATGAAAGGACTAAAGCAAAAATAACAACAAGACATTAGGACCTAATGACAAATAAAACTCTTAAACTTAACACCCACATTCCTGCAAAAACAAGCAAATAAACTTGTTAGTTCAAACATAAGAATTTTAAATACGCACCTTGGTCTCTTGTAGCTCCTTATAATGCCTTCTTAAGTTTGTTTAGCAATGATGAACAAGGTTGTATCTCTGAAGCCTTGTAAAACTGGAAAGAGTGAAAATGTGGTAGTCTTTAGTTGTTCATAGTCTCCTTCTTGTAATTCTTTAGTAAGTTCAGCTTCATGGAATCCTCCATTTTCTATGATTGTTATGAGACTCTCGACAGACTTGTTGAACATCTTACTAAGGTTTCTTGTGCCTGATCTTGTTCTTGGAGCTTGTCTTATAATAGGTATATTAATGGGCTCTTCCTCAGCTTCTAGTGAGCTAGTATTGATGTCCTCATCATCTCCTCCCTCCTGAAAAGGTTCTGTCCTCAGAACAGGTACATCTGTATGAAAAGGAGCAAGATCAGTAATATTAAAAGTAGGAGATATGGTCATCTCACCCTGGCAGCTCAAGCTTATAGGCATTGTTGTTGATCTTCTCTAAAACACGAAAAGGACCATCTGCTGTTGGGGAAATTTTGGATTTCCTTTGGTTGGGGAATCTTTCATGTCTCATGTGCAGCCATAACCAATCTCCAGGTTCAAATGATATGTCTTTTCGGTGTTTATCTACATTTCTTTTGTACTGCTTTGGTTGGGGAATCTTTCATGTCTCATGTGCAGCCATACCCAATCTCCAGGTTCAAATGATATGTCTTTTCGGTGTTTATCTACATTTCTTTTGTACTGCTCGGTTCTCTTTTCAAAGTTTTCCTTGACCTTTTGATGAATCTTCTTAACATAATCTGCTCTGGTTTCTCCTTCACTAGACATAACATCTTGAGGTAAAGGTATAAGATCCAGTGGGGTAGTAGAAGTAAATCCATAAACCACTTCAAAAGGAGAAAGTTTAGTTGCTGAATGTTTAGCATGATTATAAGCAAACTCAATGTACGGTAAGCAAGACAACCAGTTTCTTAGATTCTTACCGACCGTGGCTCTCAACAATATTGAAAGGGTTTGGTTTACTACCTCTGTTTGACCATCGGTCTGTGGGTGGCAAGTAGTTGAGAAGAGCAGCTTAGTTTCCAACCTTTTCCATAATGTCTTCCAGAAATGACTTAGAAATTTGGTGTCACGATCTGAAACGATTGTTCTGGGAACTCCATGTAGGCGCACTACTTCTTTAAAAAAAAGATCAGCTATTTGTGTAGCATCATTAGTCTTGTTACATGGTATAAAATGAGCTATCTTTGAGAACCTGTCTACAACTACAAAGATAGAATCCTTGTGGTTGATCTTTGGCAGTCCTAAGACAAAGTCCATAGAAATATCTACCCAAGGTAGGTTAGGAATGGGCAAAGGCATAAAACAACCATAGGGGTGTGACCTGGATTTTTCTTTCAAGCAAGTGATGCACTTAGCACAGAATCTTTCAACATCTCGTTTTAGATGTGGCCAGTAGAAATGTTCCATAAGTACACTCAATGTCTTGTCTCCGCCAAAATGACCCATGAGTCCTCCTCCATGAGCTTCTCCAATCAATAGTTCTCTCATTGATCCCTGAGGAATACAAAGACGCTTTTCCTTAAACAAAAATCCAACATGTTGATAAAACATACCAGATGCAGCCTTGTTGGTCTCCTTAAACAGTTCTTGAAAATCTGGATCAGTTTCATACATTGCCTTGATGTGTTCAAATCCCATAATCTTAGCTTCCATTGTGCTGATGAGAGCATGTCTCCTTGATAAAGCATCATCCAAAACGTTATCTTTACCTTTCTTATATTTGATCACATAAGGAAAAGTCTCCACAAACGCAAGCCACTTTGCATGCCTCTTCTTAAGCTTAGTTTGTCCTCTTAAGTGCTTGAGCGTCTCATGATCTGTATGAATAACAAACTCCTTTGACAGTAGGTAATGTTGCCAAGTTTCAAGAGACCTTACCAAAGCATAGAGCTCTTTATCATATGTGGGATAGTTAAGTGAAGCTCCACTAAGTTTCTGACTGAAGTAGCCACTGGTTTTCCTCCTTGCATTAGGACAGCTCCTATACCTGTTCCAGAAGCATCACATTCAATTTCAAAGGTTTTATCAAAGTTAGGAAGTACCAAAACAGCCGCATGTGTGAGGCTATCTTTCAGCTTGTTGAATGCCTTCTCTTGTGGTGGTCCCCATTTGAACTCCACATTCTTCTTAATTACTGAAGTGAGGGGTGCAGCAACAGTACTAAAGTCTTTGACAAATCTTCTATAGAAACTAGCCAATCCATGGAAACTCCTCACATGTCCGATTGTTGTTGGGGTTGGCCAATCTTGAATTGTTTTGATCTTTTTTTCATCAACCTTTAAGCCCTGAGAACTTACAACAAATCCTAGGAATACAACTTGATCAGTGCAGAAAATACATTTTTTAAGGTTAGCATAAAGGTTTTCAGCCTTAAGCGTTTCAAGTACCTGCTCAAGATGTAGTAAGTGATCTTCAAGATTAGAGCTATAGATTAGAATGGCATCAAAATAAACTACTACGAACTTACAGATAAATGCTCTTAGGACGTGGTTCATGAGTCTCATGAAAGTACTTGGAGCGTTTGTGAGTCCAAATGGCATGACTAGCCATTCATACAATCCTTGTTTGGTTTTAAACGCTGTCTTCCATTCATCACCTTCCTTCATTCTCACCTAATGATATCCACTTCTTAGATCAATTTTTGAGAATATAGTTGCTCCATTGAGTTCATCTAGGATGTCATCAAGTCTTGGAATTGGATGTCGGTATTTGACAGTGATATTGTTGATTGCTCTACAATCAACACACATTCTCCAAGTTCCATCTTTCTTAGGCACTAGAAGAACAGGAACAACACATGGGCTTAGACTTTCTCGGATATAGCCCTTAGACATTAAGTCTTGTACTTGTCTTTCCAGCTCCTTTGCTTCTTCTGGATTCACTCTATAGGCAGATCGGTTTGGCAATGGTGCTCCAGGAACCAAATCAATCTGATGCTCGATTCCTCTTATAGGTGGCCGTCCTGGTGGTATCTCGTCTGGAAAAATATCAGTGAATTTGTCAAGAAGCTCTTGAATAGCAGTAGGGAGTTTCTTCTTTTCTTGTCCTGAAAACAACACTTTTTTTAAAGATCATTAGTAGCACCTCTTCTTTAGAATCAAGAGATTTCAAAACAGTGGTAGGTGTTACATAAAGGTTAGTTTTATTTAGCTTTTCTCCTTTAGACATAGTTTCTTGCATCTCATGCACTTCCTGTGGAGTTAAAGGTGCTAAGCTATGTTTCATAAATTGCCATGGACGACCTAGAAGCAGATGTCCAGCTTGCATAGGCACCACATCACACACAACTTGATCTGCATACTTGCCTATGCTGAATGGTTTGGCGACTTGTTCTGTGATTTTTAGCTCAGTATTATCGTTCAGCCATTTGAGCTTGTATGGTCGAGGATGCTTTGTATTTTGTAACCCTAGCTTATCAACCAAAATACTTGCTGGCTATGTTAGTACAAAAACCACCATCTATGATCAAGCTACATACCTTAGAGTATATTGTGCACCGAGAATGGAAAATGTTTTCTCTTTGTATAGTTTCTGGTTCAAAAAGAGCAATGAGGGATCTCCTTGTAACTAGAAGCTCTCCGGTATCAGGATAGTCCACAACTTCTTCCTCAGAGTTTTCTGGTTCATACTCGTCTTCATCTTGAGACTCATATTCGCCATTTGATTTAAGGATCATAACTCTCTGGCTTGGGCATTCTCTTGCATAATGGCCTTTTCCCTGACATTTAAAATAGGTTACTTCACGAGATCTTTGAGTTGGAGTTTTACCGTGCTCTGGTTTATTGTTTATAGACGTTTCAGCAATGGTTTTCATGAATCTGGATTCTATGTCGATGGCCTTTCCTTTGTCCAGAGCCTTTTGAGGTTGTTGATTCCAGGTAGACTTGCTACGATTTGCTGAGGTAGTCTTCCTTTTTATGGGCTGCTCGGCCTGAACCGCAAGATGCAGCAACTCGCCCAGATCATGATAGGTTTGTCTCTCCACTTTTCTAGCAATTCGATCTTGTCTCTCCATTTTTATGGGTTTTATGAAGAGATGCAGTTTGACAGCAAGTTAACAAAGCAATGACAGAGTAAAAAAAACGAAAATGGGGGTAGATAAACCTGAATAGGAGCGATTAAGCTCTGATACCAGATGATGCAGGAACAAGAGGACTTCTTCGAGCAAGGGGAACTGCTGGAGAGACTCTAGCTGGCTGTACAACACTTTCTAGAGACTCAAGAGTGATGGGTTGATGGTAACCCTTCAGCTGGCTGTAGAGCACTTTCTGGAGGATCTAAGTGAGGATTGAGTAGAGAGGTGGATCGAGAGGCGCCACACAGATCATGAAAGGTCTGTGATAAGTCTAGAGCACTCAAGCTACAAGGATTCTCACACAAGAAGGCTGGAGGCGTCAGCTCCTTTCAAAGGAAGAAAAACTAGGTTTTTATTTCATAAAACTTAAATGATTACATGCTGAGAAGGGACTTTATATACTAGTCCAGCAGCAGGTGCCTTCAAGGGCTGAAAATACATTATAATGAAAGGACTAAAGCAAAAATAACAACAAGACATTAGGACCTAATGACAAATAAAAGACTCTTAAACTTAACACCCACATTCCTGTAAAAACAAGCAAATAAACTTGTTAATTCAAACATAAGAATTTTAAATACGCACCTTGGTCTCTTGTAGCTCCTTATAATGCCTTCTTAAGTTTGTTTAGCAATGATGAACAAGGTTGTATCTCTGAAGCCTTGTAAAACTGGAAGGAGTGAAAATGTGGTAGTCTTTAGTTGTTCATAGTCTCTTTCTTGATATTCTTTAGTAAGTTCAGCTTCATGGAATCCTCCATTTTCTATGATTGTTATGAGACTCTCGACAGAATTGTTGAACATCTTACTATGGTTTCTTGTGCCTGATCTTGTTCTTGGAACTTGTCTCATAATAGGTATATTAATGGGCTCTTCCTCAGCTTCTAGTGAGCTAGTATTGATGTCCTCATCAGGTACTAACGATTTAGTGTGGACATGTCAAGTTGATCAGCAAGTTAAAATGATCATTCTTAACTCATCATTACTGGTAATTGAGTAAAGGCTTACAAATGAAGCATAGTGTATGGCATCACAGAGTTTGGGATAGATTGGATTACTTAGACGCTTTATCATATCTGTTTCTGTCTCAAATTTTTTCACAATATAGAAAATTGAGCTACCCTAAAGTGGACATTGGATTCGTGTCATTCTGGTCTCTAAATCAAATGTTACGGACGATTTAGTCCGGACATCTCAAGTTGATCGGCCAGTTAAAAATGATCATTCTTAACTGATCATTGGTGCCCATAGAGTAAAGGCTTATAAATGAAGCATAATGCATGGCATCACGCAGTACGGGA
The DNA here is from genome assembly GCA_018901935.1 of Pugionium cornutum. Taxonomy (NCBI): domain Eukaryota; kingdom Viridiplantae; phylum Streptophyta; class Magnoliopsida; order Brassicales; family Brassicaceae; genus Pugionium; species Pugionium cornutum. The sequence continues at coordinate 28,480,786 of CM032163.1, forward strand.
TAGATTGGATTACTTGGACGATTTTCTGTTTCTATTTTTGTCTCATATTTTGTTATAATATAGAAAATTGAGCTAGCTTAACATGGGCATTGGATTCGTGTCATTATGACCTCTAAATCAAACGTTACAGACGATTTAGGACGGACATGTCAGGTTGATCGGCAACTTAAAATGATAATTCTTAACTGATCATTCGTGGTCATTGAGTAAAGGCTTATCAATGAAGCATAATGCATGGCATCACGCAGCTCACGATACATTGGATTACTTGAATGCTTTGTCATATCTTTTTCTGTCTCAAATTTTGTCACCATATAGAAAATTGAGCAAGCTTAACATGGGCACTGGATTCGTTTCATTATAAGCTTCAAAGTTATGGACGATTTATTGCAGACATGTCAAGTTAATCCAGGAGTTAAAACGATCATTCTAAACTAATCATTAGTGCTCATTGAGTAAAGGCTTATAAATGAAACATATTTCATAGAATCATGCTATTCAGGATATATTGGATTACTTGGACTCTTTGTCATACCTATTTCTGTCTAAAATTTTGTCACAATATAAAAAATTGAGCTAGCTTAATGTGGGCATTGGATTCGTATCATTATGAGCTCTAATCAAAAGTTAAGGACGATTTAGTGTGACCATGTCAAGTTGATCGGCCAGTTAGAATGATCATTCTAAAGTGATCATTGGTGCTCATTAGGTAAAGGCATATAAACAAAGCATAATGCATGGTATCACGCAGTTCGGGATAGATGGCTTTTTTGGATGCCTTTTTGTATCTATTTATTTCTCATATTTTGTCAAACTATAGAAAATTGACCTAGCTTAACATGGGCATTGGATTCATGTCTTTTTGATATTTTAATCAAATGTAACGGACGATTTAGTGTGGACATGTCAAGTTGATCGGCCAGTTAAAGTGATCATACTAAACTTATCATTGGTGCTAATTGAGTAAAGGCTTATAAATGAAGCATAATGCATGGCATCCCGCAGTTTGGTACTGATTGGATTACTTGGATGCTTTTTCATACCTATTTCTGTATCAAATTTTGTCACAATATGGAAAATTGAGCTAGCTTAGCGTGGGAGTTGGATTCATGTCATTCTGAGCACTAAATCAAAAGTTATGGACGGTTTAGTGCTGATATGTCAAGTTGATTGGCCAGTAAAAGTGATAATGATCATTGGTGCTCATTAAGTAATGGCTTATAAATGAAGCATAATGCATGGCATCACGCAGTTTGGGATAGATTGGATTACTTGGACGCTTTGTCATATCTATTTATGTCTATAATTTTGTCACAATATAGAAAATTGATCTAGCTTAACGTGGGCGTTGGATTCGTTTCATTTTGAGCTCTAAATCAAAAGTTACAGACAATTTAATTTGTACATGTCAAGTTGATCGGCTTCTTAAAATGATCTCTAAATCAAAACTTAAGCTATAAATCAAAAGTTATGCACGATTTAATGCAGACATGTCAAGTTGATCCACTAGTTAAAATGATCATTCTAAACTTATCATTAGTGCGCAATGAGTAAAGGCTTATAAATGAAGCATAATGCATAGAATCATGCTATTCAGGATAGATTGGATTACTTGGACTCTTTTCCATACCTACTTTTGTTTCTAATTTTATCACAATATATAAAATTGAGCTAGGTTAATGTGGGCATTGGATTTGTGTAATTCTGAGCTCTAAATCAAAAGTTACGGACGATTTAGTGTGCACATGTCAAGTTGATCGGCCAAGTCATATGATCATTCTAAACTGATCATTGGTGATCATTAGGTAAAGGAATATAAATGAAGCATAATGCATGGCCTGTCGCATTTCAGATATTTTGGACGCTTTATAGTATCGATTTCAGTCTCAAATTTAGTCACATTATAGAAAATTGAGCTAGCTTAACGTGGGCACTGGATTCATGTCATTATGACCTCTAAATCAATGTTACGGAAGATTTAGTGCAGACATGTCAGGGTCATCGGCTAGTTAAAATTATCATTCTTAACTTATCGTTGGTGCTCATTGATTAAAGGCTTATAAATGAATCGCAATGCATGGCAGCACACAGTCCGGGATACATTGGATTACTTGGACGCTTTGTCATATTTCTTTTGTTTTAAATTTTGTCACACTACAGGAAATTGAGCTAGCTTAACGTGGGCATTGGATTCGTGTCATTATAAGCTATAAATCAAAAGTTATGAAAGATTTTGTGAAGACATGTCAAGTTGATCGGCTAGTTAAAATGATCATTCTAAACTGATCATTAGTGCTCATTGTGAAAAGGCTTAAATGAAGCATAATGCATAGAATCACACAATTTAGGATAGATTGGATTACTTATTCTCTTTGTCATACCTATTTTTGTTTCAAATTTTGTCACAATATAGAAAATTGAGCTAGCTTAATGTGGGCCTTCGATTCGTGTCATTCTGAACCCTAAATCAAAAGTTACGGACGATTTTGTGCAGACATGTCAAGTTGATCGGCCATTTAAAATGATCATTCTTAACTGATCATTGGTGCCCATAGAGTAAAGGCTTATAAAAGAAGAATAAAGCATGGCATCGCGAAGTTTAGGATTTATTGGATTCCTTGGACGCTTTATCGTATCTAGTTCTTCTCAAATTTTGTCACTATAAAAAAAATTTGAGCTAGCTTTGGATTCATGTCATTCAGTGCTTTTAATCAAAAGTTAGGGACGATTTCGTACGGAAATGTTAAGTTGATCAGCCAGTTAAAGTGATCATTCTAAACTTATCATTTGGTGCTCATTGAGTAAAGGCTTATAAATGAAGCATATTGCATGGCATCCCGAAGTTCGGTACAGATTGGATTACTTGGATGCTTTTTTCGTATCTATTTCTGTATCAAATTTTGTCACAATATGGAAAATTGAGCTAGCTTAACGTGGGGGTTGGATTCATGTCATTCTGAGCACTAAATCAAAAGTTATGGACGATTTAGTGCGGATATGTCAAGTTGATTGGCCAGTAAAAGTGATACTGATCATTGGTGCTTATTAAGTAAAGGCTTATAAATGAAGCATAATGCATGGCATCACGCAGTTTGGGATAGATTCGATGACTTGGACACATTGTTTTCTCTATTTTTGTCACAACATTTGTCAAAATATAGAAAGTTGAGCTAGCTTAATGTGGGCATTGGATTCGTGTCATTATGACCTCTAAATCAAAAGTTATTGACGATTTAGTTCGGATATGTCAGGTTGAACGGCTTGTTAAAATAATCATTCTTAACTAATCATTGGTGATCATTGAGTAAAGGCTTATAAATGAAGCGTAATGCATGGCATTACTTATCGGGATACATTGGATTACTTTAACGCTTTGTCGTATCTTTTTCTATATCAAATTTTGTCACAATATATAATATTGAGCTACCTTAACGTGGGCATTGGATTCGTGTCAAAAGGTATGGACGATTGAGTGCAGGCATGTCAAGTTGATCCGCCAATTCAAATGATCATTCTAAACTTATCATTGGTGCTCGCTGAGTAAAGCCTTATAAATGAAGCATAATGCATAGAATCACGCAGTCCAGGATAGATTGGGTTACTTGGACTCTTTTTCGTACCTATTTCTGTCCCAAATTTTGTCACAATATAGAAAATTGATCTAGCTTAATGTGGACATTGAATTCGTGTCATTCTAAGCTCTAAATAAAACGTTAAGGACGATTTAGTGCGGATATGTCAAATTGATAGCCCAATTAAAATGATCATTCTTAACTGATCATTGGTGCCCATAGAGTAAAGGCTTATAAAAGAAGGATAAGGCATGGCATCACAAAGTTTTGGGATAGATTGGATTACTTGGACGCTTTGTCATCTCTGTTTATATCTTAAATTATGTCAAAATATAAAAAATTGAGCTAGCTTAACGTGGGCATTCGATTCGTATCATTTTGAGCTCTAATCAAAATTTACGGACGATTTAGTGGAGACATGTCAGGTTGATCGACCAGTTAAAATGATCGTTCTTAACTGATAATTGGTGCTCATTGATTAAAAGCTTATAAATGAAGCATAATGCATGGCATTACACAGTTTGGGATAGATTTGATTAATTGGATGCTTTGTCGCCTCTATTTCTGTCTATAATTTTTTCAAAATATAGAATATTGAGCTAGCTTAACGTGGCCGTTGGATTCATGTCCTTCTGACCTCTAAATCATAAGTTACGGACCATTTAGTGCGGACATGTCAAGTTGATCGGCCAGTTAAAGTGATCATTCTAAACTGATCACTGGTGTAGATTAAGGAAATGCTTATAAAAGAAGCATAAAGCATGACATCACGAAGTTGGGATAGATTGGAATACTTGGATGTTTTTTCGTCTCTATTTCTATCTCAAATTATATCAAAATATAGAAAATTGAGATAGCTTAACGTAGACATTGGATTCATTTCATTCCGAGGTGTAAAAAAAAAGTTAGATACAATTTAGTGCGGACATGTCATGTTGATAGGCCAGTTAATATGACTATTCTAAATTGATCATTAGTGCTCATTGATTAAGGACTTATAAATTAAGAATAATGCATGGCATCCCCTAGTTTTGGCTAGATAGGATTACTTTGACTATTTTTCGTATCTATCTCTCTCTCAAAATTTGTCACAATATAGAAAATTGAGCCAGCTTAACGTGGGAATTGGATTTGTGTCATTCTGAGCTATAAATCAAAAGTTATGGACGATTTAGTGCGGACATGTCAAGTTGATCGGCCAGTTAAAGTGATCATTCGTAACTGATCATTGGTGCCCATAGAGTAAAGGCTTATAAATGAAGCATAATGCATGGCATCACGCAGTACGGGATGGATTTGATTACTTGGATGGTTTATCGTATCTATTTCGGTCTCATATTTTGTCATAATATAGGAAATTGAGTTAGCTTAACGTGGGCATTGGATTCGTGTCAGTCTGAGTTCTAAATCATAAATTACGGATGATTTAGTGTGGATATGTCAAGTTGATCAGCATGGTAAAATGATCATTTTTAACTGATCATTGGTGCTCATTGATTAAAACCTTATAAATGAATCATAATGCATGGCATCACGCACTTTAGAATCGATTGGATTATTTGGACACTTTGTCGTCTATATTTCAGTCTATAATTTTTTCAAAATATAGAAAACTGAGCTAGCTTAAAATGGTCATTGGATTCGTGTCATTCTTAGCTCTAAATCATAAGTTACGGAAAATTTACTGTGGACATGTAAAGTTTCTAGGCCAGTCAAAGTGATCTCTCTAAACTGATCATTGGTGGTGATAAAGTAAATGCTTATAAATGAAGCATAAAGCATGGCATTACGAATTTCGGGATAGATTTGATTACTTGGACGCTTTATCGTCTCTTATTCTATCTCAAATTTTGTAAAAATATAGAAACTTGAGCTAGCTTAACGTGCGCATTGGATTCGTGTCATTCTGAGTCCTATATCAAAAGTTAAGGACGATTTACTGTGGACATGTCAGGTATATCTACGAGTTAAAGTGATCATTCCAAACTGATCATTGGTACTAATTGAGTAAAGCCTTACAAATGAAACATAATAAGGTTTTTCGTATCTTTTTTTGTTTCAAATTTTGTCACAATATATAATATTGTAATAGCTTAACGTGGGAATTGGATTCGTGAGATTTTGAGCTATAAATCAAAAGTTATGGACGATTTAGTGCGGGCATGTCAAGTTGATCGGCCAGTTGAAGTGATCATTCTAAACTCATCATTGGTGCTCATTAAGTAAAGGCTTAAAAATGTAGCATAATGAATGCCATCACACAGTTTGGTATAGATTGGATTACTTGAAGGCCGTTTTGTATCTATTTTTGTCTTAAGTTTTGTTACAATATAGAAATAGAGCTATTTTACCGTGGGCATTGGGATTCGTGTCATTCTGGTCTCTAAATCAAAAGTTACGGACGATTTAGTCTGGACTTCTCAAGTTGATCGGCCAGTTAAAAATGATCATTCTTAACTGATCATTGGTGCCCATAGAGTAAAAGCTTATAAATGAAGCATAATGCATGGCATCACGCAGTACGGGATAGATTAGATTACTTGGATGCTTTTTTGTATCTATTTATGTCTCAAATTTTGTCACAATATAGAAAACTGAGATAGCTTAACGTGGGCATAATTTGATTCGTGTCAATTCAGAGATCTAAATCAAAAGTTACCTATGATTTAATGTGGACATGTCAAAACTGATCATTGGTGCTCATTAAGTAAATACTTATAAATAAAGCGTAATGCATGGCATCAATCATATTGGATAGATTGGATTACTTGGACGTTTTGTTTTCTCTATTTTTGTTACAAATTTTATTGAAATATAGAAAATAAAGCTAGCTTAACGTGGGTGTTGGATTCGTGTCAATATGACCTCTAAATAAAAAGTTATGGATGATTTAGTGCGGATATGTCAGGTTGATCATTCTTAGTTGATCATTGGTGATCATTGAGTAAAGGCTTATAAATGAAGTGAATGCATGGCATCACCCACTTTGGGATACATTGGATAACTTCATAATGCATAGAATCACGACGTTCAGAATAGGTTGGATTACTTGGATGCCTTGTCGTATCTATTTTTGTCTCAAATTTTGTCACAATACAGAAAATTGAGTTAGCTTAACGTAGGCACTGGATTCTAGTCATTCCGAGCTATAAATCAAAAGTTACATATGATTTAGTGCAGACATGTCAAGTTGATCGGAAAGTTAAAATGATCATTATTAACTGATCATTGAGGATTATTGAGTAAAAGCTTATAAATGAAACATAATGCATGGCATCACACATTTCTAGATAGATTGGATTACTTGGACCCTTTGTCGTATCTATTTTTTGTCTATAATTTTATCAAAATATAGAAAACTGAGCTAGCTTAATGTAAGCATTGGTTTCGTGTCATCCTGAGCACTAAATCAAAAGCTAAGTACGATTTAGTGCGAAAATGTCAAGTTGATCAGCCAGTTAAAGTGATCATTCTTAACTAATCATTGGTGCTCAGTGAGTAAAGGCTTACAAATGAAGCATAACGAATCACACAGTTTTGGCTAGATTGGATTACTTGGACACTTTTTCGTATCTATTTCTGTCTCAAATTTTGTCACAATATAAAAAAATTGAGCTTGTTAACGTGGGAATTGGCGTGTCATTCTAAGCTCTAAATAAAAAGTTATGGACGATTTAGTGCGGACATGTCAAGTTGATCGGGCAGTTAAAGTGATCATTCTAAACTAATTATTTGTGCTCATTAAGTAAAGTCTTATAAATGTAGCATAATGCATGTCATCATGCAGTTCGGGATAGATTGGATTACTTGAATGCTTTGTCATATCTATTTTTGGCTTAAATTTTGTCATAATTCAGAAAATTGAGTTAGCTTAACGTGGGAAATGAATTCGGGTAATTCTGAGCTTTAAATCAAAAATTACGGACAATTTAGTGCAGACATGTCAAGTTGATAAACAAGTTAAAATGATCATTCTTAACTGATCATTGGTGCTTATTGAGTAAAGGCTTTAAAATGAAACATAATACAGTTCATCACACAGTTCGGGATAGATTGGATTACTTGGATGCTTTTTTGTATCTATTTATGTCTCAAATTTTGTCACAATATAGAAAACTGAGATAGCTTAACGTGGGCATAATTTGATTCGTGTCAATTCAGAGATCTAAATCAAAAGTTACCTATGATTTAATGTGGACATGTCAAAACTGATCATTGGTGCTCATTAAGTAAATACTTATAAATAAAGCGTAATGCATGGCATCAATCATATTGGATAGATTGGATTACTTGGACGTTTTGTTTTCTCTATTTTTGTTACAAATTTTATTGAAATATAGAAAATAAAGCTAGCTTAACGTGGGTGTTGGATTCGTGTCAATATGACCTCTAAATAAAAAGTTATGGATGATTTAGTGCGGATATGTCAGGTTGATCATTCTTAGTTGATCATTGGTGATCATTGAGTAAAGGCTTATAAATGAAGTGAATGCATGGCATCACCCACTTTGGGATACATTGGATAACTTCATAATGCATAGAATCACGACGTTCAGAATAGGTTGGATTACTTGGATGCCTTGTCGTATCTATTTTTGTCTCAAATTTTGTCACAATACAGAAAATTGAGTTAGCTTAACGTAGGCACTGGATTCTAGTCATTCCGAGCTATAAATCAAAAGTTACATATGATTTAGTGCAGACATGTCAAGTTGATCGGAAAGTTAAAATGATCATTATTAACTGATCATTGAGGATTATTGAGTAAAAGCTTATAAATGAAACATAATGCATGGCATCACACATTTCTAGATAGATTGGATTACTTGGACCCTTTGTCGTATCTATTTTTGTCTATAATTTTATCAAAATATAGAAAACTGAGCTAGCTTAATGTAAGCATTGGTTTCGTGTCATCCTGAGCACTAAATCAAAAGCTAAGTACGATTTAGTGCGAAAATGTCAAGTTGATCAGCCAGTTAAAGTGATCATTCTTAACTAATCATTGGTGCTCAGTGAGTAAAGGCTTACAAATGAAGCATAACGAATGGCATCACACAGTTTTGGCTAGATTGGATTACTTGGACACTTTTTCGTATCTATTTCTGTCTCAAATTTTGTCACAATATAAAAAAATTGAGCTTGTTAACGTGGGAATTGGCGTGTCATTCTAAGCTCTAAATAAAAAGTTATGGACGATTTAGTGCGGACATGTCAAGTTGATCGGGCAGTTAAAGTGATCATTCTAAACTAATTATTTGTGCTCATTAAGTAAAGTCTTATAAATGTAGCATAATGCATGTCATCATGCAGTTCGGGATAGATTGGATTACTTGAATGCTTTGTCATATCTATTTTTGGCTTAAATTTTGTCATAATTCAGAAAATTGAGTTAGCTTAACGTGGGAAATGAATTCGGGTAATTCTGAGCTTTAAATCAAAAATTACGGACAATTTAGTGCAGACATGTCAAGTTGATAAACAAGTTAAAATGATCATTCTTAACTGATCATTGGTGCTTATTGAGTAAAGGCTTTAAAATGAAACATAATACAGTTCATCACACAGTTCGGGATAGATTGGATTACTTGGATGCTTTGTCACCTCATTTTCTGTCTATAATTTATCAAAATATAGAAAATTAAGCTAGCTTAACGTGGGCATTGGATTCGTGTCATTCTGAGCTCTAAATCATAAAATACGGACGGTTTAGTGCGGACATGTCAAGTTGATTGGCCTGTTAAATTGATCATTCTAAACTGATCATTGGTGCAAAATTAGTAAACTCTTATGAAAGAAGCATAAAGCATGGCATCACTAAGTTTGGGATAGATTGGATTATTTGGATGCTTTGTCGTCACTATTTCTATCTCAAATTTTGTCAAAATATAGAAAATTGAGCTAGATTAACGTGGGCATTGGATTATTGTCATTCTGAGGTCTAAATCAAAAGTTACATTCAATTTAGTGCAGACATGTTATGTTGATAGGCCAATCATTATGAATATTCTAAACTGATCATTAGTGTTCATTAAGTAAGGGCTTATAAATAAGCATAATGCATGGCATCACGCAGTTTTGGCTAAATTGGATTACTTGGACGCTTTTTGTATCTATTTCTGTCTCAAAATTTATGACAATATAGAATTGAGCAAGCTTAACGTGGGCATTGGATTCGTGTCATTCTGAGCTCTAAGTCAAAAATTACATACGATTTAGTGCGAACATGTGAAGTTGATCGGCCTATTAAAATGATCATTCTTAACTGATCATTGGTGCCCATAGAGTAAAGGCTTATAAATGAAGTATAATGAATGCCATCACGCAGTTCCAGATAGATTGGATTACTTGGACTCTTTTTCTTATCTTTTTTTTTCTCAAATTTTGTCACAACATAAAAAATTGAGCTAGCTTAACGTGGGTATTGGATTCGCGTTAGTCTGAGCTCTAAATCTTAAGTTACGGATAATTTAGTGAGGACATGTCAAGTTCATCAGCTAGTTAAAATGATCATTCTTAACTGATCATTGTGCTCATTAATTAAAAGCTTATAAATGAAGCATAATGCATGACATCACGCACTTTGGAATAGATTAGAATATTTGGACACTTTTTCATCTCTATTTCTGTCTATAATTTTATCATAATATAGAAAATTGATCTAGTTTAACGTGGGCATTGGATTCTTGTCATTCTTAGCTCTAAATCATAAGTTACAGATGATTTAGTGCGGACATGTAAAATTTTTAGGACATTTAAAGTGATCATTCTAAACTGACCATTGGTGCTTTTAAAGTAAACACTTATAAATGAAGCATAAAACATGGCATTACGAAGTTTAGGATAGATTAGATTACTTGGATGCTTTGTCGTCTCTACTTGTTTCTCAAATTTATTCAAAATATAGAAAATTGAGCTAGCTTAACGTGAGCATAGGATTCGTGTCATCCTGAGCACTAAATCAAAAGTTAAGTACGATTTATTGCGGAAATGTCAAGTTGATCAGCCAGTTAAAGTGATCATTCTGAACTAATCATTGGTGCTCAGTGAGTAAAGGCTTACAAATGAGGCATAATGAATGGCATAACACAGTTTTGGCTAGATTAGATTACTTGGACACTTTTTTGTATCTATTTCTGTCTCAAATTTTTTCACAATATAAAAATTTGAGCTAGTTAACATGGGAACTGGCGTGTCATTCTGAGCTCTAAATCAAAAGTTATGGACAATTTAGTGCGGACATGTCAAGTTGATCGAGCACTTAAAGTGATCATTCTAAACAAATCATTTGTGCTCATTAAGCAAAGTCATATAAATGTAGCATAATGCATGCCATCATGCAGTTCGGGATAGATTTGATTACTTGAACGCTTTGTCATATCTGTTTTTGTCTTAAATTTTGTCATAATTCAGAAAATTGAGTGTGCTTAACGTGGGAATTGGATTCGTGTCATTCGGAGCTCTAAATAAAAAATTACAGGCAATTTAGTGCAGACATGTCAAGTTGATAGACAAGTTGAAATGATCATTCTTAACTGATCATTGGTGCTTATTGAGTAAAGGCTTATAAATGAAACATAATACATGGCATCACACAGTTCGGGATAGATTGAATTACTTGGACGCTTTGTCACCTCATTTTCTGTCTATAAGTTTTTCAAAATATAGAAAATTAAGCTAGCTTAACGTGGACATTTGATTCGTGTCATTCAGAGCTCTAAATAATAAGTTACGGACGGTTTAGTACGGAAATGTCAAGTTGATTGGCCTATTAAATTGATCATTCTAAACTGATCAATGGTGCAAAATAAGTAAACTCTTATAAAGAAGCATAAAGCATGGCATCACTAAGTTAGGGATAGATTGGATTACTTGGATGCTTTGGCGTCACTATTTATATCTCAAATTTTGTCAAAATATAGAAAATTGAGCTAGTTTAACGTGGGCATTGGATTAATGTCATTCCGATGTCTAAATCAAAAGTTACATTCAGTTTAGTGCGGACATGTCATGTTGATAGGCCAATCAATATGAATATTCTAAACTGATCATGAGTGTTCATTAAGTAAGGGCTTATAAATTAAGTGTAATGCATGGCATCACGCAGTTTTGGCTAGATTGGATTACTTGGATGCTTTTTCGTATCTATTTCTGTCTCAAATTTTATGACAATATAGAAAATTGAGCAGGTTTAACGTGGGCATTGGATTCATGTCATTCTGAGCTCTAAATCAAAAGTTACAGACGATTTAGTGCAGACATGTGAAGTTGACCAGCCTGTTAAAGTGATCATTCTTAACTGATCATTGGTGCCCATAGAGTAAAGGCTTATAAATGAAGCATAATGAATGCCATCATGCAGTTCCGGATAGATTGGATTACTTGGACGCTTTTTCGTATCTTTTTGTCTCAAATTTTGTCACAATGTAGAATATTGAGCTAGCCTAACGTGGGTATTGGATTCGTGTCAGTCTGAGCTCTAAATCTTAAGTTACGGATGATTTAGTGTGGACATATCAAGTTGATCGGCCAGTTAAAATGATTATTCTTAACTGATCATTGGTTCTCATTAATTAAAAGCTTATAAATGAAGTGTAATACATGGCATCACACACTTTGGAATAGATTGGATTATTTGGACACTTTTTCGTCTCTATTTCTATCTATAATTTTGTCAAAATATAGAAAATTGAGCTAGTTTAACATGGGCATTGTATTCGTGTCATTTTTAGATCTAAATCATAAATTACAGATGATTTAGTGCGGACATGTAAAGTTTCTAGGCCAAATAAAGTGATCATTTTAAACTGACCATTGGTGCTGATAAAGTAAGGCTTATAAATGAAGCATAAAGCATATCATTATGAAGTTCAGGATAGGCTAGATTACTTGGATGCTTTGTCGCCTCTACTTCTTTCTCAAATTTATTGAAAATATAGAAAATTGATCTAGCTTAACATGAGCATTGGATTTGTGTCATTCCAAGGTCTAAATCAAAAGTTACATACGATTTAGTGCGGATGTGTCAAGTTGATAGACCAATTAATATGATTATTCTAAAACAATCGTTGGTGCTCTTTGAGTAGAGTCTTATAAATGAAGCATAATGATGGCATCAGACAGTTTCAGAGAGATTGAATTACTTGGACGGTCTTTCGTATCTATTTTTGTCTCTATTTTTGTCTACAGTTTTTCAAACTATAGAAAATTGAGCTAGCTTAACGTAGGCATTGGATTCGTGTCATTCTGAGCTCTAAATCATAAGTTACGAACGATTTATTGCGGACATGTGTTGATTGGCCAGTTAAAGTGATCATTCTAAACTAATTATTGGTGCAGATTAAGTAAACGCTTATAAAAGAAGCATAAAACATGGCATCACGAAGTTAGGTATACATTAGATTACTTGAATGCTTTGTCATCTCTATTTCTATCTCAATTTTTTTCAAATATAAGAAATTGAGCTAGCTTAATTTGGGAATTGGATTCTTGTCATTCCGAGGTCTAAATCAACAGTTACGTACGATTTAGTGTGGACATGTCAAGTTGATCAGCCAGTTAAAATGATAATTCTAAACTGTTCAATAGTGTTCATTGAATAAAGGCTTATAAATGAAGCATAATGCATGGCATAACACAGTTTTGGCTAGACTGGATTACTTGGACGCTTTTCATAACTATTTTTGTCTCAAATTTGGTCACAATATGGAAAATTGAGCCTACTTAACGTGGGCATTGGATTCGTATCATTCTGAGCTCAAATCAAAAGTTACAAACATGTCAATTTGTTCGGATAGTTAAAATGATCATTCTTAACTTATCATTGGTGTTCACTAAGTAAAGTCTTATAAATGAAACATAATGCATGGCATCACCCAGTTCGGGGTAGATTGGAATACTTGGATGCTTTGTCGTATCTATTTCTGCCTCTAATTTGGTCACAATATAGAAAATTGAGCAAGCTTAATGTGGGCATTGGATTCGTGTCGTTCTAAGCTCTAAATAAAAAATTACGGACCATTTAGTGTGGATATGTCAAGTTCATCGGCCAGTTAAAATGATAATTCTTAACTGCTTATTGGTGCTCATTGAGTAAAGGCTTATAAATGAAACATAATGCATGGCATCACACAGTTCAGAATAGATTGGATTACTTGGACGCTTTGTCGTATCTATTTCTGTCTCAAATGTTTGTCAAAATATAGAAAATTGAGCTAGATTAACATGGGCATTGGATTCGTGTTATTCTGAGCTCTAAATAATAAGTTACAGACGATTTAGTGCAGAAATGTCAAGTTGATAAGCCAGTTCAACTGATCATTCTAAACTGATCTTTTGTCCTCGCTGAGTACAGATTTATAAATGAAGCATAATGCATGGCATCACGCAATTTGTGATAGATTGAATTACTTGGACGTTTTTGTATCTATTTCTATCTCAAATTTTGTCAAAATATAAAAAATAAATCTAGCTTAACGTGGGCATTGGATTCGTGTCATTATGAGCTATAAATAACAAGTTACGGACGATTTTGTGTGGACATGCCAAGTTGATCGGTCCGTTAAAGTTATCATTCTTAATTGATCATTGGTCCTCATTGAGTAAAGGCTTATAAATGAAGCATAATGCATGGCATCACGCGGTTTTGGCCAGATTGGATTACATGAACGCATTTTCATATCTGTTTCTGTCTCAAATTTTTTTACAATATAGAAAATTTAGCTACTTAACGTCGGCACTGGATCCGTGTCATTCTGAGCTCTAAATCAACATTTACGGACAATTTAGTGTGGATATTTCAAGCTTATCGAGCAGTTAAAGTGATCATTTAAACTGATCATTGGTGCTCATTGAGTAAAGGCTTATAAATGAAGCATAATGCATGGGATCACGTAGTTTTGGCTAGATTGGATTACTTCAATGGTTTTTCGTACCTATTTCGATCTCAACTTTTGTCCTAATATAGAAAATGGAGCTTACTTAACATGGGTATTGGATTCGGGTTATTCTAAGCTCTAATTCAAAAGTTACGGAAAATTTAGTGCGGACATGTCAAGTTGATCGCTTAGTTAAAGTGATCATTCTAAACTGATCATTGGTGCTCATTGAGTAAAGACTTATAAATGACGCATAGTGCACGGCATCACACAGTTTTGGCTAGCTTAACGTGGGTATTGGATTCGTGTTAGTTTGAACTCTAAATCATAAGTTAAGAACGATTTAATGCGGACATATCAAGTTGATCGGCATGTTAAAGTGATCATTCTTAACTGATCATTGGTGCTCATTGAGTAAAGGCTCATAAGTGAAACATAATACATGATATCACGTAGTTTTAGAAAGATTTTATTACTTGGATGACTTGTTGAAGTATTTTAGTCTTAAAATTTATCACAATATTAAAAATTAAGCTAGTTTAATGTGGACATTGGATTTGTGGCAGTCTAATCTCTAAATCAAAAGTTATGGACGATTTAGTGCGGATATGTCAAGTTGATTGGCCAGTTAAAATGATCATTATAAACTAATCATTGGTTCCCATAGAGTAAAAGCTTATAAAAGAAGCATAAAGCATGGCATCACAAAGTTTGGGATAGATTGGATTACTTGGAAGCTTTGTCATCTCTATTTCTATCTCAAATTTTGTTAAAATATAGAAAATTGAGCTAGATTAACTTGGGGATTTGATTCGTATCATTCTGAGCTTTAAATCAAAAGTTGCGGACGAGTTAGTGCAGACATGTCAAGTTGTTCGCCCAGTAAAAGTGATCATTCTTAACTGATCACTGGTTTTCATTGATTAAAAGCTTATAAATGAAACATAATGCATGACATCACGCAGTTTGGGATAGATTGGATTACTTGGACGCTTTGTCGTCTTTATTTTTGTCTCAAATTTTGTCACAATATAGAAAATTGAGCTAGCTAAGCGTGAGCATTGGATTCATGTCAATTATAAGATATAAATCAAAAGTTACGGAGGATTTAATGTGCACATGTCAAGTTAATCGGCCACCAAAAATGATATTGATCATTGGTGCTCATTAAGTAAATGCTTATAAATGAAGCATAATCCATGGCATCACACAGTCTGGGATAGAATGGATTACTTGGACGCTTTGTCGTATATATTTATGTCTATAATTTTCTCACAATATAGAAAATTGAACTAGATTTACGTGGGCACTGGATTCGTGTCATTCTGATCTCTATATCAAAACATACGGACGATTTAGTACGAATATGTCAAGTTGAGTGGCCTGTTAAAGTGATCATTAAAAATTGATCATTGTTGCTCATTAGGTAAAGGCTAATAAATAAAGCATAATGCATGACATCAAGCAGTTTGGATAGATTTGATTACTTGGATGCTTTGTTGTCTCTAATTCTATCTCGACTTTTGTCCAAATATTGAGCTAGCTTAACGTGGGCATTTATAAAAGAAGAATAAAGCATGGTATCACGAAATTTGGGATAGATTGGATTACTTGGGTGCTATGTTGTCTCTATTTCTATCTCAAATTTTGTCAAAATATAGAAAATCGAGCTAGCTTAACGTGGGAATTGGATTCATGTCATTCCGAGGTCAAAATCAAAAGTTATATACAATTTAGTGCGGACATGTCATTTTGATAGGCCAGTCAATATGACAATTCTAAACTGATCAATAGTGCTCATTGAGTAAGGGCTTATAAGTTAAGCATAATCATGGTATCACGCAGTTTTGGATAGATTGGATTACTTGGACGCTTTTTTGTATCTATTTTTGTCTCAAATTTTGTCACAATATAGATAATTGAGCAGCTTAACGTGGGCATTGGATTCGTGTCATTCAGAGCTCCAAATGATAAGTTATAGATGATTTACTGCAGACATGTCAAGTTGATCAGCAAGTTAAAATGATAATTCTTAACTAATAATTGGTGCTCATAGATTAAAAGCTTATAAATGAAGCATAATGCATAGCATCACACAGTTTGGGATAGATTGGATTACTTGGAAGATTTGTTGTCTCTATTTTTGCCTATAATTTTTTCAAAATGTAGAAAATTAAGCTAGCTTTACATGGGCATTGGATTCGTGTCATTCTGAGCACTAAATCATAAGCTACAGACGATTTATTGCGAATATGTCAAGTTGATCGGCCAACTAAACTGATCATCCTAAACTAATCATTGGTACAGATTAAGTAAACACTTATAAAAGAAGAATAAAGCATGGTAACACGAAATTTGGGATAGATTGGATTACTTGGATGCTATGTCGTCTCGATTTCCATCTCAAATTTTGTCAAAATATAGAAAATTGAGCTAGTTTAATGTGGGCATTGGATTCATGTCATTCCGAAGTCTAAATCAATACATACAATTTAGTGCAGACATGTCATGTTGATAGGCCAGCTAATATGACTATTCTTAACTGATCATTAGTGTTCATTGAGTAAGGGATTATAAGTTAATCATAATCATGGTATCACGCAATTTTGGTTAGATTAGATTACTTGGACGCTTTTTGTATCGATTTCTGCCTCAATTTTTTTCACAATACAGAAAATTGAGCCAGCTTAACGTGAGCATTGGATTCGTGTCATTTTGAGCTCTAAATCCAGAATTACGAACGATTTAGTGCAAACATGTCAAGTTGATCAGCGTGTTAAAATGATCAATCTTAACTGATAATTGGTTCCCATAGAGTAAAGGCTTATTATATATGAAGCATAATGCATGGCATCACGCAGTACGGATAGACTGGATTACTTGGACGCTTTGTCGTATTTATTTCTATTTTAAATTTTGTCACAATATAGAAAATTGAGCTAGCTGAACGTGGGCACTTGATTCATGTCAATCTGAGCTCTAAATCATAAGTTACCGATGATTTAGTGTAGAAATGTCAAGTTGATCGGCCAATTAAAATGATCTTTCTTGACGGATCACTGGTGCTCATTGCTTAAAACCTTATAAGTGAAGCATAATGCATGGCATCACGCACTTTGGAATAGATTGGATTATTTAGACACTTTGTCATCTCTAGTGCAGTCTATAATTTTGTCAAAATATAGAAAATTGAGGTAGCTTAACGGGGGCATTGGATTCGTGTCATTCTTAGCTCTAAATCATAGGTTACGGGTGAATTAGTGTGGAAATGTAAAGGTGCTAGGCCAGTTAAAGTGATCATTCTAAACTGATCATTGGTGCTGATAAAGTGAATGCTTATAAATGAAACATAAGGCATGGCACTACGAAGTTCCGGATAGATATAGAAAATATAGAAAATTGAGCTAGCTTAACATGTGCATTAGATTCGTGTCATTCTGAGCTCTATATTAAAAGTTACGAACGATTTAGTGCATATATGTCAAGTTGATCGGATAGTTAAAATGATTATTTTGAACTGATCATTGGTACTCATTGAGTAAAGGCTTATAAATGTAACATAATCTATGGCATCACGTATTTCGGGATAGATTGGATTACTTGGATACTTTGTCGTATCAATTTCCGTCTCTATTTTTGTCACAATATAAAAAATTCATCTAGCTTTACGTGGGCATTGGATTCATGTCTTTCTCAGCTCTAAATCTAAAGTTATGCACCATTTAGTGTGGAAATGTCAAGTTGATCGGAAAGTTAAAATGATCATTTTAACTGATAATTGGTGCTCATTGATTAAAAGCTTATAAATAATGCATAATGCATGGCATCCTGCAGTTTGGGATAGATTGGATTAGTTGGAAGCTTTGTCGTCTCTAATTCTGTCTATAATATTTTTCAAAATATAGAAATTTGAGCTAGCTTAACATGGGCATTGGCTTCATGTAATTCTGAGCTCTAAATCATAAGTTACAAACGATTTAGTGCGGACATATCAAGTTGATCGGTCATTTAAAGTGATCATTCTAAACTGATCATTGGTTCAGATTAAGTAAACGCTTATAAAAGATGCATTACTTGGACACTTTGCGTCTCTATTTCTATAGATTAAAGGCTTGTAAATGAAGCATAATGCATGACATAACCCAGTTCGCGATAGGTTGGAATACTTAACGTGGACATTGGATTTGAGTCATTATGAGCTATAAATCACAAGTTATGTACGATTTATTGCAAACATGTCAAGTTGATCGCTTGTTAAATTGATCATTCTAAACTGATCATTGCTGCTCATTGAGTAAAGGCTTATAAATGAAGCATAATGCATGACATCACGCAGTTTTGGATAGATTTGATTACTTGGAGGACTTATCGAAGCAATTTTAGTCTTCAATTTAATCACAATATAAAACATTGAGCTAGCTTAACATGGGCATTGGATTCGTGTCATTCCGAGGTCTAAATAAAAAGTTACGGACGGTTTACAACGGACATGTCAAGTTGATCGATCAGTTAAAATGATCATTCTTAACTGATCATTGGTGCTCACTGAGTAAAGGCTTATAAATAAAGCATAATGCATGGCATCACGCACTTTGGGATAGATTGGATAACTTGGATACTTTGTCATATCTATTTCTGTTTCCAATTTTGTCACAATATAGAAAGTTGAGCTAGATTAATGTGGGCATTGGATCCGTGTCATTCTGAGCTCTAAATCAAAAGTTACGGTCGAGTTAGTGCGGACATGTCAAGTTGATCGCCGAGTTAAAGTGATCAATCTAAACTGATCATTGGTGCTCATTAAGTAAACACTTATAAATGAAGCATAAAGCATGACATCATATAGTTTGGGATAGATTGAATTACTTGGGCACTTTGTCGTATCTAGTTCTGTTTCAAATTTTGTCAAACCATAAAAGATTGAGCTAGCTTAACGTGGGTATTGGTTCGTGTCATTCCGAGCACTAAATGAAAAGTTACAGACGATGTAGTGCGGACATATGAAGTTGATCAGCCTATTAAAGTGATCATTCTAAGCTGATCATTGGTGCTCATTGAGTAAAGGCTTATAAATGAAGCAAAATGCCTGACATCACATAGTTTTGGCTAGCTTACTTGAACGCTTTTTTGTATCTATTTTGGTTTTAAATTTTGTCAGAATATAGAAAATTGAGCTAGGTTAACATGGGCATTGGATTCGTGATATTCTCAGCTTTAAATCAAATGTTATGGACGATTTAGTGCATACATGTCAAGTTGATCGCCTAGTTGAAGTGATCATTCGAAACTGATCATTGGTGCTCATTAAGAAAACACTTATAAATGAAGCATAATGCATGATATCACGCAGTTCGGAATAGATTGGATTACTTGGACGCTTTGTCATATCTATTTTTGTCTCAAATTTTGTCATAATATAGAAAACATATCTCGCTTAACGTGGGCATTGGATTCGTGTTATTATGATCTCTAAATCAAAATTTATGGACAATTTAATGTAGACATGTCAACTTGATCGACCAGTTAAATTGATCATTCTAAACTGATCATTGATGCTCATTTATTAAAGGCTTATAAATGAAGCAGAATGCATGACATCGCATAGTTTTGGAAATATTTGATTACTTGGAGGACTTGTTTAAGCAATCTTAGTCTTAAAATTTATCACAATATAAAAGAATTGAGCTAGCTTCACTTGGGCATTGAATTCGTATCATTGTGAGCTCTAAATCAAAAGTTACGAACGATATAGTGTGGAAATGTTAGGTTGATCAGCCAGTTAAAGTGATCATTCTAAATTGATCATTGGTGCTCATTGAGTAAAAGCATATAAATGAAGCATAATGCATGGTATCACGCAGTTCGGGATAGACTGGATTACGTAGACGATTTTTCATATCTAATTCTATCTCAAATTTTTTGACAATATAGAAACTGAGCTAGCTTAAACCGGGCATTGGATTCGTGTCATTTTAAGCTCTAAATCAAAAGTTATTGACGATTTAGTGTGGACATGTCAAGTTGATTGGCGAGTCAGAGTGATCATTCTAACCTGATAATTGGTGCTAATTGAGTAAAGGCTTATAAATGAAGCATAATGCATTATATAATGCAGTTTGGGATAGATTGGATTACTTGGACACTTTGTTGTATCTATTTCTATCGCAAATTTTGTCACAATATAGAAAATTGAGCTAGATTAACGTGGGCCTTGGATTCGTGTCATTCTGAGCTCTAAACAGAAGTTACGGATGATTTAGTGTAGAAATGTCAAGTTGATCGGCCAATTAAAGGGATCATTCTTAACAGATTATTGGTGCTCATTGACTAAAGGCTTATAAATGAAGCAAAATGCATGGCATCATGCCGTTTTCGGTAAATTGGATTACTTGAACGTTTTTTTGTATCTATTTCTGTCTCAAATTTTGTCACAATATAGAAAATTGAGCTAGCTTAACATGGGCATTGGATTCATGTCATTCTAAACTTTAATTCAAAAGTTAGGGACGATTTAATGCGGACATGTCAAGTTGATCGGCCAGTTAAAGTGATCATTCTCAACTGATCATTGGTGCTCATTGAGTAAAGGCTTATAAATGAAGCATATGCATGGCATCACGCAGTTTTTTCTCAAATTTTGTCATAATATAGAAATTGAGCTACCTTAACATGGGCATTGGATTCGTGTTATTGTGAACTCTAAATCAATAGTTACGTTCAATTTAGTGCAGATATGTCAAGTTGATCGCCTAGTTAAAGTGACCATTCTAAACTTATCATTGGTGCTCATTAAGTAAACACTTATAAATGAAGCATAAAGCATTGCATGACGCAGTTTTAGATAGCATGAATTACTCGGACGCTTTGTCGTATCTATTTCTGTCTCAAATTTCTTTACAATATAAAAATTGAGCTAGCTTAATGTGGGCTTGGATTCATGTCATTCTGAGCTCTAAATCAAAAGTGACAGACAATTTTGTGCGGATATGTCAAGATCGGCCAATTACATTGATCATTCTAAACTGATCATTGGTGCTCATTGAGTAAAGACTTATAAATGAAGCATAATGCATGACATCACGCAGTTCGGAATAGATTGGATTACATGGACGCTTTGTTGTATCTATTTCTGTCTCAAACTTTGTCAAAATATAGAAATTTGAGCTAGATTAACGTGGGCATTGGATTCGTGTCATTCTAAGCTCTAAATCAAGAGTTACGGAATATTTAGACATGTTGAGTTTTGGCCAGGTTAAGTGATAATTCCAAACTGATCATTGGTGCTGATTGAGTAAAGGCATATAAATGAAGCATAATGCATGCCATCATGCAGTTCGAGATAGATTGGATTACATGGACGCTTTTTCGTATCTATTTCTGTCTCAAATTTTGTCACAATATAGAAAATTGAGCTTCCTTAACGTGGGCATTGGATTCGTGTCATTCTGAGCTTTAAATCAAAAGCTACGGACTTTTTAGTGCAGACATGTCATGTTGATCATCAAGTTAAAGTGATCATTCTAAACTGATCGTTGGTGCTCATTGAGTAAAGGCTTATAAATGAAGCATAAAGCATGACATCTCGTAGTTTGGGATAGATTGGTTTGCTTGGACGGTTTGTCCTATCAATTTCGTGTTATTTTGATCTCTAAATCAAAAGTTATGGATGATTTAGTGTGGACATGTCAAGTTGATCTCCTAGTTAAAGTGATAATTCTAAACTGATCATTGGTACTCATTAAGTAAACCCTTATAAATGAAGCATAAAGCATGTCATCAAAAAGTTTGGGATAGAGTGGATTACTTGGACGCTTTGTCATATCTAGTTCTATCTCAAAATTTTTCACAATATAAAAAAATAAGCTACCTGATTGTGGGCATTGGATTCGTTTTATTTTGAGCTCTAAATCAATAGTTACGACGATTTAGTGCGGAAATTTGAAGTTTATCGGCCAGTTAAAGCGATCATTCAAAAGTGATCATTGGTGCTCATTGAGTAAAGGCATATAAATGAAGCATATTTCATGGCATCACGCAGTTCGGAATAGATTGGATTACATGGACGCTTTTTTATCAATTTATGTCTCAAATTTTGTCACGTTGATCGGCCGGTTAAAGTGATCAAGTTGATTTAGGGACGATTTAATGCGTATGTTATGCTAGCATAAACCAAATTTAGGGACGATTTAATGCGTATGTGTCAAGTTGATCGGCCGGTTAAAGTGATCATTTTAAACTGATCATTGGTGGTCGTTGCGTAAAGGCTAATAAATAAAGCATAATGAATGGCATCATCAGTTTTGGTTAGATTGGATTACTTCAACGGTTTTGTGAATCTATTTATGTCTGAAATTTTGTACAATATTGGAAATTTAGCTAGCATAACATGGGCATAGTATTCGTGTCATTCGGAGCTATAAATCATAAGTTACGTCTGATGTAGTGCGGACATATCAAGTTGATCAGCCATTTAAAGTAATCATTCTTAAATGATCATTGGTGCTCATTAAGTAAAGGCTTATAAATGAAGCATAATGCATGTGATCATGGATTTTTGGCTAGATTGGATTACTTGAAAGCTATTTCGTTTCTATTTCAGCATCAAATTTTGTCACAATATAGAAAATTGAGCTAGCTTAATGTGGGCATTGGATTTGTGTCATTCTTAGCTCTAAATCAAAAGTTCGGGACGATTTAGTGCGGACATGTCAAGTTGATCGACCATTTAAAATGATAATTCTAAACTGATCATTGGTGCTCATTGAGTAAAGGCTTATAAGTGAAGCATAATGCATGGGATCATGCAGTTTTAGCTAGATTGGATTACTTGAACGCTTTTTTGTATCTATTTCTATTGCAAATTTTGTTACAACATAAAGAATTGAGCTAGCTTAACGTGGACATTGGATTCGTGTAATTCTAAGCTCTAAAACCAAATTTAGGGACGATTTAATGCGTATGTTTCAAGTTGATCGGCCGGTTAAAGTGATCATTTTAAATTGATCATTGGTGGTCGTTGCGTAAAGGCTAATAAATAAAGCATAATGAATGGCATCATCAGTTTTGGTTAGATTGGATGACTTCAACGGTTTTGTGAATCTATTTATGTCTAAATTTTTGTACAATATTGGAAATTTAACTAGCGTAACATGGGCATAGTATTCGTGTCATTCGGAGCTATAAAT
This sequence comes from Pugionium cornutum, assembly GCA_018901935.1. NCBI lineage: Eukaryota > Viridiplantae > Streptophyta > Magnoliopsida > Brassicales > Brassicaceae > Pugionium > Pugionium cornutum. Next base: position 28,504,420 of record CM032163.1, read on the forward strand.
CATAAGTTACGTCTGATGTAGTGCGGACATATCAAGTTGATCAGCCATTTAAAGTAATCATTCTTAAATGATCATTGGTGCTCATTAAGTAAAGGCTTATAAATGAAGCATAATGCATGTGATCATGGAGTTTTGGCTAGATTGGATTACTTGAAAGCTATTTCGTTTCTATTTCAGCATCAAATTTTGTCACATTATAGAAAATTGAGCTAGCTTAATGTGGGCATTGGATTTGTGTCATTCTTAGCTCTAAATCAAAAGTTCGGGACGATTTAGTGCGGACATGTCAAGTTGATCGACCATTTAAAATGATAATTCTAAACTGATCATTGGTGCTCATTGAGTAAAGGCTTATAAGTGAAACATAATGCATGGGATCATGCAGTTTTGGGTAGATTGGATTACTTGAACGCTTTTTTGTATCTATTTCTATCGCAAATTTTGTTACAACATAAAGAATTGAGCTAGCTTAACGTGGGCATTGGATTCGTGTAATTCTAAGCTCTAAAACCAAATTTAGGGACGATTTAATCCGTATGTGTCAAGTTGATCGGCCGGTTAAAGTGATCATTTTAAACTGATCATTGGTGGTCGTTGCGTAAAGGCTAATAAATAAAGCATAATGAATGGCATCATCAGTTTTGGTTAGATTGGATTACTTCAACGGTTTTGTGAATCTATTTATGTCTGAAATTTTTCACAATATTGGAAATTTAGCTAGCGTAACATGGGCATAGTATTCGTGTCATTCGGAGCTATAAATCATAAGTTACGTCTGATGTAGTGCGGACATATCAAGTTGATCGGCCATTTAAAGTGATCATTACTAAATGATCATTGGTGCTCATTGAGTAAATGCTTATAAATGAAGCATAATGCATGGCATCACGCAGTTTTGGCTACATTGGATTACTTGAACGCTTTTTCGTATCTATTTTTGTCAAATTTGGTCACAATATAAAAATTGAGCTAGCTTAACATGGGCATTGGATTCGTGTTATTCTGAGCTCTAAATCAAAAGTTACGAACAACTTAAAGTAGACATATCAAGTTGATCACCTAGTTAAAGTTATCATTCTAAACTGATCATTTGTGCTCATTGACTAAAGGCTTATAAATGAAGCATAATGCATGGCATCACTCAGTTCCGGAAAGTTTGGATTACATGGACACTTTGTCGTATCTATTTCTGTCTCAAATTTTGTCACAATATAAAAAATTGAGCTAGCTTAACGTAGGAATTGGATTCCTGTCACTCAGAGCTCTAATCAAAAGTTAAGGACGATTTAGTGCATACATGTCAAGTTGATCGCCAAGTTAAGGCGATCATTCTAAACTGATCTTTGGTGCTCATTGAGTAAAGGCTTATCAATGAAGCATAATGCATGACATCACGCAGTTCAGGATAGATTGGATTACATGGACACGTTTTCGTATCTATTTCAGTCCCAAATTTTGTCACAATATAGAAAATTGAGCTAGCATAACGTGGGCATTGAATTTGTGTTATTTTGAGCTCTAAATCAAACGTTACGGACGATTTAGTGCGTAAATGTCAAGTTGATCGGCCTGTTAAAGTGATCATTCTTAACTGATCATTGGATCTCATTGAGTAAAAGCTTATAAATGATGCATAATGCATGATATTACACAGTTCGGGATAGATTGGATTACTTGGACACTTTGTCGTATCTATTTCAGTCTTAAATTTTGTCTCAATATGGAAGAGTGAGCTAGCTTAACGTGGGCATTAGATTTGTGTCCTTATGAGCTCTAAAGCATAAGTTACAGATTATTTAGTATGGACATTTCAAGTTTATAGACCAGTTAAAGTGATCATTCTTAACTGATCATTGGTGCTCATTGAGTTAAGGCTTAGAAATGAAGCATAATGCAATGCATCACGCAGTTTTGGCTAGATTGGATTACTTAAATGCTTTTTCGTATTTATTTTGTGTCAAATTTGGTCACAATATAGAAAATTGAGCTAGATTAGTGTGGGCATTGGATTCGTGTTATTCGGAGCTCTAAATCAAAAGTTACGAACTATTTAATGCGGACATGTCAAGTTGATCGCCTAGTTAAAGTTATTATTCTAAACTGATCATTTGTGCTCATTGAGTAAAGGCTTATAAATGAAGCATATTGGATGGCATCACTCAGTCCGGCCATATTGGATTACATGGAAACTTTTTCATATCTATTTCTGTCTCAAATTTTGTCACAAGATAAAAAATTGAGATAGCTTAAGGTGGGCATTGGATTCGTGTCATTCTGAGCTCTAAATCAAAAGTTACAGAACATTTAGTGCAGACATGTCAAGATCATCGGCAGTTAAAGTGATCATTCTAAACTGATCATTGGTGCTCATTAAGTAAAGGCTTATAAATGAAGCATAATGCATGACATCACACAATTCAGGATAGATTGGATTACATGGACATTTTGTCGTATCTATTTCTGTTTCAAATTTGGTTACAATATAGAAAATTGAGCTAGTTTAGCGTGGGCATTGGATTCGTGTTATTCCGAGTTCTGAGTATAAAGTAAGGACGATTTAATGTGGACATGTCAAGTTTATCGCCTAGTTAGAGTTTTCATTCTAAACTGATCATTTGTGCTCATTGAGTAAAGGCTTATAAATGAAGCATAATACATGGCATCACTCAGTACGGACAGATTGGATTACATGGACACTTTTTCGTATCTATTTCTGTCTCAAATTTTGTCACAATATAAAAAATTGAACTAGCTTAAGGTGGGCATTGGATTCGTATCATTCTAAGCTCTAAATCAAAAGTTAATTTAGTGCAGACATGTCAAGTTGAGTAAAGGCTTATAAATGAAGCATAATGCATGTCATCATGCAGTTCAGGATAGATTGGATTACATGGACACTTTGTCGTATCTATTTTTGTCTCTAATTTTATCACAATATAACATATTGAGGTAGCTTAACGTGGGAATTGGATTCGTGTCATTCTGAGATCTAAATCAAAAGTTATGGACAATTTACTGCAGACATGTCTAATTGATCGTATAGTTTAAATGATCATTCTAAACTGATTATTCGTTCTCATTGATTAAATGTTTATAAATGAAGCATAATGCATGACATCACGTAGTTTTGGAAATATTTGATTGCTTGGAGGATTGGTTGAAGCAATTTTAATGTTAAAATTTATCACAATAAAAACAAATTGAGCTAGATTAACGTGGGCATTGGATTCGTGTCAGTTTGAGATCTAAATCAAAAGTTATGGACGATTTAATGTAGACATGTCAAGTTGATCGGCCATTTAAAGTGATCATTCTAAACTGATCGTTGGTGCTCATTGAGTAAAGACTCATAAATGAAGCATAATAAATAACATCTAGTTGATCGCCAAGTTAAAGTTATCATTCTAAACTGATCATTTGTGCTCATTGAGTAAAGGCTTATTAATGAAGCATAATGCATGGCATCACGCAGTTCGGGATAAATTGGATTACATGGACGCTTTGTCGTATCAATTTATGTCTCAAATTTTGTCACAATATAGAAAATTGAGCTAGTTTAACGTGGGCAATGTCAAGTTGATCAGCCAGTTAAACTGATCATTCTAAACTGATCATTGGTGCTCATTGAGTAAAGGCTTTTTAATGAAGAATGCATGGCATTACACAGTTTTGGATAGATTGGATTATTTGGACACTTTATCGTATCTATTTCTTTCTCAAATTTGATTACAACATAGAGAATTGAGCAAGCTTATAATGGGCATGGGATTCGTGTCATTCTATGCTCTAAATCATAAGTTTGGGACGATTTCGTGCGGACATGTCAAATTTTGTCACAATATAGAAAATTGAGCTAACCTAACGTGGGCATTGGATTCGTATCATTTTGAGCTATAAATCAAAAGTTACACACGATTTAGTGCAGTGCGGACATGTCAAGTTCATCAGCCAGTTAAAGTGATCATTCTAAACTGATCATTGGTGCCCATTAAGTAAAAGCTTATAAATGAAGCATAAAGCATATGAAATGTTGTCAGGATATAATCGATTTTGCAGCATATGAAATGTTGTCAGGATGGACAACGCATGGTAGACTATCTTGTCCAATTTGTATGGATGATACGAAGGCATTTCAATTACCAAATGATAGAAACACGTGTTGGTTTGATTGTCATAGAAGGTTTCTTCCTAAGGTTTCTTCCAAATGGTAGAATTACTATCCTCCACAACAGGCTTTGAATGATACATCCACCTATATTGCACAGGTCCACCCAATTCAGCTTCGTATCGCAGATGTATAGGTAGGTGCTCCATGACGTCGAAAATACAGGTCGAAAGATCTTCTCCATATTGCAAAAAATTATGACTATGTTTTCCTTCAGAATATGGACACGGCTTTGTTGCAATGATCTAGAGAATAGATATCGGAGAAATCCTCCAATCCCTACATTAAAATCTAGTAATTAGTACATGCCATTATTAATATTTTACTTACCTAAAATATAAAATATGTTTAATAGTACATACCTGATAATGCTAGATACACATTTCATGGTAAAAGTTATGCAAATATAAAAGGGAGAAGCCTCTCCATAAGAACATGGCAGCCATGGCTTTTCATGCCCGACAACTTTAGTCCATCCATATCCACACAATTTACTAAATCTGCCGTGTAGCCATCCGGAAATTTGACATCATTTTTGATATATTTCAATAAGCGTTCTTTAGCTTTTTGTGTCAATCTAAATATAGAGAATGGAGAATTACCCCGACCATACACGTTCAACACTTTTCGTGAGCAAAACTTCGCAATATCCAACCTTGACTTAACTGTATTTTTTTATTTATCCTTGACATTCATAATAGTATTAATGATGTTATCGAAGAAATTCTTCTCTATATGTATCACATCAAGATTATGTCGTTGGTTAAGATCTATCCAACATATCCGTCCAGCACGGCAACTCCCAAAATATGCTTTCATTGTGCCAATTATACCAGCTTTATAACCTTTTTCTTTAGTTTCATGACCGTTTCCACCACAGTCAAAAGTTCGTAGAGGATGATAGTTTTTATTAGCTCGTATAAAACTTGTTCGTCTGTCAATGGTTGTGGAGGATAATCATTCAAAGCCTGTTGCCCTTTAAAAAATTTGTTTGATTTTACCGTAACGGATGACCCTTAGGAAGAAACCTTCTATGACAATCAAACCAACACGTGTTTCTACCATTTGGTAATTGAAATACCTTCGTATCATCCATACAAATTGGACAAGATAGTCTACCATGCGTTGTCCATCCTGACAACATTTCTTACGCCGCAAAATCGCTTACATCCACTGTTGATCGGCCAGTTAAAGTGATCATTCTAAAATGATCATTGGTGATCATTGAGTAAAAGGCTTGCAAATGAAGCATAATGCATGACATCACGCTATTCTCGATAGATTGGATTACTTGAGCGCTTTTTCGTATCTATTTCTGTCTCAAATTTTGTCACAATATAGAAAATTGTGCTAGATTAACGTGGGCAATGGATTCGTGTCATTCTGAACTCTAAATCAAAAGATACGGACGATTTAGTACGGACATGTCAAGTTCATCGGCCAAAAAAGTGATCATTCTAAACTGATCATTGGGGCTCATTTAGTAAAGCCTATAAATGATGCATAATGCATGACATCATGTAGCTCGGGATAGATTGAATTAATTGGATGCTTTATAGTATCTTTTTATGCCTCAAATTTTGTCACAATATAGAAAATTGAGCTAGCTTAAAGTCGGCATTGGATTCTTATCATTCTTAGCTCTAACTCATTAGTACGGACATGTCAAATTGAGCGGCCAGTTAAAGTGATCATTTTAGCTGCTCATTGGTGCTCATTGAGTAATGTCTTATAAATGAAGCATAATGGATGGTATCACGCAGTTGGGGATAGATTGGATTACATGGACGATTTGTCATATCTATATCTACCTCAAATTTGGTCACAATATAGAAAATTGAGCAAGTTTAATGTGGGTATTAGATTCGTGTTATTCCGACCTCTAAATCAAAAGTTATGTATAATTTGGTGCAAACATGTCCAGTTGATCACCCAGTTAAAGTTATCATTCTAAACTGATCATTGGTGCTCATTTAGAAAAAGCTTATAAATGAAGCATAATGCATGACATCACGTAGTTTAGGATAGATTGGATTATTTTGATGCTTTGCGTATCTGGTTCTGTCTCAAACTTTCTAACAATATAGAAAATTGAGCTAGCTTAACGTGGGCATTGGATTCGTGTCATTCTGGGATCTAAATCAAAAGTTACGTACAATTTAGTGCAGATATGTCAAGGTTATCGGCCAGTTAAAGTGATCATTCTTAACTGATCATTGGTGCTCATTGAGTAAAGGCTTATAAATGAAATATAATGCATGGCATCATGCAGTTTGGTTAGATTGGATTACTTGTAGGCTTTTCTGTATCTAGTTCTGTTTCAAATTTTGTCACAATATAGGCGTTATCGTAACGTGGGCATTCGATTCGTGTTAGTTTGAGCTTTAAATCATAAGTTATGGACGATTTAGTGAGGAAATGTCTAGTTGATCGGCCACTTAAAGTGATCATTCTTAACTGATCATTGGTGCTCATTGAGTAAAGGGTTATAAATGAAGCATAATGCATAGCATCATGCAGTTCGGGATAGATTGCCTTACTTGGACACTTTGTAGTGTCTATTTCTGTCTCAAATTTTTTCACAATATAGAAAATTGAGCTAGTATAACGTGGACATTGGATTCGTTCCAGTGTGACCTCTAAATCAAAAGTTCGAAAGATTTAGTGCAGACATGTCAAGTTTATTGGCCAGTTAAAGTGATCATTCTTAACTGATTATTGGTGCTCATTGAGTAAAGGCTTATAATTGAAGTATAATGCATGTCATTACGAAGTACGGGATAGATTAGATTACATGGACACTTTGTCATATCTATTTCCGTCTCAAATTTTGTCACAATATAGAAAATTGAGCTAACTTAACGTGGGCATTGGATTCGTATCATTTTGAGCTATAAATCAAAAGTTACACACGATTTAGTGCAGTGCGGACATGTCAGGTTCATCAGCCAGTTAAAGTGATCGTTCTAAACTGATCATTGGTGATCATTAAGTAAAAGCATATAAATGAAGCATAAAGCATGATGTCACGCACTTTGGTATAGATTAAATTATTTGGATGCTTTGTGGTCTCTATTTCTGTTTCAAATTTTGCCAAAATATAGAAAATTGAGCTAGCTTAACGTGGGCATGTGATTCGTGTCATTCTAGTCTCTAAATCAAAAGTTAGAGACAATTTAGTGCGGAAATGTCAAGTTGATCTGCTAGTTAAAGTGATCAATTTAAACTGATCATTGGTGCTCATTGAGTAAAGGCTTATAAATGAAGATTAATGCATGGCATCATGCAGTTTTGGCTAGATTGGATTCCTTGAACGCTTTTTTGAATCTATTTCTATCTCAAATTTTGTCACAATATAGAAAATTGAGGTAGTTTAGTGTGGGCATTGGATTCGTGTCATTCGGAAATCTATATCAAAAGTTATGGACGATTTTGTGCGATAATGTCAAGTTGATCGGCCAGTTAAACTGATCATTCTAAACTGATCATTGGTGCTCATTGAGTAAAGGCTTATTAATGAAGCATAATGCATGGCATCACACAGTTTTGGATAGATTGGATTATTTGGACACTTTATCGTATCTATTTCTTTCTCAAATTTGATTACAACATAGAGAATTGAGCAAGCTTATAATGGGCATTGGATTCGTGTCATTCTAAGCTCTAAATCAAGTTTGGGATGATTTCGTGCGAACATGTCAAATTTTGTCAAAATATAGAAAATTGAGCTAACTTAACGTGGGCATTGGATTCGTATCATTTTGAGCTATAAATCCAAAGTTACACACGATTTAGTGCAGTGTGGACATGTCAAGTTCATCAGCCAGTTAAAGTGATCATTCTAAACTGATCATTGGTGCTCATTAAGTAAAAGCTTATAAATGAAGCATAAAGAATGGTGTCATGCAGTTTGGTATAGATTAAATTACTTGGATGCTTTGTGGTCTCAATTTCTGTCTCAAATTTTGCCAAAATATAGAAAATTGAGCTAGCTTAACGTGGGCATTGGATTCGTGTCATTTTGAGGTCTATATCAAAAGTTACAGACGATTTAGTGGGGACATGTCAAGTTGTTCAGCCATTTAAAGTGATCATTCTAAACTGATCATTGGTGCTCATTGAGTAAATGTTTATAAATGAAGCATAGGGCATGGCATCACGCTGTTTAGGATATATTGGATTATTTGGACGCTTTGTCGTATCTAGTTCTATCTCAAATTTTGTTACAATATAGGAAATTGAGCTAGCTTAACGTGGGCATTGGATTCGTGTGTTTCTCTGGTCTAAATTGAAAGTTACACACTATTTAGTGTGGACGTGTCAAGTTGATCGGACAGTTAAAGTGATCATTCTAAACTGATCATTGGTTCTCATTAATTAAAGGCTATCAATGATGCATAACGCATGACATCACGTAGCTCGGGATAGATTAGATTACTTGCACACTTTTTCGTAACTATTTCTGCCACAAATTTTGTCACAATGTAGAAAATTGAGCTAACTTAATGTGGTTATTGGACTCGTATCATTCGGAGCTCTAACTCATAAGTTATCAACGATTAAGTGCAGACATGTCAAGTTGATCAGCCAGTTAAAGTGATAATTCTTAACTGATCATTGATGCTCATTGAGTAAAGGTTTAAAAATAAGCATAACGCATGGCATCACGTAGTTCGGGATAGATTGGATTACATGGACGCTTTTTTGTATCTATATTTGTCTCAAATTTTGTTACAATATAGAAAATTGAGCTCTCTTAACGTGGGCATTGGATTCGTGTCATTGTGAGCTATAAATCGAGGACATGTTAAGTTGATCAGCCAGTTAAAATGATCATTATAAACTGATCATTGGTGGTCATTGAGTAAAGGCTTATAAATGATGAATAATGCATGACATCACGCAGTTCATGATAGATTGGATTATTTGGATGCTTTGTCGTATCTATTTCTGATGCAGGAACAAGAGGACTTGTTCGAGCAAAGGGAACTGCTAGAGAGACTCTAGCTGGCTGTACATCACTTTCTAGAGACTCAAGAGTGATGGGCTGATGGTGACCCTTCAGCTGGCTGTAGAGCACTTTCTGGAGGATCTAAGTGAGGATTGAGTAGAGAGGTGGATCGAGAGACGCCACACAGATTATGGAAGGTCTGTGATAAGTCTAGAGCACTCAAGCTTCAAGGAATCTCACACAAGAAGGCTGGAGGCGTCACCTCCTTTCAAACGAAGAAAAACTAGGTTTTTATTTCATAAAACTTAAGTGATTACATGTTGAGAAGGGACTTTATATACTAGTCCAGCAGCATGTGCCTTCTTGGTCTGAAAATACATTATAATGAAAGGACTAAAGCAAAAATAACAACAAGACAATAGGACCTAAAGACAAATAAAAGACTCTTAAACTTAACAGTCACATTCCTGCAAAAAACAAGAAAATAAACTTATTAATTCAAACATAAGAATTTTAAATACGCACCTTGGTCTATTGTAGCTCCTTATAATGCCTTTTTAAGTTTGTTTAGCAATGATGAACAAGGTTGTATCTCTGAAGCCATTTAAAACTGGAAGGAGTGAAATTGTGGTAGTCTTTAGTTGTTCATAGTCTCCTTCTTGTAATTCTTTAGTAAGTTCAGCTTCATGGAATCCTCCATCTAAATGAAATGTTATGCACGATTTAGTTTGGACATGTCAAGTTGATCGGCCATTTAAAGTGATCATTCTAAACTGATCATTGTTCCTGATTGAGTAAAAGCATATAAATGAAGCATAATTCATATCATCACATAGTTCTGGATAGATTGGAATACATGAACGCTTTGTCGTATCTATTTCTGTTTAAAATTTTGTCACAATATTGAAAATTGAGCTAGCTTAACGTGGGCATTGGATTCGTGTTATTTTGAGCTCTAAATCAAAAGATACGGATGATTTAGTGCGGACGTGTCAAGTTGATCGGCCAGTTAAAAAGATCATTCTAAACTGATCATTGGTGCTCATTAAGTAAAAGCTTATAAACGAACCATAATGCATGACATCACGTAGTTCAGGATAGATTGGATTATTTGGACACTTTGCCATATCTATTTCAGTCTCAGATTTTGTCACAATATAGAAAATTGAGTTAGCTTAACGCGGGCATTGGATTCGTGTCATTCTATGCTCTAAATAAAAAGTTACAGATGATTTAGTGTAGACATGTCAAATTGATCGGCTAGTTAATGTTATCATTCTTAACTGATCATTGGTGCTCACTGAGTAAAGGCTTATAAATGAAGCATAATACATGGCATGACGCACTTTTTGCTAGAATGTATTACTTGAACGCTTTGTCTTAATTTATCTTATCTATTTCTGTCTCAAATTCTTTCACAATATAGAAAATTGAGCTAGCTTAACGTGGGCATTGGATTCGTGTCATTCTGAGCTCTAAATCAAAAGTTACGAATGATTTAGTGCGGAGATGTCAAGTTGATCAGCCAGTTAAAGTGACCATTCTAAAGTAATCATTGGTGCTCAATGAGTAAAAGCTTATAATGATGCATAATGCATGACATCACGCAGTTCAGGATAGATTGGATTACTTGGACGCTTTGTCGTTTCTATTTCTGTCTAAATTTTTTTCACAATATAGAAAATTGAGCTTGTTTAACGTGGGCATTGGATTCGTTCCACTCTGAACTCTAAATCAATAGTTCAGACGATTTAGTAAGGACATGTCAAGTTGATCGGCCATTTAAAGTGATCATTTTAAACTGATCATTGCTGCTGATTGAGTAAAGGCATATAAATGAAGCATAATGCATAGCATCACGCAGTTCAGGATAGATTGTATTGCATGGACGCTTTGTCGTATCTATTTCTGTCTCAAATTTTGTCACAATATTGAAAATTGAGCTAGCTTAACGTGGGAATTGGATTCGTGTTATTTTGAGCTCTAAATCAAAAGATACAGATGATTTAGTGCGGACATGTCAAGTTGATCGGCCAGTTAAAGTGATCATTCTAAACTGATCATTAGTGCTCATTGAGTAAAAACTTATAAACGAAGCATAATGCATGACATCACGTAGTTCAGGATAGATTGGATTGTTTGGACGCTTTGCCATATCTATTTCTGTCTCAAATTTTGTCACAATATAAAAAATTGAGCTAGCTTAACGTGGGCATTGGATTCGTGTCATTCTAAGCTCTAAATAAAAAGTTACAGATGATTTGGTGTAGACATGTCAAATTGATCGGCTAGTTAAAGTGATCATTCTTAACTGATCACTGGTGCTCACTGAGTAAAGGCATATAAATGAAGCATAATGCATGGTGTCATGCACTTTTGGCTAGATTGGGGTTCTTAAACGCCTTGTCTTAATTTATCTTATCTATTTCTGTCTCAAATTTTGTCGCAATATAGAAAATTGAGCTAGCTTAACATGGGCAATTTAGTGTAGACATGTCCAATTGATTGTCCAGTTAAAGTGATCATTCTAAACTAATCATTGTTTATCATTGATTAAAGGTTTATAAATGAAATGTAATGCATGATATCTCGTACTTTTAGAAAGATTTGATTACTTGGAGGACTGCTTGATGCAACTTTAATGATAAAATTTATCACAATAAAAACAAATTGATATTGCTTAACGTGGGCATTGGATTCGTGTCAGTCAGATCTCTAAATCAAAAGTTATGCACGATTTAGTGCGGACATGTCAAGTTGATCGGCCATTTAAACTGATCATTCTAAACTGATCATTGCTGCTGATTAAGGAAAGGCATATAAATGAAGCATAATGCATAGCATCACGCAGTTTAGGATTGAATGGATTACATGGATGCTTTGTCGTATCTATTTCTGTCTCAAATTTTGTTACAATATAGAAAATTGACCTAGCTTATCGTGGGCATTGGATTCGTGTTATCCTGTGCTCTAAATCAAAAGTTATGGACAATGTAGTGCACACATGTCCAGTTGATTGCCTAGTTAAAGTGATCATTCTAAACTGATCATTGGTGCTCATTGATTAAAGACTAATAGATGAAGTACAATGCATGACATCACGTACTTTTAGAAAGATTTGATTACTTAGAGGACTGCTTGAAGCAATTTTAATGTTAATTTATCACGATAAAAACAAATTGAGATAGGTTAACGTGGGCAATGTATTAGTCCCAATATGATCTCTAAATCAAAAGTTACGCACGATTTAGTTCGGATATGTCAAGTTGATCGGCCAATTAAAGTGATAATTCTAAACTGATCATTGTTGCTGATTGAGTAAAAGCATATAAATGAAGCATAACGCATATCATCACACAGTTTTGCATAGATTGGAATACATGAACGCTTTGTCGTATTTATTTCTGTCTCAAATTTTGTCACAATATTGAAAATTGAGCTAGCTTAACGTGGGCATTGGACTCGTGTTGTTTTGATCTCTAAATCAAAAGATACGGATGATTTAATGCGGATATGTCAAGTTGATCGGCCAGTTAAAGTGATCATACTAAACTGATCATTGGTGCTCATTAAGTAAAAGGTTATAAACGAACCATAATGCATGACATCACGTAGTTCAGGATAGATTGGATTATTTGGACGCTTTGTCGTATCTATTCCGGTCCAAATTTTGTCACAATATAGAAAATTGAGCTAGCTTAACGTGGCATTAGATTCGTGTCATTCTAAGCTATAAATCACAAGTTACAGATGATATTGTGTAGATATATCAACTTGATCAGATAGTTAAAGTTATCATTCTTAACTGATCGTCGCTGCTCACTGAGTAAAGGCTTATAACTGAAGCATAATGCTTGACATCACGCAGTTCGGGATAAATTGGATTACATGGACGCTTTGTCGTATCTATTTCTATCTCAATTTTGTCACAATATATAAAATTGAGATAGCTTAACGTGGGCATTGGATTCGTGTTATTTTGAACTCCAAATCAAAATATACAGATGATTTACTGCAGACATGTCAAGTTGATCACCCAGTAAAAGTGATCATTCTAAACTGATCATTGGTGCTCATTGAGTAAAAGCTTATAATTGAAGCATAATGCATGACATCACGTAGTTCAGGATAGATTGGATTATTTGGACGCTTTGCCATATCTATTTCAGTCTCAAATGTTGTCACAATATTGAAAATCGAGTTAGCTTAACGTGGGCATTGGATTCGTGTCATTCTAAGCTCTAAATCAAAAGTTACAGATGATTTAGTGTAGACATGTCAAATTGATCGGCTAGTTAAAGTGATCATTCTTAACTGATCATTGGTGCTCACTGAGTAAAGGCTTATAAATGAAGCATAATGCATGGCATCACACACTTTTTGCTAGATTGGATTACATGAACGATTTGTCTTAATTTATCTTATATATTTCTATCTCAAATTCTATCACAATATAGAAAATTGAGCTAGCTTAACATTGGCATTGGATTCGTGTCATTCTGAGCTCTCAATATAAATTTACGAATGATTTAGTGCGGACATGTCAAGTTGATCGGCCAATTAATGTGACCATTCTAAAGTAATCATTGGTGCTCATTGAGTAAAAGCTTATAATGATGCATAATGCATGACATCACGCAGTTCAGGATAGATTGGATTATTTGGACGCTTTGTCGTTTCTATTTCTGTCTAAATTTATCACAATATAGAAAATTGAGCTAATTTAACGTGGGCTTTGGATTCGTTCCACTCTGAACTCTAAATCAATAGTTCAGACGATTTAGTAAGGACATGTCAAGTTGATCAGCCAGTTAAATTGATCATTCTTAACTGATCATTGGTGCTTATTGAGTAAAGGCTAATAAATAAAGAAAAATGCATGGCGTCATGAAGTTCGGGGTAGATTGGATTACATGGATGCTTTGTCGTATCTATTTTGGTCTCAAATTTTGTCACAATATAGAACATTGAGCAAGTTTAACGTGGGCATTGGATTCGTGTCAGTCTAACCTCTAAATCAAAACTTTGAACGAATTAGTGTAGACATGTCAAGTTGATCGGCCAGTTAAAGTGATCATTCTAAATTGTTCATTGGTACTCATTGAGTAAAGGCTTATAAATGAAGCATAATGCATGGCATCACGTAGTTTTGGATAGATTGGATTACATAGACGCTTGGTCTTATCTATTTCTATCTCAAATTTTGTCACAATATAGAAAATTTAGCAAGCTTAACATGGGCATTGGATTCGTGTTATTTTGAGCTCTAAATCAAAAGTTACGGATGATTTAGTGCGGACATGTCAAGTTGATCGGCTAGTTAAAGTTATCATTCTAAACTGATCATTTGTGCTAATTGAGTAAAGGCTTAGAAATGAAGCATAATGCATGGCATCATGCAGTTTTGGTTAGATTGCATTACTTGAATGCTTTTTCGTATATATTTTTGTCTCAAATTTTGTCACAATATAGAAAATTGAACTACCTTAACATAGGAATTGGATTCGTGTCATTCTAAACTTTAAATCAAAAGTTTGGGATGATTTGGTGCGGACATGTCAAGTTGATCGGCCAGCTAAAATGATCATTCTAAACTAATTATTTGTTGTCATTGCGTAAAGCCTTAGGAATGAATTATAATGCATGGCATCAAGCAGTTTTGGTTAGATTGGATTACTTGAATGCTTTACCGTATCTATTTTCATCTCAAATTTTGTCACAATTTAGAAAATTGAGCTAGCTTAATGTAGCCATTGGATTCGTGTTATTATGAGCTCTAAATCAAAAGTTAGGGATGATTTAGTGTGTACATGTCAAGTTGATCGGCCAGTTAAAGTGATCACTCTAAGCTGATCATTGGTTACCATTGAGTAAACGCTTTGAAATAAAGCATAATGCATGAAATCACGCAGTTTTGGTTATATTGGATTACTTGAACGCTTTTTTTTGTATTTATTTTTGTCTCAAATTTTGTCACAATATAGAAAATTGAGCTAACTTATCATCGCGATTGGATTCGTGTCATTATGAGCTCTAAATCATAAGTTACAGACGATTTGGTGCAGATATGTCAAGTTGATCGGCCACTTAAAGTGATCATTCTAAATTAATCATTTGTGCTCATTGAGTAAAGGCTTATAAATAAGCATAATGCATGCCATCATGCAAGTTTGCGTAGATTGGATTACTTGAATGCTTTTTTGTATCTATTTATGTCTCAAATTTTGTAACGATATAGAAAATTGAGCTAGCTTAACTTGGGCATTGGATTCGTGTCATTCTTAGCTCTAAATCAAAAGTTATGGACGACTTATAAATGAAGCATAAAGCATGGCGTCACGCAGTTTAGGATAGTTGGATTACTTGGACGCTTTGCCATCTCTTTTTCTGTCCCAAAGTTTGTCAAAATATAGAAAATTGAGCTACCTTAACGTGGACAATGGATTTGTGTCATTCTGAGCTCTAAATCAAAAGTCAGGGACGATTTAGTGTGGACCTGTCAAGTTGATCGGCCAGTTAAAGTGATCTTTCTAAACCGATCATTCGTGCTCATTGAGTAAATGCTTATAAATGAAGCATAATGCATGGCATCACGCAGTTTGAGATAGATTGGATTACGTGGATGCTTTTTCATATCTACTTGTGTCTCAAATTTTGTCACAATATAGAAAATTGAGTTAGCTTAACGTGGGCATTGGATTCGTGTGTTTATGAGCTCAAAATCAAAAGTTACAAACAAATTTAGTGTGGACATGTCAAATTGATCGGTTAATTAAAGTGATCATTCTAAACTGATCATTGGTGCTCATTAAGTAAAGGCTTATAAATGATACATAAAGCATGGCATCACGCAGTTTAGGATAGATTAGATTACTTGGACGTTTTGTTGTCTACTTTTCTGTCCCAAAGTTTGTCAAAATATAGAAAATTGAGCTAGCTTAACATGGACATTGGATTCGTGTCATTCTAAGACCTAAATCATAAGTTACAGACGATTTGTGTGGACTTGTCAAGAGTATCGGCCAGTTAAAGTGATCATTCTAAACTGATCATTGGGGGGTCATTGAGTAAATTTTTATAAATGAAGAATAATGCATGGCATCATGCAGATTGGGATGGAATCAATTACTTGGACACTTTTTCGTATCTATTTGTGTCTCAAATTTTGTCACAATATAGAAAATTGTGTTAGCTTAACATGTCAAGTTTATTGGCCAGTTAAAGTGATCATTCGAAACTCATCATTGGTGCTCATTAAGTAAAGGCTTATAAATGAAGCATAATGCATGGCATCACACATTTTTGGATAGATTGGGTTACTTGGATGCTTTTTCATCTCTATTTATATCTCAAATTTTGTCAAACCATAGAAAATTGAGCTAGCTTAATATGGGCATTGGATTCATTTCATTCTGGGCTCTAAATCAAAAGTCATAGATGATTTAGTGCGGACATGCCAAGTTGATAGGCCAGTTAAAATGATCATTCTAAAATGATAATTGGTGCTTATTAAGTATAAGGTTATAAATGAAGCCTAAGGCATGGCATCAAGCAGTATGTGATAGATTGGATTACTTGGACGCTTTGTCGTGTCCACTTCTGTCTCAAAATTTGTCCAAATACAGAAAATTTATCTAGCTTATCATCGGCTTTGGATTCGTGTCATTCTGAGCTAAGAATCAAATGTTACAGACGATTCAGTGTGTACATGTCAATTTGATCTGGCTGTTAAATTGATTATTCTAAACAAATCATTGTTGCTCATTGAGTAAATGCTTATAAATGAAGTATAATAAATGGCATCACACAGTTTTGGATAGATTGGATTACTTGGACGCTTTGTCATGTATATTTTTGTCTCCAATTTTGTTACAATATAGAAAATTGAGCTAGTTTAACGTGGGCAATAAATTCGTGTCATTCTAAGCTCTAAATCAAAAGTTATGGACGATTTAGTGCAGACATGACAAGTTGATCGGCCAATTAAAGTGATCATTCTAAACTAATCATTGGTGCTCATTAAGTAAAAGCTTATAAATGAAGCATAATGAATGCATGGCATCACACAGTTTTAGATAGATTGGATTAATTGGACACTTTCTCGTCTCTATTTCTGTCTCAAATTTTGTCAAACCATAGAAAATTTAGCTAGCTTAACATGGACATTGGATTCATATCATTCTGAGCTCTAAATCAAAAGTTATTGACGATTTAATGCGGACATGCCAAGTTGATCGGCCAGTTAAAATAATCATTCTAAAATGATCATTGGTGCTCATTAGTAAAGACTTATAAATGAAGCATAATGCATGGCATCACACAGATTTGGATAGATTGGATTACTTGGAATATTTGTCTTATCTATTTTTGTCACCAATTTTGTTACGATATAGAAAATTGAGCTAGTTTAACGTGGACATTAGATTCGTGTCATTTTAAGCTCTAAATCAAAAGTTGCAGACGACTTAGTGCGGACATGTCAAGTTTATCGGCCTGCTAAAGTGATCATTCTAAACTCATCATTGGTGCTCATTAAGTAAGGGCTTATAAATGAAGCATAATGCATGGCATCACAAAGTTTTGGATAGATTGGATTACTTGGACGATTTCTTGTCTCTATTTCTGTCTCGAATTTCGTCAAACCATAGATTTGAGCTAGCTTAATGTGGGTATTCGATTCGTGTCATTCTGAGCTCAAAATCAAAAGTTACGAACGATTTAGTGCGTACATGTCAAGTTGATCCACCAGTTAATATGATAATTCTAAACTAATCATTGCTGCTCGTTGTGTAAATGCTTATAAACTAAGTCACACAGTTTTTGATAGATTGGATTACTTGGAAGCCTTGTGGTGTCAATTTTTGTCACAAATTTTGTTACAATATAGAAAATTGAGATATCTTAATGTGGGCATTGGATTCTTGTAATTCTAAGCTCTAAATCAAAAGTTACAAATGTGATTCAGTTCGGACATGTCAAGTTGAGTGGCCAATTAAAGTGATCATTCTAAACTAATCATTGGTGCTCATTAAGTAAAGGCTTACAAATGAAGCATAATGCATGGCATCAAGCAGTTTGGATAGATTGGGTTACTTGGATTCTTTGTCGTCTCTAATTCTGTCTCAAATTTTCTCAAAATATAGAAAATTGAGCTAGCTTAATGTGGGCATTGGATTCGTGTCATTCTAAACTATAAATCGAAAATCACGGAAAATTTATTGCGGACCTGTCAAGTTGATCGACCAGTTAAAGTAATCATTCTAAACTGATCATTGGTGTTTATTGCATGTCATCACGCAGTTTGTGATAGATTGGACTACTTGGACGCTTTGTCATATCTACTTCTGTCTCAAACTTTGTCAAAATATAGAAAATTTATCTAGCTTAACGTGGGCATTGGATTCATGTCATTTTGAGCTTAAAATCAAAAGTTACAGACGATTTTTGGTGCGGACATGTCAAGTTGATCGACCATTTAATGTGATCATTCTAAACTGATCATTGCTGCTCATTAAGAAAAGGTTTATAAATGACGCATAATGCATGGCATCAAGCAGTTTGGATAGATTTGATTACTTGGAACCTTTGTCGTCTCCATTTTTTGTCTCAAATTTTTTCAAAATATAGAAAATTAAGCTAGCCAAACATGGGCATTGGATTCGTGTCAATTTGAGCTCTAAATCAAAAGTTACAAACGATTTAGTCTGGACATGTCAAGTTGGTTGCCCTGTTAAAGTGATCATTATAAACTGATCATTGGTGCTCATTGAGTAAAGGCTTATAAATGAAGCATAATGCATGGCATCACACAGTTTTGGATAGATTGGATAACTTGGATACTTTATCGTATTTATTTCTGTCTCAAATTTTGTAACAATATAGGAAATTGAGCTAGCTAAACGTGGGCATTGCATTCTATAGTTTCTGAGCCATAAATCAAAAGCAACAGACGATTTAGTGCGGACATGTCAAGTTAATCGTCTAGTTAAAGTGATCATTCTAAACTAATCACTGGTACTCATTACGTAAAGGTTTATAAATAAAGCATAATGCATGGCATCAAGCAGTTTGGATAGATTGGATTACTAGGACGCTTTGTCTTCTCTATTTGTATCTAAAATATTTTCAGAATATAGAAAATTGACCTAGCTTAACATGGGCATTCAATTCTTTTCATAATGAGCTCTGAATCAATAGTTATGGATGATTTAGTGCGTACATGTCAAGTTGATCGATCAGTTAAAGTGATCATTCTAAACTGATCATTGGTGCTCACTGACTAAAGGCTTAAAAATGAAGCATAATGCATGGCATCACACAGTTTTGGATAGATTGGATTACTTGGATGCTTTATCATATCTAGTTCTGTCTCAAATTTTTTCCCAATATAGAAAATTAAACTAGCTTAATGTGGACATAGGATTCGTGTAATTCTGAGGTATTAATCAAAAGTTATGGACGATTTAGTGCATACATGACAAGTTGATCAGGCAGTTAAAATGATCGTTCCAAATTGATCATTGGTGCTCATTGAGTAAAAGCTTATAAATGAAAAATAATGCATGGCATTACACAGTTTGGGATGGTTTGGATTATTTGGAAGCTTTGTCGTATCTATTTCTGTCCCAAATTTTGTCACAATATATAAAATGCAGTTAGCTTAATGGGGGCATTGGATTTGTGTCATTCGGATTTCTAAATCAAAAGTTACAGACGATTTTTGGTGCGGACATGTCAAATTGATCAGCTAGTTCAAGTGATCATTTTTAACTGATCATTGGCGCTCATTAAGTAAGGGCTTATAAATGACGATAATGCTTGGCATCAAGCCGTTTGGATATATTTGATTACTTGGATGCTTTTTCGTCTCTCTTTCTGTCCCAAATTTTGTCAAAATGTAGAAAATTGAGCAAGTTTAACATGGGCATTGGATTCGTATTAGCTTGAGCTCTAAATCAAAAGTTAACGACAATTTAGTTCGGATATGTCAAGCTGATCGGCCAATTAAAGTGATCATTCTAAACTCATCATTGGTGCTCAGTGAGTAAAGACTTATAAATGAAACACCATGCATGGCATCACGCAGTTTTGGATAGATTGGATTACTTGAACACTTTTTTGTATCAATTTCTGTCTCAAATTTCGTCACAATATAGGAAATTTAGCTAGCTTAACGTGGGCATTGTGAGCTATAACCCAAAAGTTACGGATGATTTAGTGCAGATATGTCAAGTTGATCGGCAATTAAACTGATCATTGGTGCTCATTGAGTTAAGGCTTATAAATGAAGCATAATGCATGACATCACGCTGTAGATTGGATTACTGGGACACTTTGTCTTATCTATTTCTATCTCAAATTTTGTTACAAGATAGAAAATTGAGTAAAGGCTTGGATTCTTGTCATTCTGAGTTAAAGTGATCATTCTTAACTGATCATTGATGGTCATTGAGTAAATGCTTATAAATTAAGCATAATTCATTGCATCACGCAGTTTTGGCTAGATTGGATTACTTGAACTCTTTTTTCTTTATGTTTCTATCTCAAATTATGTCACAATATAGAAAATTGAGCTAGCTTAACGTAGGCATTGGATTCGTGTCATTCTGAGCTCTAAATCAAAATTTAGGAAAGATTTGGTGCATACATGTCAAGTTGAACGGCCAGTTAAAGTTATCATTCTAAACTCATCATTGGTTCCCATTGAGTAAAGGCTTAGAAATGAAGCATAATACATGGTATCACGCAGTTTTGGTTATATTGGATTACTTGACGTGTTATCGTATCTATTTTTGTCTCAAATTTTATAACAATATAGAAAATTGAGCTAACTTAACATGGGCATTGGATTCGTGTTATTCTGAACTCTAAATCAAAAGTTACGGACGATTTAGTGCAGACATGTCAAGTTGATCGCCTACTTAAAGTGATCATTCTAAACTGATGATTTGTTCTCATTGAGTAAAGGCTTATAAATTCAGCATAATTCATGGCATCACACAATTTTGGCTAGATTAGATTAGTTGAACACTTTTTGTATCTGTTTCTGTCTCAAATTGTGTCACAATATAGAAAATTGAGCTAGCTGAACGTAGGCATTGGATTCGTGTTATTCTGAGCTCTAAATCAAAAGTAAGGGATGATTTAGTGCGCACATGTCTATTTTATTGGCCAGTTAAAGTGATCATTATAAACTGATAATTGGTGCTCATTGAGTAAAGCCTTATAAATAAAGCATAATGCATGGCATCACACAATTTTGGTTAGATATGATTACCTGAACGCTTTTTCGTATTTTTTTTGTCCCAAATTTAGTCAAAATATAGAAAATTGCGCTACCTTAACGTAGGCATTGGATTCATGTTATACTTAGCTCAAAATAAAAATTTACAAACGATTTACTGTAGACATGTCAAGTTGATCACCTAATTAAAGTGATCACTCTAAACTGATCATTGGTGCTCATTAAGTAAACGCTTATAAATGAAACAAAAAGCACGGGATCACGCAGTTTGGGATAGATTGGATTACTTGGACGCTTTTCTCGTATGTAGTTCTGTCTCAAATTTTGTCACAATATAGAAAATTGAGCTAACTTAGCGTGGGCATTGGATTTGTGTCATTCTTAGCTCTAAAATATAAGTTAATGACAATTTAGTGCAGACATATCAAGTTGATCGGCCAGTTAAAGTGATCATTCTAAACTGATCATTGGTGATCATTGAGTAAAGGCCTAGAAATGGGCATAATGCATGGCATCACGCAGTTTTGGTTAAATTGGATTACATGAACGCTTTTTTGCATATATTTTTGTCTCAACTTTTGTCACAATATAGAAAATTGAGCTATCTTAACTTGGGCTTTGGATTCGTGTTATTGTGAGCTCTAAATAAAAAGTTACGAATGATTTAGTGTGGGCATGCCAAGTTGATCGCCTAGTTAAAGTGATAATTCTAAACTGATTATTTCTGCTCATTGAGTAAAGGCTTATAAATGAAGCATAATGCATGGCATCATTCAGTTTTGCATAGATTGGATTACTTGAATGCTTTTCTGTATCTATTTTTATCTCAAAATTCCTCACAATATAGAAAATTGAGCTAGGTTAATGTGGTCATTGGATCCATGTTATTCGTAGCTCTAAATCAAAAGTTACGGACAATTTAGTGTGGACATGTCAAGTTGACTGCCTAGTTAAAGTGATCATTCTAAAGTGATCATTTGTGCTCATTGAATAAAGTCTTATAAATGAAGCATAATGCAAGGCATCATGCAGCCTTGGTTAAATTGGATTACTTGAATGATTTTTATGTCTCAAATTTTGTCCCAATATAGAAAGCTGAGCTAGCTTAAATTAGGCATTGGATTCGTGTTATTCTGAGCTCTAAATCAAAAGTTAGGGATGATTTAGTGCACACATGTAAAGTTGATTGGCCAGTTAAAGTATCATTCTAAACTGATCATTAATGCTCATTGAGTAAAGACTTAGAAATGAAGCATAATGCGTGGCATCACACAGTTTTGGTTAGATTGGATTACTTGAACGCTTTTTCGTATCTATTTTCGTCTCAAATTTTGTCACAATATAGAAAATTGAGCTAGCTTAACGTGGGTGTTGGATTCGTGTCATTCGGAGCCCAAATCAAAAGTTAAAGATGATTTAATGCAGACATGTCAAGTTGATAGGCCAGTTAAAGTGGTCATTCTAAACTGATCATTGGTGCTCATTGAGTAAAGGCTTATAAATGAAGCATTATGCATGGCATCATGCAGTTTTGGCTAGATTGGATTACTTGAACACTTTTTCATATCTAATTCTGTCTCAAATTTTGTCAAAATATAGAAAATTGAGCTAGCTTAACTTGGGATTGGATTTGGGTCACTCTGAGCTCTAAATCAAAAGTTACAGATGATTTAGTGCGGGCATGTCAAGTGTATCCGCCAGTTAAAGTGATTTTTCTAAAGTTATCATTGGTACTCATTGAGTAAAGACATATAAATGAAGCATAATGTATGAAATCACGTAGTTCAGGTTAGATTGGATTACATGGACACTTTGTCGTTCCTATTTCAGTGTAAAATTTTTCACAATATAGAAACTTGATCTACCTTAACGTAGGCATTTGGTTCGTGTCATTCTAAGCTCTAAATCAAAAGTGTGGACATGTCAAGTTGATCGCACAGTCAAATTGATCATTCTAAACTGATCATTGGTGCAAATTGATTAAATACTTATAAATGAAGCATAATGCATGACATCACGTAGTTTTGGAAAGATTTGAACTTGGAGGACTTGCTGAAGCAATTTTAGTCTAAAATTTGATCACAATATAAAAAAATTGAGCTAGCTTAACAAGGGCATTGGATTTGGGTCATTATGAGCACTACATCAAAAGTTATGGACGATTTAGTGCGGAAATTTCAAGTTGATCAGCCAGTTAAAGTGATCATTCTAAGCTGATCATTGGTGCTCATGGAGTAAAGGCATTGAAATGAAGCAAAATGCATGGCATCACACAGTTTTTTCTAGCTTAGATTACTTGAACGCTTTTTCGTATCTATTTTTTTCTCAAATTTTATCACAATATAGAAAATTGAGCTAGCTTAACGCGGGCATTGGATTTTTGTCATTATGAGCTATATATCCAAAGTTATGTACGATTTATTGCAAACATGTCAAGTGTATCTCCCAGTTATATTGATCATTCTAAACTGATCTTCATGACATTATACGCTATAAATCAAAAGTTATGGACGATTTAGTGGAAACATGTCAAGTTGATCGCGCAGTTAAATTGATCATTCTAAACTCATCATTGGTTCTCAGTGAGTAAAGACTTATAAATGAAACACCATGCAGGGCATCACGTAGTTTTAGATAGATTGGATTACTTGAACACATTTTTGTATCAATTTTTGTCTCAAATTTCGTCACAATATAGAAGATTTAGCCAGCTTAATGTGGCCGTTGGATTTGTGTCATTGTGAGCTCTAAATAGAAAGATACAGATAATTTAGTGCAGAGATGTCAAGTTGATCGGCCAATTAAACTGATAATTCTATGGTGGTCATTGGTGCTCATTGAGTTAAGGCTTATAAATGAAGCATAATGCATGACATCATGCAGTTCGGGATAGATTGGATTACTTGGACGCTTTGTCTTATCTATTTTTTTCTCACATTTTGTTACGATATAGAAAATTGAGTAAAGGCTTGGATTCGTGTCATTCTTAGTTAAAGTGATCATTCTAAACTGATCATTGGTGTTCATTGAGTAAAAGATTAGAAATGAAGCATAATGCATGGCATCACACAGTTTTGGTTAGATTGGATTACTTGAACGCTTTTTCGTATCTATTTTCATCTCAAATTTTGTCACAATATAGAAAATTGAGCTAGATTAACGTGGGGGTTGGATTCTTGTTATTCCGAGCATAAATCAAAAGTTACAGACGATTTAATGCAGACATGTCAAGTTGATTGGCCAGTTAAAGTGATCATTCTAAACTGATCATTGGTGCTCATTGAGTAAAGGCTTATAAATGAAGCATTATGCATAGCATCACACAGTTTTGGCTAGATTGGATTACTTGAACACTTTTTCGTATCTATTTCTGTCTCAAATTTTGTCAAAATATAGAAAATTGAGCTAGCTTAACTTGTGATTGGATTTCGGTCACTTGAGCTCTAAATCAAAAGTTACAGATGATTTAGTGCGGGCATGTCAAGTGTATCGGCCAGTTAAAGTGATTTTTCTAAAGTGATCATTGGTACTCATTGAGTAAAGGCATATAAATGAAGCATAATGTATGACATCACATAGTTCAGGTTAGATTGGATTACATGGACGCTTTGTTGTTTCTATTTTTGTCTAAAATTTTTTCACAATATAGAAAATTGATCTACGTTAACATAGGCATTTGGTTCGTGTCATTCGAAGCTCTAAATCAAAAGTGCGGACATGTCAAGTTGATCGCCCAGTTAAATTGATCATTCTAAGCTGATCATTGGTACAAATTGATTAAGGGCTTATAAATGAAGCTTAATGCATGACATCACGTAGTTTTGGAAAGATTTGAATACTTGGATGACTTGCCGAAGCAATTTTAGGCTTAAATTTGATCACAATAAAAAAAAATTGAGCTAGCTTAACGTGGGCATTGGATTCGTGTCATTCTGAGTTTTACATCAAAAATTACGGACGATTTAGTGCGGAAATTTCAAATGGATCGGCTAGTTAAAGTGATAATTCTAAGCTGATCATTGGTGCTCATTGAGTAAAGGCATTGAGATGAAGCAAAATGCATGGCATCACGCAGTTTTTTCTAGCTTAGATTACTTGAACGCTTTTTCGTATCTATTTCTATCTCAAATTTTGTCACAATATAGAAAATTGAGCTAGCATAACGCGGGCATTGGATTTCTGTCATTATGAGCTATATATCCAAATATATGTACGATTTCTTGCAAACATGTCAGGTGTATCTCCCAGTTATATTGATCATTCTAAACTGATCTTCATGAAATTATACGCTATAAATCAAATGTTATAAACGATTTAGTGGAAACATGTCAAGTTGATCGCCCAGTTAAATTGATCATTCTAAACTCATCATTGGTGTTCAGTGAGTAAAGACTTATAAATGAAACACCATGCATGGCATCACGTAGTTTTGGATAGATTGGATTACTTGAACACTTTTTTGTATCAATTTTTGTCTCAAATTTCGTCACAATATAGAAGATTTTGCTAACTTAACGTGGCCATTGGATTCGTGTCATTGTGAGCTCTAAATCAAAAGTTACAGATGATTTAGTGCAGAGATGTCAAGGTGATCGGCCAATTAAACTGATCATTATAAACTGATCATTGGTGCTCATTGAGTTAAGACTTATAAATGAAGCTTAATGCATGACATCACGCAGTTCGGGATAGATTGGATTACTTGGATGCATGACATCACGCAGTTCGGGATAGATTGGATTACTTGGACGCTTTGTCTTATCTATTTCTGTCTCAAATTTTGTTACAGTATAGAAAATTGAGTAAAGGCTTGGATTCGTGTCATTCTGAGTTAAAGTGATCATTCTTAACTGATCATTGGTGGTCATTGAGTAAATGCTTCTAGATTAAGCATAATTCATGGTATCACCCAGTTTTGGCTAGAGTGGATTACTTGAATGCTTTTTGCGTCTGTTTCTTTCTCAAATTGTGTCACAATATAGAAAATTGAGCTAGCTTAACGTGGGCATTGGATTCGTGTCATTCTGAGCTCTAAATCAAAAGTTAGGGACGATTTAGTGCGGACATGTCTATTTTATTGGCCAGTTAAAGTGATCATTCTAAACTGATCTTTGGTGCTCATTGAGTAAAAGCTTATAAATAATGCATAATGCATGGCATCACACAGTTTTTGTTAGATATGATTACTTGAACGCTTTTTCGTATTTATTTTTGTCCCAAATTTTGTCACAATATAGAAATTTGAGGTACCTTAACGTAGGCATTGGATTCGTGTTATACAGAGCTCTAAATAAAACGTTACATATGATTTACTGTAGACATGTCAAGTTGATCAGCTAATTAAAGTGATCATTCTAAACTGATCATTGGTGCTTATTAAGTAAACGCCTATAAATGAAACAAAAAGCATGGGATCACGCAGTTTTGGATAGATTGGATTACTTCGATGTTTTGTTGTATCTAGTTCTGTCTCAAACTTTGTCACACTGTAGAAAATTGAGCTAACTTAACATGGGCATTGGATTTGTGTCATTCTGAGCTCTAAAATATAAGTTAAGGACAATTTAGTGCAGACATATCAAGTTGATCGGCTAGTTAAAGTGATCATTCTAAACTGATCATTGGTGCTCATTGAGTAAAGGCCTAGAAATGAGCATAATGCACGGCATCACGCAGTTTTGGTTAAATTGGATTACTTGAACGCTTTTTTGGTATATATTTTTGTCTCAACTTTTGTCACAATATAGAAAATTGAGCTATCTTAACTTGGGCTTTGGATTCGTGTTATTCTGAGCTCTAAATAAAAAGTTATGAACGATTTAGTGCGGGCATGTCAAGTTTATCGCCTAGTTAAAGTGATCATTTTAAACTTATCATTTGTGCTCATTGAGTAAAGGCTTGTAGATGAAGCATAATGCATGGCATCATGCAGTTTTGCAGAGATTGGATTACTTGAATGCTTTTCTGTATCTCTTTTTATCTCAAAATTCCTCACAATATAGAAAATTGAGCTAGGTTAATGTGGTCATTGGATTCATGTTATTCGGAGCTCTAAATCAAAAGTTACGGACGACTAAGTGCGGACATGTCAAGTTGACCGCCTAGTTAAAGTGATCATTCTAAACTAATCATTTGTGCTCATTGAATAAAGTCTTATAAATGAAGCATAATGCAAGGCATCATGCAGTCTTGGTCAGATTGGATTACTTGAATGATTTTTATATAAATTTCTGTATCAAATTTTGTCCCAATATAGAAAACTGAGTTGGCTTAAGTTAGGCATCGGATTCGTGTCACTCGGAGCTCTAAATCAAAAGTTAGGGATGATCTGGTGCAGACATGTAAAGTTGATTGGCCAGTTAAAGTGATCATTCTAAACTGATCCTTGGTGCTCATTGAGTAAAGCTAAGAAATGAAGCATAATGCGTGGCATCACACAGTTTAGGTTAGATTGGATTACTTGAACACTTTTTTGTATCTATTTTCATCTCAAATTTTGTCACAATATAGAAAATTGAGCTAGATTAACGTGGGGGTTGGATTCGTGTTATTCTGAGCCTAAATCAAAAGTTACAGACAATTTAATGCGGACATGTTAAGTTTATCGGCCAGTTAAAGTGGTCATTCTAAACTGATCTTTGGTGCTCATTGAGTAAAGGCTTATAAATGAAGCATTATGCATGCCATCATGCAATTTTGGCTAGATTGGATTACTTGAACACTTTTTCGTATCTATTTCTGTCTCAAATTTTGTCAAAATATAGAAAATTGAGCTAGCTTAACTTGGGATTGGATTTGGGTCACTCTGAGCTCTAAATCAAAAGTTACAGATGATTTAGTGCGGGCATGTCAAGTGTATCTGCCAGTTAAAGTGATTTTTCTAAAGTGATCATTGGTACTCATTGAATAAATGCATATAAATGAAGCATAATGTATGACATCACATAGTTCAGGTTAGATTGGATTACATGGACGCTTTGTTGTTTCTATTTCTGTCTAAAAGTTTTTCAAAATATAGAAAATTGATCTAGCTTAACATAGGCATTTGGTTCGTGTCATTCGAAGCTCTAAATCAAAAGTGCGGACATGTCAAGTTGATCGCCCAGTTAATTTGATCATTCTAAGCTGATCATTGGTGCAAATTGATTAAGCGCTTATAAATGAAGCATAATGCATGACATCACGTAGTTGAGGAAAGATTTGAATAGTTGGATGACTTGCCGAAGCAATTTTAGTCTTAAATTTGATCACAATATAAAAACAATTGAGCTAGCTTAACGTGGGCATTGGATTCGTGTCATTCTGAGCTCTACATCAAAAATTACGGACGATTTAGTGCGGAAATTTCAAATGGATCGGCTAGTTAAAGTGATAATTCTAAGCTGATCATTGGTGCTCATTGAGTAAAGGCATTGAGATGAAGCAAAATGCATGGCATCACGCAGTTTTTTCTAGCTTAGATTACTTGAACGTTTTTTCGTATCTATTTCTATCTCAAATTTTGTCACAATATAGAAAATTGAGCTAGCTTAACGCGGGCATTGGATTTCTGTCATTATGAGCTATATATCCAAAGTTATGTACGATTTCTTGCAAACATGTCAAGTGTATCTCGCAGTTATATTGATCATTCTAAACTGATCTTCATGACATTATACACTATAAATCAAATGTTATGCATGATTTAGTGGAAACATGTCAAGTTGATCGCCCAGTTAAATTGATCATTCTAAACTCATCATTGGTGTTCCGTGAGTAAAGACTTATAAATGAAACACCATGCATGGCATCACGTAGTTTTGGATAGATTGGATTACTTGAATACTTTTTGTATCAATTTTTGTCTTAAATTTCGTCACAATATAGAAGATTTAGCTAGCTTAACGTGGCCATTGGATTCGTGTCATTGTGAGCTCTAAATCAAAAGTTACGGATGATTTAGTGCAGATATGTCAAGTTGATCGGCCAATTAAACTTATCATTCTAAACTGATCATTGGTGCTCATTGAGTTAAGGCTTATAAATGAAGTTTAATGCATGACATCACGCAGTTCGGGATAGATTGGATTACTTGGACGCTTTGTCTTATCTATTTATGTCTCAAATTTTGTTACAGTATAGAAAATTGATTAAAGGCTTGGATTCGTGTCATTCTGAGTTAAACTGATCATTCTTAACTGATCATTGGTGGTCATTGAGTAAATGCTTATAGATTAAGCATAATTCATGGCATCACCCAGTTTTGGCTAGATTGGATTACTTGAACGCTTTTTGCGTCTATTTCTTTCTCAAATTGTGTCACAATATAGAAAATTGAGCTAGCTTAACGTGGGCATTGGATTCGTGTCATTCTGACCTCTAAATCAAAAGTTAGGGACGATTTAGTGCGGACATGTCTATTTTATTGGCCAGTTAAAGTGATCATTCTAAACTGATCTTTGGTGCTCATTGAGTATGGCATCACACAGTTTTTGTTAGATATGATTACTTGAACGCTTTTTCGTATTTATTTTTGTCCCAAATTTTGTCACAATATAGAAATTTGAGGTACCTTAACGTAGGCATTGGATTCGTGTTATACTGAGCTCTAAATAAAACGTTACAGACGATTTACTGTAGACATGTCAAGTTGATCACCTAATTAAAGTGATCATTCTAAACTGATCATTGGTGCTCATTAAGTAAACGCTTATAAATGAAACAAAAAGCATGGGATCACGCAGTTTGGGATAGATTGGATTACTTCGATGTTTTGTTGTATCTAGTTCTGTCTCAAATTTTGTCACAATATAAAACATTTAGCTAACTTAACATGGGCATTGGATTTGTGTCATTCTAAGCTCTAAAATATAAGTTAAGGACAATTTAGTGCAGACATATCAAGTTGATCGGCTAGTTAAAGTGATCATTCTAAACTGATCATTGGTGCTCATTGAGTAAAGGCCTAGAAATGAGCATAATGCATGGCATCACGCAGTTTTGGTTAAATTGGGTTACTTGAACGCTTTTTCGTGTATATTTTTGTCTCAACTTTTGTCACAATATAGAAAATTGAGCTATCTTAACTTGGGGTTTGGATTCCTGTTATTCTGAGCTCCAAAAAAAAGTTACGAACGATTTAGTGCGGGTATGTCAAGTTGATCGCCTAGTTAAAGTGATCATTTTAAGCTGATCATTTGTGCTCATTGAGTAAAGGCTTATAAATGAAGCATAATGCATGGCATCATGCAATTTTGCATAGATTGGATTACTTGAATGCATTTCTGTATCTATTTTTATCTCAAAATTCCTCACAATATAGAAAATTGAGCTAGGTTAATGTGGTCATTGGATTCATGTTATTCGGAGCTCTAAATCAAAAGTTACGGATGATTTAGTGCGGACATGTCAAGTTGACCGCCTAGTTAAAGTGATCATTTTAAACTGATCATTTGTGCTCAGTGAATAAAGTTTTATAAATGAAGCATAATGCAAGGCATCACGCAGTCTTGGTCAGATTGGATTACTTGAATGATTTTTATATAAATTTCTGTCTCAAATTTTTTCCCAATATAGAAAACTGAGCTAGCGTAAGTTAGGCATTGGATTCGTGTCATTGGGAGCTCTAAATCAAAAGTTAGGGATGATTTGGTGCGGATATGTAAAGTTGATAGGCCAGTTAAAGTGATCATTCTAAAGTGATCATTGGTGCTCATTGAGTAAGAGATTAGAAATGAAGCATAATGCATGGCATCACACAGTTTTGGTTAGATTGGATTACTTGAACGCTTTTTCGTATCTATTTTCGTCTCAAATTTTGTCACAATATAGAAAATTGAGCTAGATTAACGTTGGGGTTGGATTCTTGTTATTCCGAGCATAAATCAAAAGTTACAGACGATTTAATGTAGACATGTCAAGTTGATTGGCCAGTTAAAGTGATCATTCTAAACTGATCATTGGTGCTCATTGAGTAAAGGCTTATAAATGAAGCATTATGCATAGCATCACACAGTTTTGGCTAGATTGGATTACTTGAACACAATTTCGTATCTATTTCTGTCTCAAATTTTGTCAAAATATAGAAAATTGAGCTAGCTTAACTTGTGATTGGATTTTGGTCACTCTGAGCTCTAAATCAAAAGTTACAGATGATTTAGTGCGGGCATGTCAAGTGTATCGGCCAGTTAAAGTGATTTTTCTAAAGTGATCATTGGTACTCGTTGAGTAAAGGCATATAAATGAAGCATAATGTATGACATCACATAGTTCAGGTTAGATTGGATTACATGGACGCTTTGTTGTTTCTATTTCTGTCTAAAAGTTTTTCAAAATATAGAAAATTGATCTACGTTAACATAGGCATTTGGTTCGTGTCATTCGAAGCTCTAAATCAAAAGTGCGGACATGTCAAGTTGATCGCCCAGTTAAATTGATCATTCTAAGCTGATCATTGGTACAAATTGATTAAGGGCTTATAAATGAAGCATAATGCATGACATCACGTAGTTTTGGAAAGATTTGAATACTTGGATGACTTGCCGAAGCAATTTTAGTCTTAAATTTGATCACAATAAAAAAAAATTGAGCTAGCTTAACGTGGGCATTGGATTCGTGTCATTCTGAGTTCTACATCAAAAATTACGAACGATTTAGTGCGGAAATTTCAAATGGATCGGCTAGTTAAAGTGATAATTCTAAGCTGATCATTGGTGCTCATTGAGTAAAGGCATTGAGATGAAGCAAAATGCATGGCATCACGCAGTTTTTTCTAGCTTAGATTACTTGAACGCTTTTTCGTATCTATTTCTATCTCAAATTTTGTCACAATATAGAAAATTGAGCTAGCTTAACGCGGGCATTGGATTTCTGTCATTATGAGCTATATATCCAAAGATATGTACGATTTCTTGCAAACATGTCAGGTGTATCTCCCAGTTATATTTATCCTTCTAAACTGATCTTCATGAAATTATATGCTATAAATCAAATGTTATAAACGGTTTAGTGGAAACATGTCAAGTTGATCGCCCAGTTAAATTGATCATTCTAAACTCATCATTGGTGTTCAGTGAGTAAAGACTTATAAATGAAACACCATGCATGGCATCACGTAGTTTTGGATAGATTGGATTACTTGAACACTTTTTTGTATAAATTTTTGTCTCAAATTTCGTCACAATATAGAAGATTTAGCTAACTTAACGTGGCCATTGGATTCGTGTCATTGTGAGCTCTAAGTCAAAAGTTACAGATGATTTAGTGTAGAGATGTCAAGGTGAGCGGCCAATTAAACTGATCATTATAAACTGATCATTGGTGCTCATTGAGTTAAGACTTATAAATGAAGCTTAATGCATGACATCACGCAGTTCGGGATAGATTGGATTACTTGGATGCATGACATCACGCAGTTCGGGATAGATATGATTACTTGGACGCTTTGTCTTATCTATTTCTGTCTCAAATTTTGTTACAGTATAGAAAATTGAGTAAAGGCTTGGATTCGTGTCATTCTGAGTTAAAGTGATCATTCTTAACTGATCATTGGTGGTCATTTAGTAAATGCTTATAGATTAAGCATAATTCATGGTATCACCCAGTTTTGGCTAGAGTGGATTACTTGAATGCTTTTTGCGTCTGTTTCTTTCTCAAATTGTGTCACAATATAGAAAATTGAGCTAGCTTAACGTGGGCGTTGGATTCGTGTCATTCTGAGCTCTAAATCAAAAGTTAGGGACGATTTAGTGCAGACATCTCTATTTTATTGGCTAGTTAAAGTGATCATTCTAAATTGATCTTTGGTGCTCATTGAGTAAAGGCTTATAAATAATGCATAATGCATGGCATCACACAGTTTTTGTTAGGTATGATTACTTGAACGCTTTTTCGTATTTATTTTTGTCCCAAATTTTGTCACAATATAGAAATTTGAGGTACCTTAACGTAGGCATTGGATTCGTGTTATACTGAGCTCTAAATAACACATTACAGATGATTTACTGTAGACATGTCAAGTTGATCAGCTAATTAAAGTGATCATTCTAAACTGATCATTGGTGCTTATTAAGTAAACGCCTATAAATGAAACAAAAGCATGGGATCACGCAGGTTTGGATAGATTGGATTACTTCGATGTTTTGTTGTATCTAGTTCTGTCTCAAATTTTGTCACACTGTAGCAAATTGAGCTAACTTAACATGGGCATTGGATTTGTGTCATTCTGAGCTCTAAAATATAAGTTAAGGACAATTTAGTGCAGACATATCAAGTTGATCGGCTAGTTAAAGTGATCATTCTAAACTGATCATTGGTGCTCATTGAGTAAAGGCCTAGAAATGAGCATAATGCACGGCATCACGCAGTTTTGGTTAAATTGGATTACTTGAACGCTTTTTTGGTATATATTTTTATCTCAACTTTTGTCACAATATAGAAAATTGAGCTATCTTAACTTGGGCTTTGGATTCGTGTTATTCTGAGCTCTAAATAAAAAGTTATGAACGATTTAGTGCGGGCATGTCAAGTTTATCGCCTAGTTAAAGTGATCATTTTAAACTTATCATTTGTGCTCATTGAGTAAAGGCTTGTAGATGAAGCATAATGCATGGCATCATGCAGTTTTGCAGAGATTGGATTACTTGAATGCTTTTCTGTATCTCTTTTTATCTCAAAATTCCTCACAATATAGAAAATTGAGCTAGGTTAATGTGGTCATTGGATTCATGTTATTCGGAGCTCTAAATCAAAAGTTACGGACGACTAAGTGCGGACATGTCAAGTTGACCGCCTAGTTAAAGTGATCATTCTATACTAATCATTTGTGCTCATTGAATAAAGTCTTATAAATGAAGCATAATGCAAGGCATCATGCAGTCTTGGTCAGATTGGATTACATGAATGATTTTTATATAAATTTCTGTCTCAAATTTTGTCCCAATATAGAAAACTGAGTTGGCTTAAGTTAGGCATCGGATTCGTGTCACTCGGAGCTCTAAATCAAAAGTTAGGGATGATCTGGTGCAGACATGTAAAGTTGATTGGCCAGTTAAAGTGATCATTCTAAACTGATCCTTGGTGCTCATTGAGTAAAGCTTAGAAATGAAGCATAATGCGTGGCATCACACAGTTTAGGTTAGATTGGATTACTTGAACACTTTTTCGTATCTATTTTCATCTCAAATTTTGTCACAATATAGAAAATTGAGCTAGATTAACGTGGGGGTTGGATTCGTGTTATTCTGAGCCTAAATCAAAAGTTACAGACGATTTAATGCGGACATGTTAAGTTTATCGGCCAGTTAAAGTGGTCATTCTAAACTGATCTTTGGTGCTCATTGAGTAAAGGCTTATAAATGAAGCATTATGCATGCCATCATGCAGTTTTGGCTAGATTGGATTACTTGAACACTTTTTCGTGTCTATTTCTGTCTCAAATTTTGTCAAAATATAGAAAATTGAGCTAGCTTAACTTGGGATTGGATTTGGGTCACTCTGAGCTCTAAATCAAAAGTTACAGATGATTTAGTGCGGGCATGTCAAGTGTATCTGCCAGTTAAAGTGATTTTTCTAAAGTGATCATTGGTACTCATTGAATAAATGCATATAAATGAAGCATAATGTATGACATCACATAGTTCAGGTTAGATTGGATTACATGGACGCTTTGTTGTTTCTATTTCTGTCTAAAAGTTTTTCAAAATATAGAAAATTGATCTAGCTTAACATAGGCATTTGGTTCGTGTCATTCGAAGCTCTAAATCAAAAGTGCGGACATGTCAAGTTGATCGCCAAGTTAAATTGATCATTCTAAGCTGATCATTGGTGCAAATTGATTAATGGCTTATAAATGAGGCATAATGCATGACATCACGTAGTTGAGGAAAGATTTGAATAGTTGGATGACTTGCCGAAGCAATTTTAGTCTTAAATTTGATCACAATATAAAAACAATTAAGCTAGCTTAACGTGGGCATTGGATTCGTGTCATTCTGAGCTCTACATCAAAACTTACGGACGATTTAGTGCGGAAATTTCAAATGGATCGGCTAGTTAAAGTGATAATTCTAAGCTGATCATTGGTGCTCATTGAGTAAAGGCATTGAGATGAAGCAAAATGCATGGCATCACGTAGTTTTTTCTGGCTTAGATTACTTGAACGCTTTTTCGTATCTATTTCTATCTCAAATTTTGTCACAATATAGAAAATTGAGCTAGCTTAACGCGGGCATTGGATTTCTGTCATTATGAGCTATATATCCAAAGTTATGTACGATTTCTTGCAAACATGTCAAGTGTATCTCGCAGTTATATTGATCATTCTAAACTGATCTTCATGACATTATACACTATAAATCAAATGTTATGCATGATTTAGTGGAAACATGTCAAGTTGATCGCCCAGTTAAATTGACCATTCTAAACTCATCATTGGTGTTCAGTGAGTAAAGACTTATAAATGAAACACCATGCACGGCATCACGTAGTTTTGGATAGATTGGATTACTTGAACACTTTTTTGTATCAATTTTTGTCTCAAATTTCGTCACAATATAGAAGATTTAGCTAGCTTAACGTGGCCATTGGATTCGTGTCATTGTGAGCTCTAAATCAAAAGTTTCGGATGATTTATTGTAGAGATGTCAAGTTGATCGGCCAATTAAACTGATCATTCTAAACTGATCATTGGTGCTCATTGTGTTAAGGCTTATAAATGAAGCATAATGCATGACATCACGCAGTTCGGGATAGATTGGATTACTTGGATGCTTTGTCTTATCTATTTCTGTCTCAAATTTTGTCACAATATAGAAAATTGAACTACCTTAACGTAGGCATTGGATTCGTGTTATACTGAGCTCTAAGTAAAAAGTTACAGACAATTTAATGTAGACATGTGAAGTTGATCACCTAATTAAAGTGATCATTCTAAACTGATCATCGGTGCTCATTAAGTAAACGCTTATAAATGAAACAAAAAGAATGGGATCACGATGTTTGGGATAGATTGGATTACTTTGATGCTTTGTCATATCTAGTTCTGTCTCAAATTTTGTCACAATATAAAAAATTGAGCTAACTTAACGTAGGCATTGGATTTGTGTCATTCTGAGCTCTAAAATATAAGTTAAGGACAATTTAGTGCAGACATATCAAGTTGATCAGCCAGTTAAGTGATCATTCTAAACTTATCATTGGTGCTCATTGAGTAAAGGCCTAGAAATAAGCATAATGCATGGCATCACGCAGTTTTGGTTAAATTGGATTACTTGAACGCTTTTTCGTATATATTTTTGTCTCAACTTTTGTCACAATATAGAAAATTGAGCTATCTTAACTTGGGCTTTCGATTCTTGTTATTTTGAGCTCTAAATAAAAAGTTACGAACGATTTAGTGCGGGCATGTCAAGTGTATCTGCCAGTTAAAGTGATTTTTCTAAAGTGATCATTGGTACTCATTCAATAAATGCATATAAATGAAGCATAATGTATGACATCACATAGTTCAGGTTAGATTGGGTTACATGGACGCTTTGTTGTTTCTATTTCTGTCTAAAAGTTTTTCACAATATAGAAAATTGATCTACCTTAACATAGGCATTTGGTTCGTGTCATTCGAAGGTCTAAATCAAAAGTGCGGACATGTCACGTTGATTGCCCAGTTAAATTGATCATTCTAAGCTGATCATTGGTGCAAATTGATTAAGGGCTTATAAATGAAGCATAATGCATGACATCACGTAGTTGAGGAAAGATTTGAATACTTGGATGACTTGCCGAAGCAATTTTAGTCTTAAATTTGATCACAATATAAAAACAATTGAGCTAGCTTAACGTGGGCATTGGATTTGTGTCATTCTGAGCTCTACATCAAAAATTACGGACGATTTAGTGTGGAAATTTCAAATGGATCGGCTAGTTAAAGTGATAATTCTAAGCTGATCATTGGTGCTCATTGAGTAAAGGCATTGAGATGAAGCAAAATGCATGGTATCACGCAGTTTTTTCTAGCTTAGATTACTTGAACGCTTTTTCGTATCTATTTCTATCTCAAATTTTGTCATGATATAGAAAATTGAGCTAGCTTAACGCGGGCATTGGATTTCTGTCATTATGGGCTATATATCCAAAGTTATGTATGACTTCTTGCAAACATGTCAAGTGTATCTCGCAGTTATATTGTTCATTCTAAACTGATCTTCATGACGTTATACGCTATAAATCAAATGTTATGCACGATTTAGTGGAGACATGTCAAGTTGATCGCCCAGTTAAATTGATCATTCTAAACTCATCATTGGTGTTCAGTGAGTAAAGACTTATAAATGAAACACCATGCATGGCATCACGTAGTTTTGGATAGATTGGATTACTTGAACACTTTTTTGTATCAATTTTTGTCTCAAATTTCGTCACAATATAGAAGATTTAGCTAGCTTAACGTGGCCATTGGATTCGTGTCATTGTGAGCTCTAAATCAAAAGTTACGGATGATTTAGTGCAGATATGTCAAGTTGATCGGCCAATTAAACTTATCATTCTAATCTGATCATTGGTGCTCATTGAGTTATGGCTTATAAATGAAGTTTAATGCATGACATCACGCAGTTCGGGATAGATTGGATTACTTGGACGCTTTGTCTTATCTATTTCTGTCTCAAATTTTGTTACAGTTAGAAAATTGATTAAAGGCTTGGATTCGTGTCATTCTGAGTTAAACTAATCATTCTTAACTGATCATTGGTGGTCATTGAGTAAATGCTTATAGATTAAGCATAATTCATGGCATCACCCAGTTTTGGCTAGATTGGATTACTTGAACGCTTTTTGCGTCTGTTTCTTTCTCAAATTGTGTCACAATATAGAAAATTGAGCTAGCTTAACGTGGACATTGGATTCGTGTCATTCTGAGCTCTAAATCAAAAGTTAGGGACGATTTAGTGCGTACATGTCTATTTTATTGGCCAGTTAAAGTGATCATTCTAAACTGACCTTTGGTGCTCATTGAGTAAAGGCTTTTAAATAAT
The DNA here is from genome assembly GCA_018901935.1 of Pugionium cornutum. NCBI lineage: Eukaryota > Viridiplantae > Streptophyta > Magnoliopsida > Brassicales > Brassicaceae > Pugionium > Pugionium cornutum. Next base: position 28,542,786 of record CM032163.1, read on the forward strand.
GCATAATGCATGGCATCACACAGTTTTTGTTAGATATGATTACTTGAACGCTTTTTCGTATTTATTTTTGTCCCAAATTTTGTCACAATATAGAAATTTGAGGTACCTTAACGTAGGCATTGGATTCGTGTTATACTGAGCTCTAAATAAAACGTTACAGACGATTTACTGTAAACATGTCAAGTTGATCACCTAATTAAAGTGATCATTCTAAACTAATCATTGGTGCTCATTAAGTAAACACTTATAAATGAAACAAAAAGCATGGGATCACGCAGTTTGGGATAGATTGGATTACTTCGATGTTTTGTTGTATCTAGTTCTGTCTCAAATTTTGTCACAATATAAAAAATTGAGCTAACTTAACATGGGCATTGGATTTGTGTCATTCTAAGCTCTAAAATATAAGTTAAGGACAATTTAGTGCAGACATATCAAGTTGATCGGCTAGTTAAAGTGATCATTCTAAACTGATCATTGGTGCTCATTGAGTAAAGGCCTAGAAATGAGCATAATGCATGGCATCACGCAATTTTGGTTAAATTGGATTACTTGAACGCTTTTTTGGTATATATTTTTGTCTCAACTTTTGTCACAATATAGAAAATTGAGCTATCTTAACTTGGGCTTTGGATTCGTGTTATTCTGAGCTCTAAATAAAAAGTTACGAACGATTTAGGGCGGGCATGTCAATTTATCGCCTAGTTAAAGTGATCATTTTAAACTTATCATTTGTGCTCATTGAGTAAAGGCTTGTAGATGAAGCATAATGGATGGTATCATGCAGTTTTGCATAGATTGGATTACTTGAATGCTTTTCTATATCTATTTTTATCTCAAATTCCTCACAATATAGAAACTTGAGCTAGTTTAATGTCGTCATTGGATTCATGTTATTCGGAGCTCTAAATCAAAAGTTACGGATGATTTAGTGTGGACATGTCAAGTTGACCGCCTAGTTAAAGTGATCATTCTAAACTGATCATTTGTTCTCATTGAATAAAGTCTTATAAATGAAGCATAATGCAAGGCATCACGCAGTCTTGGTCAGATTGGATTACTTGAATGATTTTTATATAAATTTCTGTCTCAAATTTTGTCCCAATATAGAAAACTGAGCTAGCTTAAGTTAGGCATTGGATTCGTATCATTCGGAGCTCTAACTCCAAAGTTAGGGATGATTTGGTGCGGACATGTAAAGTTGATTGGCCAGTTAAAGTGATCATTCTAAACTGATCATTGGTGCTCATTGAGTAAAGGCTTAGAAATGAATCATAATGTGTGGCATCACACAGTTTTGGTTAGATTGGATTACATAAAACGCTTTTTCGTATCTATTTTCGTCTCAAATTTTGTCACAATATAGAAAATTGAGCTAGATTAACGTGGAGGTTGGATTCGTGTTATTTTGAGCCTAAATCAAAAGTTACAGACGATTTAATGAAGACATAACAAGTTGATCGGCCAGTTAAAGTGGTCATTCTAAACTGATCATTGGTGCTCATTGAGTAAAGGCTTATAAATGAAGCAGTATGCATGGCATCATACAGTTTTGGCTAGATTGGATTACTTGAACACTTTTTCGTATCTATTTCTGTCTCAAATTTTGTCAAAATACAGAAAATTGAGCTAGCTTAACTTGGGATTGGATTTGGGTCACTCTGAGCTCTAAATCAAAAGTTACAGATGATTTAGTGCGGGCATGTCAAGTGTATCGGCCAGTTAAAGTGATTTTTCGAAAGTGATCATTGGTACTCATTGAATAAAGGCATATAAATGAAGCATAATGTATGACATCACATAGTTCAGGTTAGATTGGATTACATGGACGCTTTGTTGTTTCTATTTCTGTCTAAATTTTTTTCACAATATAGAAAATTGATCTACCTTAACGTAGGCATTTGGTTCGTGTCATTCTATGCTCTAAATCAAAAGTGCGGACATGTCAAGTTGATCGCAAAGTTAAATTGATCATTCTAAGCTGATCATTGGTGCAAATTGATTAATGGCTTATAAATGAAGCATAATGCATGACATCACGTACTTTTGGAAAGATTTGAATACTTGGATGACTTGCTGAAGCAATTTTAGACTTAAATTTGATCACAATATAAAAAACTTGAGCTAGCTTAACGTGGCCATTGGATTCGTGTCATTCTGAGCTCTATATCAAAAGTTACGGACGATTTAGTGCGGAAATTTCAAGTGGATCGGCATGTTAAAGTGACTATTCTAAGATGATCGTTGGTGCTCATTGACTAAAGGCATTGAAATGAAGCAAAATGCATGGCATCATGCAGTTTTTTCTAGCTTAGATTACTTGAACGCTTTTTAGTATCTATTTCTATCTCAAATTTTGTCACAATATAGAAAATTGAGCTTGCTTAACGCGGGCATTGGTTTCTGTCATTGTGAGCTATATATTTAAAGTTCTGTACGATTTATTGGAAACAAGTCAAGTGTGTCTCCCAGTTATATTGATCATTCTAAACTGATCTTCATGACATTATACGCTATAAATCAAAAGTTATGGACGATTTAGTGGAAACATGTCAAGTTGATCGCCCAGTTAAATTGATCATTCTAAACTCATCATTGGTGCTCACTGAGTAAAGACTTATAAATGAAACACCATGCATGGCATCACGTAGTTTTGGATAGATTGGATTACTTGAAAACTTTTTTGTATCAATTTTTGTCTCAAATTTCGTCACAATATAGAAGATTTAGCTAGCTTAACGTGGCCATTGGATTCGTGTCATTGTGAGCTCTAAATCAAAAGTTACGGATGATTTAGTGCAGAGATGTCAAGTTGATCGGCCAATTAAACTGATCATTCTAAACTGATCATTGGTGCTCATTGAGTTAAGGCTTATAAATGAAGCATAATGCATGAAATCACGCAGTTCGGGATAGATTGGATTACTTGCACGCTTTTTCTTATCTATTTCTGTCTCAAATTTTGTTACAATATAGAAAATTGAGTAAACGCTTGGATTCGTGTCATTCGGAGTTAAAGTGATCATTCTTAACTGATCATAGGTGGTCATTGAGTAAATGCTTATAAATTAATCACAATTCATGGCATAACGCAGTTTTGGCTAGATTGGATTACTTGGACGCTTTTTTGTGTCTGTTTCTGTTTCAAATTGTGTCACAATATAGAAAATTGAGCTAGCTTAACGTGAGAATTGGATTCGTGTCATTCTGAGCTCTAAATCAAAACTTAGGGATGATTTAGTGCGGATATGTCAATTTGAATTGATGATTCTAAACTGATCATTGGTGCTCATTGAGTAAAGGCTTTTAAATGAAGCATAATGCATGGTATCACACAGTTTTGGCTAGATTGGATTACTTGAATGCTTTTCGTATTTATTTTTGTCTCAAATTTTATCACAATATAGAAAATTGAGTTACCTTAACGTAGCCATTGGATTCGTGTTATACTGAGCTCTAAATAAAAAGTTACAGACGATTTACTGCAGACATGTCAAGTTGATCAAAGTGATCATTCTAAACTGATCATTGGTGCTCATAAAGTAAACGCTTATAAATGGACCAAAAGCATGGGATAACGTAGTTCGGGATAGAATTGGATTACTTGGACGCTTTGTCGTATCAAGTTCTGTCTCAAATTTTGTCACAATATAGAAAATTTAGATAACTTAACGTGGGCATTGGATTTGTGTCATTCTGAGCTCTAAAATATAAGTTAAGTACGATTTAGTGTAGACATGTCAAGTTGATCAGCCAATTAAAGTGATCATACTAAACTGATCATTGGTTCTCATTGAGTAAAGGCTTAGAAATGAAGCATAATGCATGGCATCACGCAGTTTGGGTTAAATTGGATTACTTGATTGCTTTTTCGTATATATTTTTGTCTCAAATTTTGTCACAATATAGAAAATTGAGCTATGTTAACTTGGGCTCTGGATTCACGTTATTCTGAGCTCCAAAGCGAAAGTTACGAAACATTTAGTGTGGACATGTCAAGTTGATCGCCTTGTTAAAGTAATCATTTTAAACTGATCATTTGTGCTCATTGAATAAAAGCTTATAAATAAAGCATAATGCATGGCATCATGCAGTTTTCCATAGAATGGATTAGTTGAATGCTTTTCTGTATCTATTTTTGTCTCAAAATTCGTCACAATATAGAAAATTGAGCAAGCTTAACGTGGGCATTGGATTCATGTTATTCTGAGCTCTAAATCAAACGTTACGGACGATTTAGTGCGGACACGTCAAGTTGACCGCCTAGTTAAAGTGATCATTTTAAACTGATCATTTGTGCTCATTGAATAAAGTCTTATAAATGAAGCATAATGCAAGGCATCATGCAGTTTTGGTTCGATTGGATTACTTGAATGATTTTTTATATAAATTTATGTCTCAAATTTTGTCACAATATAAAAAACTGAGCTAGCTTAAGTAAGGGATGGGATTCGTTTCATTCGGAGCTCTAAATCAAAAGTTAAGGTGTATTTGGTGCGGACATGTCAAGTTGATCGGCCAGTTAAAGCGATCATTCTGAATTGATCATTGGTGCTCATTAAGTAAAGGCTTAGAAATAAAGCATAATGCGTGGCATCACGGAGTTCTGGCTATATTGGATTACTTGTTTTTGTATCTATTTCTGTCTCAAGTTTTGTGAAAATATAGAAAATTGAGCTAGCTTAACGTGGGCATTGGATCCGTGTCATTGTGAGCTATAAATCATAAGTTACGAACGATTTAGTGCGGATATGTCAAGTTGATCGGCCAGTTAAAGTGATCATTCTTAAATGATCATTGGTGCTTATTGAGTAAAGGCTTATAAATGAAGTATAATGCATGGCATCACACATTTTTGGTTAGATTGGATTACTAGAATGATTTTTTATATATATTTTTGTCTCAAATTTTGTCCCAATATAGAAACTTGAGCTAGCTTAAGGTAAGAATTCGATTCGTGTCATTTTGAGCTCTAAATCAAAAGTTAGGGATGATTTGCTGCGGACATGTCAAATTGATCGGCCATTTAAAGTGATCATTCTAACCTGATCATTGGTGCTCATTGAGTAAAGGCTTAGAAATGAAGTATAATGCATGGCATCACGCAGTTTTGGTTAGATTGGATTACTTGAATGCTTTTTCGTATATATTTTCGTCTCTAATTTTTTCACAATTTAGAAAATTGAGCTAGCGTATCGTAGGCATTGGATTTGTTTCATTCTGAGCTCTAAATCAAAAGTTAGGGATGATTTAGTGCGGACATGTCAAGTTGATCGGCCAGTTAAAGTGATCATTCTAAATTGAGCATTGGTTCTCATTGAATTGATTACTTGGATGCTTTTTCGTATCTATTTCTGTCTCAATTTTTGTCACAATATAGAAAATTGAGCTAGCTTAACATGGGCATTGGATTCGTGTCATTATGAGCTCTAAATCAAAAGTTACATATGATTTAGTGCGGACATGTCAAGTTGATCGGCTAGTTAAAGTGATCATTGGTGCGAATTAAGTAAAGCCTTATAAATGAAGCATAAAACATGGCATCGGGTACTTTGGGATAGATTGGATTACTTGGACGCTTTGTCGTCTCTATTTCTGTCTAAAATTTTGTCGAAATACAGAAAATTGAGCTAGCTTAACAAGGGCATTGGATTCTTGTCATTCTGAGTTCTGAATCAAAAGCTCTAGACGATTTAGTGCGAACATGTCAAGTTGATTAGCCAGTTAAAATGATCATTCTAAAATGATCATTGGTGCTTATTAAGTAAAGGCTTATAAATGAAGCATAAGGCTTGGCATCACGCAGTTTGGGATAGATTGGATTACTTGGACGCTTTTTTGTCTCTAGTTCTGTCTCAAAATTTGTCAATCTATAGAACATATATCTAGTTTAACGTGGGCATTGGATTCGTGTCATTCTATGCTAAAAATCAAAAGTTACGGACGATTTAGTGGGGACATGTCAAGTTGATTGGCTAGTTAATATGATTATTCTAAGCTGATCATTGTAACTCATTAAGCAAAGGATTATAAATGAAGCATAATTCTTGGCATCACACAGTTTTGGATAGATTAGATTACTTGGAAGCTTTCTCGTGTCTATTTATGTCTCAAATTTTGTTACAAATAGAAAATTGACCTACCGTAACGTGGGCATTGTGTTCGTGTCATTCCAACCTCTAAATCAAAAGTTACGGATGATTTAGTACGGACATGTCAAGTTAAGTGGCCAGTTAAAGTGATCATTCTAAACTGATCATTCTAAACTGATCATTGGTGCTTATTAATTAAAGGCTTATAAGTGAAACATAATGCATGATATCAAGCAGTTTTGATAGATTGGATTAGTTGGATGCTTTGTCGTCTTTATTTCTGTATAAAATTTTGTTACAATATAGAATATTGAGGTAGTTTAACGTGGGCATGGGATTCGTGTCATTCTTTGCTCTAAATAAAAAGTTGCGAACGATTTAGTGCGGACATGTCAAGTTTATTGGCCAGTTAAAGTGATCATTCTAAACTCATCATTGGTGCTCATTATGTAAAGGCTTATGAATGAAGCATAATGCAGGGCATCACACAGTTTAAGATAGATTGGGTTACTTGGACGCTTTGTCGTCTCTATTTATGTCTCAAATTTTGTCAAACCATAGAAAATTGAGCTAGCTTAATGTGGACATTGGATTCATTTCATTCTGAGGTCTAAATCAAAAGTTGTAGACGGTTTAGTGCGGACATGCCAAGTTGATAGGACAGTTAAAATGATCATTCTAAAATGATAATTGGTGCTCATTAAGTAAAAGCTTATAAATGAAGCGTAAGGCATGTCATCACGCAGTATGTGATAGATTGGATTACTTGGACGCTTTGTCGTGTCTACTTCTGTCTCAAAATTTGTCCAAATATAGAATATTTATCTAGCTTATCGGGGGCATTGGATTCGTGTCATTCTGAGCTGAGAATCAAATGTTACAAACGATTCAGTGTGTACATGTCAATTTGATCGGGCTGTTAAATTGATTATTCTAAAGTGATCATTGCTGCTCATTGAGTAAATGCTTATAAATGAAGTATAATAAATGGCATCACACTATTTTGGATAGATTGGATTACTTGGAAGCTTTGTCGTCTATATTTTTGTCTCAAATTTTGTTACAATATAGAAAATTGAGCTAGTTTAATGTGGGCATTTGATTCGTGTCATTCTAAGCTCTAAATCAAAAGTTATAGACGATTTAGTGCAGAAATGACAAGTTGATCGGCCAATTAAAGTGATCATTCTAAACTGATCATTGGTGCTCATTAAATAAAGGCTTATAAATGAAGCATAATGAATGCATGGCATCACACAGTTTTGGATAGATTGGATTACTTGGACGCTTTCTCATCTCTATTTCTGTCTCAAATTTTGTCAAACCATAGAAAATTTAGCTAGCTTAACGTGGACATTGGATTCATATCATTCTGAGCTCTAAATCAAAAGTTATAGACGATTTAATGCGGACATGCCAAGTTGATCGGCCAGTTAAAATGATCATTTGAATATGATAATTGGTGCTATTCGGTAAAGGCTTATAAATGAAACATAATGCATGGCATCACCCAGTTTTGGATAGATTGGATTACTTGGAATCTTTGTCGTGTCTATTTTTGTCACCAATTTTGCTACAATATAGAAAATTGAGCTAGTTTAACGTAGACATTAGATTCGTGTCATGCTAAGCTCTAAATCAAAAGTTGCAGACGACTTAGTGCGGACATGTCAAGTTTATCGGCCGGCTAAAGTGATCATTCTAAACTCATCATTGGTGCTCATTACGTAAAGGCTTATAAATGAAGCATAATGCATGGCATCACACAGTTTTGGATAGATTGGATAACTTGGACGATTTCTCGTCTCTATTTCTGTCTCGAATTTCGTTAAACCATAGAATAATGAGCTAGCTTAATGTGGGTATTCGATTCGTGTCATTCTGAGCTCAAAATCAAAAGTTACAAACGATTTAGTGCGTACATGTCAAGTTGATCCACCAGTTAATATGATAATTCCAAACTGATCATTGTTGCTCGTTGAGTAAATGCTTATAAATAAAGCCACACAGTTTTGGATAGATTGGATCACTTGGAAGCTTTGTCGTGTCTATTTTAGTCTTAAATTTTGTTACAATATAGAAAATTGAGATATCTTAATGTGGGCATTGGATTCCTGTAATTCTGAGCTCTAAATCAAAAGTTACAAACGTGATTTAGTTCCGACATGTCAAGTTGAGTGGCCAATTAAAGTGATCATTCTAAACTAATCATTGGTGCTCATTAAGTAAAAGCTTATAAATGAAGCATAATGCATGGCATCAAGCAGTTTGGATAGATTGGATTACTTGGATTCTTTGTCGTCTCTATTTCTGTCTCAAATTTTCTCAAAATATAGAAAATTGAGCTAGCTTAACGTGGGCATTAGATTCGTTTCATTCTATACTTTAAATCGAAAATCACGGACGATTTAGTGCGGACATGTCAAGTTGATCTGCCAGTTAAAGTAATCATTATAAACTGATCATTGGTGTTCATTAAGAAATGTCATGTCATCACGCAGTTTGTGATAGATTGGATTACTTGGTCGCTTTGTCTTATCTACTTCTATCTCAAAATTTGTCAAAATATAGAAAATTTATCTAGCTTAATGTGGGCATTGGATTCATATAATTTTGAGCTTAAAATCAAGTGTTACGGACGATTTTTAGTGCGGACATGTTAAGTTGATCGACCATTTAAAGTGATCATTCTAAACTGATCATTGGTGCTCTTTACGTAAAGGCTTATAAATGACGCATAATGCATGGCATCAAGCAGTTTGGATAGATTTGATTACTTGGAAGCTTTGTCGTCTCTATTTTTTGTCTCAAATTTTGTCAAAATATAGAAAATTAAGCTAGCTTAACATGGGAACTGGATTCGTGTTAGTTTGAGCTCTAAATCAAAAGTTACAAATGATTTAGTGTGGGCATGTCAAGTTGGTCGCCCTTTTAAAGTGATCATTCTAAACTGATCATTGGTGCTCATTGAGTAAAGGCTTATAAATGAAGCATAATGCATGGCATCACACAGTTTTGGATAGATTAGATAACTTTGATACTTTATTGTATCTATTTCTGTCTCAATTTTTGTTATACTATAGAAATTGAGCTAGCTAAACGTGGGCATTGCATTCTTGAGTTTCTGAGGTATAAATCAAAAGCTACATACGATTTAGTGCGGACATGTCAAGTTGATCGTCTAGTTAAAGTGATCATTCTAAACTGGTTATTCGTACTTATTACATAAAGGCTTATAAATGAAGCATAATGCATGGCATCAAGCAGTTTGGATAGATTGGATTACATGGACGCTTTGTCTTCTCTATTTGTGTTTAAAACTTTGTCAGAATATAGAAAATTGAACTAGCTTAACATGGGTTTTCAATTCTTGTCATTCTGAGGTATAAATCAATAGTTATTGATGATATAGTGCGTACATGTCAAGTTGATAGATCAGTTAAAGTGATCATTCTAAACTGATCATTGGTGCTCATTGAGTAAAGGCTTAAAAATGAAGCACAATGCATGGCACCACACAGTTTTGGATAGATTGGATTACTTGGATCATTTTTCATATCTAGTTCTGTCTCAGATTTTTTCCCAATATAGAAAATTGAACTAGCTTAATATGGACATAGGATTCGTGTAATTCTGAGGTACTAATCAAAAGTTATGGACGATTTAGTGCATACATGATAAGTTGATCAGGCAGTTAAAATGATCATTCCGAACTGATCATTGGTGCTCATTGAGTAAAAGCTTATAAATGAAAAATAATGCATGGCATTACGCAGTTTGGGATGGTTTGGATTATTTGGACGCTTTGTCGTATCTATTTCTGTCTCAAATTTTGTCACAATATATAAAATGGAGTTAGCTTAACGGGGGCATTGGATTCGTGTCATTCAGATTTCTAAATCAAAAGTTACGGACGATTTTTGGTGCAGACATGTCAAATTGATTGGCCAGTTCAAGTGATCATTTTCAACTGATCATTGGTGCTCATTAAGTAAGGGCTTATAAATGATGGATAATGCATGTCATCAAGCAGTTTGGATAGATTTGATTACTTGGACGCTTTGTCATCTCTCTTTCTGTCCTAAGTTTTTTCAAAATATAGAAAATTGATCTAGTTTAACGTGGGCATTGGATTTGTATTAGCTTGAGCTCTAAATCAAAATTTACCAACAATTTAGTGCGGATAAGTCAAGTGGATCGGCCAATTAAAGTGATCATTCTAAACTCTTCATTGGTGCTCAGTGAGTAAAGACTTATAAATGAAACACCATGCATGGCATCACGCAGTTTCTGATAGATTGGATTACTTGAACAGTTTTTTGTATCAATTTCTGTCTCAAATTTCATGACAATATAGAAACTTTAGCTAGCTTAACGTGGCCATTGGATTCGTTTCATTGTCAGCTCTAAATCAAAAGTTACGGATGATTTAGTGCAGAGTTGTCAAGTTGATCGGCCAATTAAACTGATCATTCTAAACTGATCATTGGTGCTCATTGAGTTAAGGCTTATAAATGAAGCATAATGCGTGACATCACGTAGTTCGGGATAGATTGTATTACTCGGACGCTTTGTCTTATCTATTTCATTCTAAAATTTTGGTACAATATAGAAAATTGAGTAAAGGCTTGGATTCGTGCCATTCTGAGTTAAAGTGATCATTCTTAACTGATCATTAGAGGTCATTGAGTAAATGCTTATAAATTAAGCATAATTCATGGCATCACGCAGTTTTGGCTAGATTGGATTACTTAAATGCTTTTTTGTGTCTGTTTCTGTCTCAAATTTTGTCACAATATAGAACATTGAGCTAGCTTAACATAGGCATTAGATTCATGTCATTCTGAGCTCTAAATCAAAAGTTAGGGACGATGTAGTGCGGACATGTCTATTTTAATGGCCAGTTAAAGTGATCATTGTAAACTGATCATTAGTGCTCATTGAGTAAAGGCTTATAAATGAAGCATAATGCATGTCATCACACAGTTTTGGCTAGATTGGATTACTTGAACGCTTTTTCATATTTATTTTTGTCCTAAATTTTGTCACAATATAGAAAATTGAGCTACCTTAACGTAGCCATTGGATTCATGTTATACTGAGCTCTAAATAAAACGTTATGGACGATTTACTGCAGACATGTCAAGTTGATCACCTAGTTAAAGTGATCATTCTAAACTGATCATTGGTGCTCATTAAGTAAACGCTTATAAATGAAGCAAAAAGCATGGGATCACGTAGTTCGGGATAGAATTGGATTACTTGGAGGCTTTGACGTATCTAGTTATGTCTCAAATTTTGTCACAATATAGAAAATTGAGCTAACTTAACGTGGGCATTGGATTTGTGTCATTCTGAGCTCTAAAATATAAGTTAAGGACGATTTAGTGCAAGTCAAGTTGATCGGCCAGTTAAAGTGATCATTCTAAACTAATCATTGGTTCTCATTGAGTAAAGGCTTAGAAATGAAGCATGATGCATGGCATCATGCAGTTTTGGTTAAATTGGATTACTTGAACGCTTTTTCGTATATATTTTTGTCTCAAATTTTGTCACAATATAGAAAATTGAGCTATCTTAACCTAGGCTTTGGATTTGCTTTATTCTGAGCTCCAAAGCAAAAGTTATGAACGATTTAGTGCGGACATGTCAAGTTGATCACCTAGTTAAAGTAATCATTCTAAACTGATCATTTGTGCTCATTGAGTAAAAGCTTATAAATGAAGCATAATGCATGCCATCATGCAGTTTTGCATAGATTGGATTACTTGAATGCTTTGCAGTATCTATTTTTGTCTCAAAATTCGTCACAATATAGAAAATTGAGCAAGCTTAATGTGGGCATTGGATTCATCTTATTCAGAGCTCTTAATCAAAAGTTACGGCGATTTAGTGTGTACATGTCAAGTTGACCGCCTAGTTAAAGTGATCATTTTAAACTGATCATTTGTGCTCATTGAATAAAGTCTTATAAATTAAGCATAATGCAAGGCATCATGCAGTTTTGGTTAGATTGGATTACTTGAATGATTTTTTATATAAATTTCTGTCTCAAATTTTGTCACAATATAGAAAACTGAGCTAGCTTAAGTTAGGGATGGGATTTGTGTCATTCTGAGCTCTAAATCAAAAGTAAGGGATGATTTGGTGCGGACATATCATGCTGATCGGCGAGTTAAAGTGATCATTCTGAACTGATCATTTGTGCTCATTAAGTAAAAGCTTAGAAATGAAGCATAATGGGTGGCATCATGCAGTTTTGGTTAGATTGGATAACTTGAACTCTTTTTCGTATCTTTTTCGTCTCAAACTTTCTCACAATTTAGAAAATTTATCTAGCTTAACGTAGGCATTGGATTTGTGTCATTTTGAGCTCTAAAGTTAGGGATGATTTACTACAGACATGTTAAGTTGATTGGCTAGTTAAAGTGATCATTCTAAACTGATAATTGGTTCTCATTGATTTAAGGCTTAGAAATGAACCATAATGCATGGCATCACGCATTTTTGGTTATATTGGATTACTTGAACGTTTTTTCGTATCTATTTTTGTCTCAAATTTTGTCACAATATAGCAAATTGAGCTAACTTAACATGGACATTGGATTTGTGTTTTTCTGAGCTCTAAATCAAAAGTTAAGCACAATTTAGTGCAAACATGTCATGTTGATCGCCTAGTTAAAGTGATCATTCTAAACTAATATTTGTGCTCATTGAATAAAGACTTATAAATGAAACATAATGCATGGCATCACACAGTTTTGGCTATATTGGTTTACTTGAACACTTTTTGTATCTATTTCTGTCTAAAGTTTTATCACAATATAGAAAATTGAGCTAGCTTAATGTGGGCATTGGATCCGTGTCATTCTGAGCTATAAATCATAAGTTACGGACGATTTAGTGCGGATATGTCATGTTGATAGGCCAGTTAAAGAGATCATTCTTAAATGATCATTGGTGGTCATTAAGTAAAGGCTTATAAATGAAGCATAATGCATGGCATCACGCATTTTTGGTTAGATTGGATTACTTGAATGATTTTTTTTATAAATATTTATGTATCAAATTTTGTCAAAATATAGAAAATTGAGCTAGCTTAAGGTAGGAATTGGATTCGTGTCATTTTGAGCTCTAAATAAAAAGTTAGAGATGATTTGCTGCGGACATGTCAAAATTATCGGCCAGTTAAAGTGATCATTCTAAACTGATCATTGGAGTTCATTGAGTAAAGGCTTAGAAATGAAGCATGATGCATGGAATCACACAGTTTTGGTTAAATTAGATTACCTGAATTCTTTTTCGTATATATTTTCGTCTCAAATTTTTTTCACAATTTAGAAAATTGAGCTAGCTTATCGTAGGCATTGGATTCATTTCATTCTGAGTTCTAAATCAAAAGCTAGGGATGATTTAGTGCGGACATATCACGTTGATCGCCCTGTTAAAGTGATCATTATAAACTGATCATTGGTTATCATTGAGTAAAGGCTTAGAAATGAAGCATAATGCATGTCATCACGCAATTTTGGTTATATTGGATTATTTGAACGCTTTTTCGTATCTGTTTTTATCTCAAATTTTGTCACAATATAGAAAATTGAGCTAACTTAACATGGACATTGGATTCGCGTTATTCTGAGCTCTAAATCAAAAAATAAGGACAATTTAAAATGGACATGTCAAGTTGATCGGCCGGTTAAAGTGATCATTCTTAACTTCATTGGTGCTCATTGAGTAAAGGCTTATAAATGAAGCATAATGCTTGGGATCACGCAGTTTTGGTTATGTTCAATTACTTGAACGCGTTTTTTATATCTAATTTTGTCACAATATATAAAATTGAGCTAGTTTAACGTAGGAATTGGATTCGTGTTATTCGGAGCTCTAAATCAAAAGTTAGTGATGATTTAGTGCAAACATGTCAAGTTGATCGGCCAGATAAAGTGATCATTCTAAACTGATCATTGGTGCTCTTTGAGTAAAGGCTTAGAAATGAAGCATAGTGCATGGCATCACGTAGTTTTGGTTAGATTGGATTACTTGAACGCTTTTTCGTATATATTTTTGTCTCGAATTTTGTCACAATATAGAAATTGAGCTACCTTAACGTAGGCATTGGATTCGTGTCATTCTGAGCTCTAAATCAAAAGTTACGGATGATTTTGGTGCGGACATGTGAAGTTGATCGGCCAGTGAAAGTGATCATTCTAAACTGATTATTGGTGTTCATTGAGTAAAGGCTTAGAAATGAAGCATAATGCATGGCATCTCGCAGTTTTGGTTAGATTGGATTACTTGAACGCTTTTTGGTATATATTTTTGTCTCAAATTTTGTCACAATATAGAAATTCAGCTACCTTAACGTAGGCATTGGATTCGTGTCATTCTGAGCTCTAAATCAAAAGTTAGGGATGATTTTGGTGCGGATATGTCAAGTTGATCGGCCAGTTAAAATGATCATTCTAAACTGATTATTGGTGCTCATTGAGTAAAGCCTTAGAAATGAAGCATAATGCATGGCATCACGCAGTTTTGGTTAAATTGGATTAGTTGAACGCTTTTTCGTATCTATTTTCATCTTAAATTTTGTCACAATTTAGAAAATTGAGCTAGCTTAACGTAGGCATTGGATTAGTGTCGTTCTAAATCAAAAGTTAGGGATGATTTAGTGCGTACAGGTCAAGTTGATCGGCCAGTTAAAGTGATCATTCAAAGCTGATCATTGGTTCCCATTGAGTAAAGGCTTAGAAATGAAGCATAATGCATGACATCACACAGTTTTGGTTATATTGGATTACTTGAACGCTTTTTTGTATTTATTTTTGTCTCAAATTTTGTTACAATATAGAAAATTGAGCTAACTTATCATCGGCATTGGATTCGTGTCATTATGAGCTCTAAATCATAAGTTACAGACGATTTAATGCGGACATGTCAACTTGATCATTCTAAACTGATCATTTGTGCTCATTGAGTAAAGTCTTATAAATGAAGCATAATGCATGGCATCATGCAAGTTTTCATAGATTTGATTACTTGAATGCTTTTTTGTATCTATTTTTGTCAAAAATTTTGTCACAATATTGAAAATTGAGCTAGCTTAATGTGGGCATTGGATTCGTGTCATTCTTAGCTCTAAATCAAAAGTTATGGACGACTTAGTGCGGACATGTCAACTGGGTTGGCCAGTTAAAGTGATCATTCTAATCTGATCATTGGTGCTCATTAAGTAGAGGCATAAATGAAGCATAAAGTATGGCATGAAGCCGTTTGGATAGACTGGATTACTTGGATGCTTTGTCGCCTCTATTTCTATCTCAAATTATTGTCAAAATAGAGAAAACTGAGCTAGCTTAACGTGGGCATTGGATTCGTGTCATTCTGAGCTCTAAATCAAAAGTTAGTGACGATTTAATGCGGACATGTAAAGTTGATCGGCCAGTTAAAGTGATCATTCTAATCTGATCATTTGTGCTCATTGAGTAAAAGCTTATAAATGAATCATAATGCACGGGATCATGCACTTTTGGCTAGATTGGATTGCTTGCATACATTTTCGTATCTATTTCTATCTCATATTTTGTTACAATATAGAAAATTGAGCTAGCTTAACGTGGGCATTGGATTCGTGTGTTTATGAGCTCGAAATCCAAAGTTACAAACAAATTTAGTGTGGACATGTCAAGTTGATCGGCCAATTAAAGTGATAATTCTGAACTGATCATTGGTGCTCATTAAGTAAAGGCTTATAAATGAAGAATAAAGCATGGCATCACGCAGTTTAGGATAGATTGGATTACTTGGACTCTTTTTCGTCTCTTTTTCTGTCCCACAGTTTGTCAAAATATAGAAAATTGAGCTAGCTTAACGTCGACACTGGATTCGGGTCATTCTAAGACCTAAATCATAAGTTACAGATGATTTAGTGTGGACTTGTCAAGTTGATCGGCCAGTTAAAGTGATCATTCTAAATGGATCATTGGGGGTCATTGAGTAAAAGGTAATAAATGAAGAATAATGCATGGCATCACGCATATTGGGATGGAATTGATAACTTGGACGCTTTTTCGTATCTATCTGTGTCTCAAATTTTGTCACAGTATAGAAAATTGAGCTAGCTTAACATGGGCATTGGATTCGTGTCATTATGAGCTCTAAATCAAAAGTTACATGTGATTTAGTGCGGACATGTCAAGTTGATCGGCTAGTTAAAATGATCATTCTGAAATGTTCATTGGTGCTAATTAAGTAAAGCCTTATAAATGAAGCATAAAGCATGGCATCAGGTACTTGGGATAGATTGGATTACTTGAACGCTTTGTCCTCTCTATTTCTGTTTAAAATTTTGGCAAAATACAGAAAATTGATCTAGCTTAACAAGGGCATTGGATTCTTGTCATTCTGAGCTCTGAATCAAAAGTTCTAGACGATTTAGTGCGGACATATCAAGTTGATCGGCCAGTTAAAATGATCATTCTGAAATGATCATTGGTGCTTATTAAGTAAAGGCTTATAAATGAAGCATAAGGCTTGGCATCATCCAGTTTGGAAATAGGACTACTTGGACGCTTTTTTTGTCTCTAGTTCTATATCAAAATTTGTCAAACTACAGAAAATATATCTAGTTTAACTTGGGCATTGGATTCGTGTCATTCTATGCTCAAAATCAAAAGTTACGGACGATTTAGTGCGGACATGTCAAGTTGGTTGGCCAGTTAATATGATTATTCTAAACTGATCATTGTAACTCATTGAGTAAAGGATTATAAATGAAGTATAATTCTTGGCATCACACAGTTTTGGATAGCTTGGATTACTTGAAAGCTTTGTCGTGTCTATTTCTGTCTCAAATTTTGTTACAAATAGAAAATTGACCTACCGTAACGTGGGCATTGGATTCGTGTCATTCCAACCTCTAAATCAAAAGTTACGGACGATTTAGTACGGACATGTCAAGTTGAGTTTCCAGTTAAACTGATCATTCTAAACTAATCATTGGTGCTTATTAATTAAAGGCTTATAAGTGAAACATAATGCATGGCATCCAGCAGTTTTGATAGATTGGATTAGTTGGATGCTTTGTCGTCTTTATTTATGTCTAAGGTTTTGTTATAATATAGAAAATTGAGCTAGTTTAACGTGGGCATGGGATTCGTGTCATTCTTTGCAATAAATCAAACGTTGCGAACGATTTATTGCGAACATGTCAAGTTTATTGGCCAGTTAAAATGATCATTCTAAACTCATCATTGGTGCTCATTAAGTAAAGACTTATAAATAAAGCATAATGCATGACATCACACAGTTTTGGATAGATTAGGTTACTTGGACGCTTTGTCGTCTCTATTTATGTCTCAAATTTTGTCAAACCGTAGAAAATTGAGTTAGCTTAATGTGGACATTTAATTCATTTCATTCTGAGCTCTAAATCAAAAGTTATAGACGATTTAGTGCGGACATGCCAAGTTGATAGGCCAGTTAAAATGATCATTCTAAAATGATAATTGGTGCTCATTAAGTAAAAGCTTATAAATGAAGCCTAAGGCATGGCATCACGCAGTATGTGATAGATTGGATTGCTTTGACACTTTGTCGTGTCTACTTCTGTCTTAATTTTTTTTCCAAAAATAGAAAATTTATCTAGCATATCGAGGGCATTGGATTCGTGTCATTCTGAGGTGAGAATCAAATGTTACAGACGATTCAGTGTGTACATGCCAATTTTATCGGGCTTTTAAACTGATTATTCTAAACTGATCATTGCTGCTCATTGAGTAAATGCTTATAAATGAAGTATAATAAATGGCATCACACAGTTTCGGATAGATTGGATTACTTGGAAGCTTTGTCATGTATATTTTTGTCTCAAATTTTGTTACAATATAGAAAATTGAGCTAGTTTAACGTGTGCATTAGATTCGTGTCATTCTAAGCTCTAAATCAAAAGTTATGGACGATTTAGTGCAGACATGACAAGTTGATCGGCCAATTAAAGTGACCATTCTAAACTGATCATTGGTGCTCATTAAGTAACGGCTTATAAATAAAGCATAATGAATGCATGGCATCACACAGTTTTGAATTGATTGGATTACTTGGACTCTTTCTCGTCTCTATTTCTGTCTCAAATTTTGTCAAACCATAGAAAATTTAGCTAGCTTAACGTGGACATTGGATTCATATCATTCTGAGCTCTAAATCAAAAGTTATAGATGATTTAATGTGGATATGCTAAGTTGATCGGCCAATTAAAATGATCATTCTAAAATGATCATCGGTGCTCATTGAGTAAAGGCTTATAAATGAAGCATACTGCATGGCATCACACAGTTTCAGATAGATTGGATTACTTGGAAGCATTGTTGTGTCATTCTGAGCTCTAAATCAAAATTTAGGGAGGATTTGGTGCAGACATGTCAAGTTGATCGGCCAGTTAAAGTGATCATTCTGAACTGATCATTGGTGCTCATTAAGTAAAGGCTTAGAAATGAAGCATAATGTGTGGCATCACGCAGTCTTGGTTAGATTGGATAACTTGAACTCTTTTTCGTATCTATTTTCGTCTCAATTTTTGTCACAATTTAGAAAAATTATCTAGCTTAACGTAGGTATTGGACTTGTTTCATTCTGAGCTCTAAAGTTAGGGATGATTTAGTGCGGACATGTCAAGTTGATTGGCCAGTTAAAATGATCATTCTAAACTGATCATTGGTTCTCATTGATTTAAAGGTTAGAAATGAACCATAATGCATGGCATCACGCATTTTTGGTTATATTGGTTTACTTGAAAAAAATTTCATATCTATTTTTGTCTCAAATTTTGTCACAATATAGCAAATTGAGCTAACCTAACATGAACATTGGATTTGTGTTATTCTGAGCTCTACAACAAAAGTTAAGACAATTTAGTGCAGACATGTCATATTGATCGCCTAGTTAAAGTGATCATTCTAAACTAATCATTTGTGCTCATTGAATAAAGACTTATAACTGAAGCATAATGCATGGCATCACGCAGTTTTGGCTATATTGGATTACTTGAACGCTTTTTTATCTATTCCTGTCTCATGTTTTGTCACAATATAGAAAATTGAGCTAGCTTAACGTGGGCATCGGATCCGTGTCATTCGGAGCTATAAATAATAAGTTACGGACGATGTAGTGTAGATATGTCAAGTTGATCGGCCAGTTAAAGTGATAATTCTTAAATGATCACTGGTGCTCATTGAGTAAAGGCTTATAAATGAATCATAATGCATGGCATCACGCATTTTTGGTTAGATTGGATTACTTGATTGATTTTTTATATATATTTCTGTCTCAAATTTTGTCACAATATAGAAAATTGAGCTAGCTTAAGGTAGGAATTGGATTCGTGTCATTTTGAGGTCTAAATCAAAAGTTAGGAATGATTTGCTAAGGACATGTCAAATTGATCGGCCAGTTAAAGTGATCATTATAAACTCATCATTGGTGCTCATTGAGTAAAGGCTTAGAAATGAAGCATAATGCATGGCATCACGAAAATTTGGTTAGATTGGATTACTTGAATGCTTTTTCATATATATTTTCGTCTCAAAATTTTCTCACAATTTAGAAAATTGAGCTAGCTTATCGTAGGCATTGGATTCATGTCCTTCTGAGCTCTAATCAAAAGTTAGGGATGATTTAGTGCGGACATGTCAAGTTGATTGGCCAGTTAAAGTGATCATTCTAAACTGATCATTGGTTCTCATTGAGTAAAGGCTTAGAAATGAAGAATAATGCATGTGATCACGCAGTTTTGGTTATATTGGATTACTTGAACGCTTTTTCGTATCTGTTTTTGTCTCAAATTTTGTTACAATAAAGAAAATTGAGCTAACTTAACATGGACAATGGATTCACGTTATTCTAAGCTCAAAATCAAAAGTTAAAGACAATTTAAAGCGGGCATGTCAAGTTGATCGTCTAGTTAAAGTGATCATTCTTAACTGATCAAAAATAAAGGCTTATAAATGAAGCAGAATGCATGGCATCATGCAGTTTTAGCTATATTTGATTACTTGAACGATTTTTTGTATCTATTTCTGTCTCAAATTTTGTCACAATATAGAAAATTCAGCAAGCTTAACGTGGGCATTGGATTCTTGTCATTCAAAGCTCTGAATCAAAAGATACAGAATATTTAGTGCAGACATGTCAAGTTGATCGGCCACTTAATGTGATCATTCTAAACTGATCATTGCTTCTCATTGAGTAAAGGCTTATAAATGAAGCATGATGCATGGAATCACGCAGTTTTGGTTATATTCTATTACTTGAACACTTTTTTTATATCTATTTCTGTCACAATATATAAAATTGAGCTATTTTAACGTACGAATTGGATTCATTTCATTCAGAGCTCTAAATCAAAAGTTAGTGATGATTTAGTGCAAACATGTCAAGTTGATCGGCCAATTAAAGTGATCATTCTAAACTGATCATTGGTGCTCATTGAGAAAAGGCTTAGAAATGAAGCATAATGCATGGCATCACGCAGTTTTGGTTAGATTGGATTATTTGAACGCTTTTTCGTATATATTTTTGTCTCAAATTTTGTCACAATATAGCAAATTGAGCTACCTTAACGTAGGCATTGGATTCGTGTCATTATGAGCTCTAAATCAAAAGTTAGGGATGATTTGGTGCGGACATGTCAAGTTGATTGGCCAGTTAAAATGATCATTCTAAACTGATTATTGGTGCTCATTGAGTAACGCCTTAGAAATGAATCATAATGCATGGCATCACGCAGTTTTGGTTAGATTGGATTACTTTAACGCTTTTTCGAATCTATTTTCATCTTAAATTTTGTCAAAATTTAGAAAATTGAGCTAGCTTAATGTAGGCATTGGATTCGTGTCATTCTGAGCTCGAAATCAAAAGTTAGGGATGATTTAGTGTGTACAGTCATATTGATCGGCCAGTTACAGTGATCATTCTAAGATGATCATTGGTTCCCATTGGGGAAAGGCTTAGAAATGAAGCATAATGAATGGCATCATACAGTTTTGGTTATATTGGATTACTTGAACGGTTTTTTGTATTTATTTTTGTTTCAAATTTTGTCACAATATAGAAAATTGAGCTAACTTATCATTGGCATTGGATTTGTGTCATTATGAGCTCTAAATCATAAGTTACAGACGATTTAGTGCGGACATTTCAAGTTGATCGGCCAATTAAAGTGATCATTCTAAACTGATCATTGGTGCTCATTGAGAAAAGGCTTATAAATGAAGCATAATGCATGGCATCATGCAAGTTTGCATAGATTGGATTACTTGAACGCTTTTTGTATCTATTTCTGTCTCAAATTTCATCACAATATAGAAAATTGAGCTAGCTTAACGTGGGCATTGGATTCGTGTCATTCATAACTCTAAATCAAAAGTTGTGGATGTCTTAGTGCGGACATGTCAACTGGGTCGGCCAGTTAAAGTGATCATTCTAATCTGATCATTGGTGCTCATTATGTAAAGGCTTATAAATGAAGCATTAAGCATGACATCGAGCCGTTTGGATAGATTGGATTAGTTGGACGCTTTGTTGCCTCTATTTCTATCTCAAATTATTGTCAAAATATAGAAAACTGAGCTACCTTAACGTGGGCATTGGATTCATGTCATTCTGAGCTCTAAATCAAAAGTTAGCGACGATTTAGTGCGGACATGTCAAGTTGATCGGCCAGTTAAAGTGATCATTCTAATCTGATCATTTGTGCTCATTGAGTAAAGGCTTATAAATGAAGCATAATGCACAGGATCATGCAGTTTTAGCTATATTGGATTACTTGCACATATTTTCGTATCTATTTCTATCTCAAATTTTGTTACAATATAGAAAATTGAGCTAGATTAACGTGGGCATTGGATTCGTGTGTTAATGAGCTCAAAATCAAAAGTTACGGACGACTTAGTGAGAACATGTCATGTTGATCGGCCAAATAATAGCGTTTGGATAGATAGCAATACTTGAACACTTTGTTGTCTCTATTTTTGTCTCAAATTTTGTCAAAATATAGAACATTGAGCTACCTTATTTTGGGCACTGGATTCGTATTATGAGCTCTAAATCAAAAGTTACGGATGATTTAGTGCAGACTTGTCAAGTTGATCGTCCTGTTAAAAATTGTTCTAAACTTGTCATTGGTGCTCACTGAGTAAAGGCTTATAAATGAAGCATAATGGACGGCATCACACAATCTTGGATAGACTGGATTACTTGTACGCTTTCTCTTATCTTTTTTGTCTTAAATTTCATTATAATATACAAAATTGAGCTAACTTAACGTGGGCATTGGATTCGTGTGTTTCAAAGCTCCAAATCAAAAGTTACAAACGATTTAGTGCAGACATGTCAAGTTGATCGGCCAGTTAAGGTGATCATTCTAAACTGATCATTGGTGGTCATTAAGTAAAGGCTTATAAATGAAGTATAAAGCATGCCATTAAGGAGTTTGGATAGATTTGATTACTTGGACGCCTTAGAGTCTCTATTTCCCTCTCAATTTTTGTCAAAATATAGAAAATTGAGCTAGGTTAATGTGGGGATTGGATTCGTGTCATTCTATGCTCTAAATCAAAAGTAACGAACAATTTAGTGCGGACATGTCAACTTGATCGGCCAGTTAAAGTGATCATTCTAAACTGATCATTGGTGCTCATTGACTAAAGGCTTATAACTGAAGCATAAGGTGTGGCATCACACAGTTTGGGATAGATTGGATTACTTGGATGCTTTGTGGTGTCTATTTTGGCCTCAAATTTTCTTACAGTATAGAGAATTGAGCTAGCTTAACGTGGGTATTGGATTCGTGTCATTCTAAGCTCTAAATCAAAAGTTGCAGACGATTTAGTGCGGACATATCAAGTTGCGTGGCAGGTTAAAGTGATCATTCTAAAGTGATCATTGGTGCTGATTAAGCTAAGGCTTATGAACGAAGCATAATGCATAGCATCAAGCAGTTTGGATTGATTGGATTATTTGAACACTTTGTCATCTCTATTTCTATCTCAAATTTTGTCAAAATATAGAAAATTGAGCAAGGTTAACGTGGGGATTGGATTCGTGTCATTCTACGCTCTAAATCAAATGTTGCGGACGATTTAGTGCGGACATGTCAAGTTGATCGGGGAGTTAAAGTGGTAATTTTAAACTGATCATTTGTGCTGATTGAGTAAAGGCTTATAAATGAAGCATAATGAATGACATCACATAGTTTTGGATAGATTGGATTACTTGGACGAATTGTCGTATCTATTTCTGTCTCAAATTTTGCCACAATATAGAAAATTGAGCTAGCTCAACGTGGGCATTGGATTCATGTGCTTCTGAGGTCTAAATAAAAAGTTACGGACGATTTAGTGCGGACATGTCAAGTTGATCGGCCAGTTCAAGTGATCATTCTAAACTGATCATTGGTGGTCATTAAGTAAATGCTTATAAATGAAGCATAAATCATGGCATCAAGGAGATTGGATAGATTGGATTACTTGGACGTTTTGTCGTCTCTATGTTTGTATCAAATTTTGTCAAAATATAGAAAACTTAGCTAGCTTAATGTGGGCATTGGACTTGTGTGTTTCTAAGCTCTAAATCAAAAGTTACGAACGATTTAGTGCGCACATGTCAAGTTGATTGGTGAGTTAAAATGATCATTCTAAACTAATCATTGGTGCTCCTTAAGTGAGGCTTAGAAATGAGGCATAAAGCATGACATTACGCAGTTTGGGATAGATTGGATTACGTGGATGCTTTGTTGTATCTAGTTCTGTTTTAAATTTGTCACAATATAGAAAATTGAAATAGCTTAATGTGGGCAATTGATTCGTGTCATTCTAAGCTATAAATCAAAAATAATGGATGATTTAGTCCGGACATGAGAAGTTGATCAGCCAGTTAAAATGATCATTATAAATTGATCATTGGTGCTCACTGAGTAAAAACTTATAAATGAAAAATAATGCATTGCATCACACAGTTTGGGAAGGATTGAATTACTTGGATGCTTTGGTGTATCTATTTCTGTCTCAAATTTTGTCACAATATAGAAAATTGAGCTAGCTTAACCTCGGCATTTGATTTGTGTCATTCAGAGTTCTAAATCAAAATTTACAGACGATTTAGTGCAGAAATGTCAAGTTGATAGGCCAGTTAAAGTGATCATTCTAAACTTATCATTGGTGCTGATTGACTATAGGGTTATGAATGAACCATAATGCATGGCATCACGCAGTTTGGGATAGATTGGATTACTTGGACGCTTTTTCGTATCTAGTTTTCTCTCAAATTTTGTCACAATATAAAAAATTTAACTAGCTTAATGTGGGCAACTGATTCATGTCATTCTGACCTATAAATATAAAGTTATGTTTGATTTAGTGCTCACATGTCAAGTTGATCGGCCAGTGAAAGTGATCGTTCTAAACTGATCATTGGTGCAGATTTAGTAAACGCTTATAAATGAGGCATAATGCATAGAATCACACAGTTTTGGAAAGATTGGATTACTTGGATGCTTTGTCATATCGATTTGTGTCTCAAATTTTGTTACACTATAGAAAATTGAGCTAGCTTAATGTGGGCATTGGACTCGTGTGTTTCTAAGCTCTAAATCAAAAGTTACAAACGATTAAGTGCGGACATGTCAAGTTGATCGGCAAGTTAAAATGATCATTCAAAACTAATCATTGGTGCTCCTTAAGTGAGGCTTAGAAATTAGGTATAAAGCATGGCATCACGCAGTTTGGGATAGATTGGATTACGTGGATGCTTTGTTGTATCGAGTTCTGTTTCAAATTTGTCACAATATAGAAATTGATTCATGTGGGCAATTGAACTAACTTAATGTGGGCAATTGATTCATGTCATTCTAAGCTATAAATTAAAAGTTATGGATGATTTAGTGCGGACATGATAAGTTGATCAACCAGTTAAAATGATCATTCTAAACTGATCATTGGTGCTCACTGAGTAAAAGCTTATAAATGAAAAATAATGCATTGCATCACACAATTTGGGAAGGATTGGATTACTTGGACGCTTTGGCGTATCTATTTATGTCTCAAATTTTGTCACAATATAGAAAAGTAAGCTAGCTTAACCTCGAAATTTGATTCGTGTCATTCTGAGTTCTAAATAAAAAGTTACGGACGATTTAGATCAGAAATGTGAAGTTGATAGGCCAGTTAAAGTGATCATTCTAAACTGATCATTTGTGCTGATTGAGTAAAGGCTTATGAATGAAGTATAATGCATGACATCACGCAGTTTGGGATAGATTGGATTACTTGGACGCTTTGTCGTATCTAGTTTTGTCTCAAATTTTGTCACAATATAGAAAATTTAACTAGCTTAATGTGGGCAACTGATTCATGTCATTCTTAGCTATAAATCAAAAGTTACGCACGATTTAGTGCGGACATGTCAAGTTTATCGGCCAGTGAAAATGATCGTTCTAAACTGATCATTGGTGCAGATTGAGTAAACGCTTATAAATGAAGCATAATGCATAGCATCACACAGTTTTGGATAGATTGGATTACTTGGACGCTTTGTCGTATCTACTTCTGTCTCAAACTTTGTTACACTATGGAAAATTGAACTAGCTTAACGTGGGCATTAGATTCATGTGTTTCTAAACTGTAAATCAAAAGTTACGGACGATTTAGTGCGGACATGTCAAGTTGATCAGCGAGTTAAAATGATCATTCTAAACTAATTATTGGCACTCATTAAATGAGGCTTATAAATGAGGCATAAAGCATGGCATCACACATTTTGGAATAGATTGGATTATTTGGACGATTTGTCGTATCTAGTTCTGTTTCAAATTATGTCACAATATAGAAAATTGAACTAGCTTAATGTGGGCAATTGATTCGTGTCATTCTAACCTATAAATCAAAAGTTATGGACGATTTAGTGCGGACATGACAAGTTGATCGGCTAGTTAAAATGATCACTCTAAATTATCATTGGTGATCGCTGAGTAAAAGCTTATAAATGAAAAATAATGCATTACATCACACAGCTTCAGAAGGATTGGATTACCGGGACTCTTTGTCGTATCTATTTCTGTCTCAAGTTTTGTCACAATATTGAAAATTGAGCTAGCTTAAAACGTTGGCATTTGATTCGTGTCATTCTGAGTTCTAAATCAAAAGTTACGGACGATTTAGTGCGGACATGTCAAGTTGATAGGCCAGTTAAAGTGATCATTCTGAACTGAGCATTGTTGCTGATTGAGTAAAGGCTTATAAATAAAGCATAATGCATGCCATCAAGCAGTTTGGGATTGATTGGATTACTTGGACGCGTTGTCATATCTAGTTTTGTCTTAAATTTTGTCACAATATAGTATATTGAACTAGCTTAATGTGGGCATTGGATTCGTGTCATTCTGAGCTACAAATCAAAAGTCATAGACGATTTACTGTAGACATGTCAACTTTATCGGTCAATTAAAATGATCATTCTAAACTGATCATTGGTACTTATTAAGTAAACTCTTATAAATGAAGAATAATGTCTGGAAACACGCAGTTTGGGATGGATTTGATTATTTGGACACTTTTTCGTACCTATTATTTCTCAAATTTTGTCATAATATAGAAAATTGAGATGGCTTAACTTGGGCACTGAATTCATGTCATTCAGAGCTCTAAATCAAAAGTTACGAACGATTAAGTGCGAGCATGTCAAGTTCATCAGCGAGTTAAAATGAGCATTCTAAACTGATCATTGGTGCTCATTGAGTAAGGCTTTTAAATTAGGCATAAAGCACGGCATCACGCAGCTTGGGATAAATTAGATTACTTGGATGCTTTTTCATCTCTAGTTCTATTTTAAATTTTGTCACAATATTGAAAATTGAACTAGTTTAATGTGGGCAATTGATTCGTGTCATTCGGAGCTATAAATCTAAAGTTATGCACGATTTAGTGCCGACATGACAAACTGATCGGCTAGTTAAAATGGTCTTTCTAAACTGGTCATTGGTGCCCCTTGAGTAAAAGCTTATAAATGAAAAATAATGCATGGAATCACGCAGTTTGGGAAAGATTGGATTACTTGGATGCTTTGTCATTCTATTTTTGTATCAAATTTTGTCACAATATAGAAAATTGAGCTTGCTTAACGTGGATATTGGATTCGTGTCATTCTCAGCTCTAAATCAAAAGTTACAAACGATTTAATGTGGACATATCAAGTTGATCGGCCAGTTAATATAATTATTTTAAAATGATCATTGGTGCTCATTGAGTAAATACTTATAAATGAAAAATAATGCATGGCATCATGCAGGTTGGGATGGACTGGATTACTTGGACGCTTTGTCGTATCTATTTCTGTCTTAAATTTTGGCACAATATAGAAAATTGAACTAGGTTACTTTGGGCATTGGATCGAGTAATTCTGACCTACAAATCAAAAGTTATGTACAATTTAATGTGGACATGACAAGTTGATCAGCCAGTTAAGATGACTATTTTAAACTGTTCATTGGTGCTCATTGAGTAAAACCTTATAAATGAAAAATAATGCATAGCATCACGCCCATTAGGGATCGATTGGATTACTTGGATGCTTTGTCGTATCTATTTCCGTTTCAAAATTTGTCACAATATAGCTTAATATGTGCATTGGATTCGTGTCATTATGAGTTACAGATCAAAAGTTATGAACATGTCAAGTTGATTGGCCAGTTAAAATGATCGTTCTAAACAGATTATTGGTGCTCATTGAGTAAAGGCTTATAAATGAAGAATAATGCAAGCCATCACACAGTTTGGGATGGACTGGATTACTTGGATGCTTTTTCGTATCTATTTATTTCTCAAACTTTATCACAATATAGAAAATTGAGCTAGTTTACCGTGGGCATTGGATTCATGCCATTCTGATTTCTAAATCACAAGATACATATGATTTAGTGCAGACATGTCAAGTTGATCGGCAAGTTAAAGTGATAATTATAAACTGATCATTGGTGCTCGTTGAGTAAATGCTTATAAACAAAGCATAATGCATGGCATCACGGAGTTTGGGATAGATTGGATTACTAGGACGCACAATCGTATCTAGTGATGTCTCAAAATCTGTCACAATATAGAAAATTGAACTAGCATAATGTGGGCAATTGATTCGTGTCATTCTGAGCATTAAATCAATAGTTATAGATTATATAGTACAAACATGTCAAGTTGATCGGCCAGTTAAAATGAACATTGGTACTCATTGAGTAAAAGCTTATAAATGAAGAATATTGCATGGCATGGACTGAACTGGATTACTTAAAGGCTTTTTCGTATAAATTTCTATCGCAAATCACAATATAGGAAATGGAGCTAGTTTAAAGTGGGCACTGGACTCGTGTCATTCTGAGCTATAAACCAAAAGTTACAGACGATTTAGTGCGGAACTGTAAAGTTGAGTGGCCAGTTAAAGTGATCATTCAAAACAGATCATTGGTGCTCATTAAGTGAAGGCTTATAAATGAAGCATAAAACATGGCATCAAGTAGTTTGGATAGATTGGATAACTTGGATAACTTGGACGCTTTGTCCTCTCTTATTTTGTAACAAATTTTTTCAAAATATAGAAAATTGAGCTAGCTTAACGTGGGCATTGAATTTGTATCATTCTGAGCTCTAAATCAAAAGTTACGGACATGTCAAGTTGATCGGCCAGCTAAAATAGTCATTCTAGGCTGATCATTGGTGTTCATTGAGTAAACGCTTATTAATGAAGAATAATGCATCGCATCACGCAGTTTGGGATGGAGTGGATTACTTGGACGGTTTGTTGTATCTATTTACGTCTCAAATTTTGTCACAATATAGAAAATTGAGGTAGCTTGATGTGGGCATTGTATTCCTGTCATTCCGAGATCTAAATCAAAAGTTATAAATAATTTAATGTGGATATGTCAAGTTGATCGGCCAGTTAAAGTTATCAATCTAAAATGATCATTGGTGGTCATTGAGTAAAGTCTTGTAAATGAAGTATAATGCATGGCATCACATAGTTTGGGATAGATTGGATTACTTGGATCTTTGTCGTATCTAGATTTGTTTTAAATTTTGTCACAATATATAAAATTGAACTAGCATAACGTGAGCATTGGATTTCTGTCATTTTGATTTCTAAATCAAAAGTTACGGACGATTTAGTGCGGGACATGTCAAGTTGATCGGCTAGTTAAAGTGATCTATCTAAACTGATCATTGGTGTTCATTGAGTAAAGGATTATAAATGGAGCATAATGCATGGCATCATGCAGTTTGGCATAGAATAGATTACTTGGACGCTTTATCGTATCTTGTCCTGTTTCAAATATTGTCACAATACAGAAAATTGAACTAGCATAATGTGGGCAATTGATTCGTGTCCTTCTGAGCTATAAATCAAAAGTCATGGACGATATACTGCAGACATATCAAATTGATCGGCCAGTTAAAATGATCATTCTAAACTGATCGCTTGTGCTTATTGAGAAAAAGCTTATAAATGAAGAATAATGCATGGCATCACGTAGTTTGGGATGGACTAGATTACTTGGACACTTTGTCGTATCTATTTCTGCCTCAAATTTTTGTCACAATATAGAAAATTGAGCTAGATTAAAGTAGGTATTGAATTCATGTCATTCTGAGCTCTAAATCAAAAGTTACGGACGACTTAGCGTGGACATGTCAAGTTGATCGGCCAGTTAAAGTGATCATTCTAAACTGATTATTGGTGCTCATTGAGTAAAGGCTTATAAATGAAGCATAATTCATGGCGTCACATAATGTTGTCACAATATCTAGTTTGGCGGTGTTGATATCGTATTTACTGGTCATGTCCATGCTTATGAATCCAATGCCCACGTTAAGGTAGCTCAATTTTCTATATTGTGACAAAATTTGAGGCAGAAATAGATATAAAAAGCGTTCATGTAACAAATCTAGCCAAAACTCCGTGATGTCATGCATTATACTTCATTTATAAGTCTTTACTTAATGAGGACCAATGATCTGTTAAGAATGATCACTTTAACTGGCCGATCAACTTGACAGGTCCGCACTAAATCGTCCGTAACTTATGATTTATAGCTCATAATGACACGAATCCAATGCCCATGTTAAGGTAGGTCAATTTTCTATATTGTGACAAAATATGAGGCAAAAATAGATACAACAAAGCGTCCAAGTAATGCAATATATCCCAAACTGCGTGATGTTATGCATTATGCATCATTTATAATCCTTACTCAATGAGCACCAAGGATCAGTTTAGAATGATCACTTTAACTGGCTGATCAACTTGACATGATTGCACTAAATCATCGTAACTTTTGATTTAAAGCGCTGAATGACACGAATCCAATGCCCACGTTAAGATAGCCAAATTTTCTATATTCTGACAAATTTTGAGGCATAAATAGATAGGTCAAAGGGTCCAAGTAATCCAATCTAACATAAACTGCGTGATGCCATGCATTATGCTTCATTTATAACCCTTTACACAATGAGCACAAATGATCAGTTTAGAATTACCACTTTAATTGCACGAAGAACTTGACATGTTCGCACTAAATCGTTCCTAACTTTTGATTTAGAGCTCAGAATGATACGAATCCAATGCCCACGTTAAGCTTGCTCAATATTCTATATTGTGATAAAACTTGAGGTGGAAATAGATATAAAAAAGCGTTCATGTAGCCAATCTAGCCAAAATTCGGTGATGCCATTAATTATATTTCATTTAAAGGCCTTTACTCAATGAGGACCAATGATCAGTTAAGAATGATCACTTTAACTGGCCAATCAACTTGACATGTCCGCCGTAAATCATCCATAACTTATGATTTAGAGCTAGAATGACACAAATCCAATGCCGACGTTAAGCTAGCTCAAGTTTCTAAATTGTTACAAATTTGAGGCAGAAATAGATAAGACAAAGTGTCCAAGTAATCCAATCTATCCCGAACTACGTGATGTCATGCATTATGCATTATTTATAAGTCCTTACTCAATGAGCACCAATGATCAGTTTAGAAAAATCACTTTAACTGGCCGATCAACTTGACATGTCCGCACAAAATCAACCGTAATTTTGATTTAGAGCTCAGAATGACACGAATCCAATGCCCACATTAAGCTAGCTCAATTTTCTATATTGTGACAAAATTTGAGATAGAAATAGATGCGATAAAGCAGCCAAGTAATTAAATCTATCTCGAACTACGTGATGTCATGCATTATGCATCATTTATAAGCCTTTACTCAATGAGCACCAATGATCAGTTTAGAATGATCACTTTAACTGGCCGATCAACTTAACATGTCCGCACTATATCGTCCGTAACTTTTGATTTTAAAGCGCAAAATAACACAAATTCAATTCCCACGTTAAGATAGCTCAATTTTCTATATTGTTACAAAATTTGAGACTGAAATAGATATGACAAAGTGTCTATGTAATCCAATATATCCCGAACTGTGTGATGCCATTCATTCTGCTTCATTGATAAGCCTTTAATCAATGAACACCAATTATCAGTTTAGAATGATCACTTTAACTTGCTGATCAACTTGACATGTCTGCACTAAATCGTCGATAACTTTTGAGTTAGAGCTCAGAATGATATGAATCCAATGCCCACGTTAAGCTAGCTCAATTTTTTATATTGTGACAAATTTTGAGACAGAAATAGTTACGACAAAGTATCCATGTAATCCAATCTGTTTCGAACTGAGTGATGCCATGCATTATGTTTCATTTATAAGCCTTTACTCAATAAGCACAAATGATCAGTTTAGAATGATAACTTTAACTAGGCGATCAACTTGACATGTCCGCATTAAATTGTCCTTAACTTTTGATTTAGAGCTCCGAATAACATGAATACAATGCCCACGTTAAGCTAGCTCAATTTTCTATATTGTGACCATATTTGACACAAAATGGATACGAAAAAGCGTTCAAGTAATCCAATATAGCCAAAACTGCATGATGTCATGCATTATGCTTCATTTATAAGCCTTTACTCAATGAGCACCAATGATCGGTTAAGAATGATCATTTTAACTGGCCGATCAACTTGACATGTCCACACTAAATCGTCCATAACTTTGGATTTAGATCTTAGAATGATATGAATCCAATGCCCACTTTAAGCTAGCTCAATTTTCTATATTTTGACAAAATTTGTTACTAAAATAGATACGACAAAGCATCCAAGTAATCCAATCTACCCGAACTGCGTGATGTCATGCATTATGCATCATTTATAAGCCTTTACTCAATGAGCCCAAATGATCAATTTAGAATGATAACTTTAACTGGCCTAGAAACTTGACATGTCTGAATTAAAGCGTCCGTAACTTTTGATTTAGAGCTAAAAATAGCACGAATCCATAACACACGTTAAGCTAGCTCAATTTTCTATCTTGTGACAAAATTTGAGACTGAAATAGATACAACAAAGTATCCATGTAATCGAATATATCCCGAACTGCATGATGCCATGCATTATGCTTCATTTATAAGCCTTTACTCAATGAGCACCAATAAACAGATTAGAATGATCACTTTAACTTGCCGATCAAATTGACATGTCTGCACTAAATCATTCTTAACTTTTGATTTAGAGCTCAGAATGACATGAATCCATTGCCCATGTTAAGCTAGCTCAATTTTTTATATTGACAAAATTTTAAACAGAAATAGATACAACAAAGTGTTCATGTAATCCAATATATTCCAAACCGAGTGATGCCATGCATTATGGTTCATTTATAAGCCTTTACTTAATGATCAAAAATGATCAGTTTCAAATGATAACTTTAACTAGGCGATCAACTTGACATGTCCACACTAAATCGTCCGTATTTAGAGCTCAGAATAACACGAATCCAATGCCCACGTTAAGCTAGCTCAATTTTTCATATTGTGACCAAATTTGACAAAAAAATAGATTCGAAAAAGCGTTCAAGTAATCCAATCTAGCCAAAACCGCGTGATGCCATGTTTTATGCTTCATTTATAAGAATTTACTCAATGAGCACCAATGATAAGTTAAGAATGATCACTTTAACTGGCTTATCAACTTGACATGTCCGCACTAAATCGTCCGAAACATTTGATTTAGAGCCAAAATAGCACGAATCCATAGCACACGTTAAGCTATCTCAATTTTCTATCTTGTGACAAAATTTGAGACTGAAATAGATACGAAAAAGTATCCATGTAATCCAATATATCCCGAGCTGCATGATGCCATGCATTATGCTTCATTTATAAGCTTTTACTCAATGAGCACCAATAATCAGTTTAGAATGATCACTTTAACTTGCCGATCAAATTGACATGTCTGCACTAAATCGTTCGTAACTTCTGATTTAGAGCTCAGAATAACATGAATCCATTGCCCATGTTAAGCTAGCTCAGTTTTTTATATTTTGACAAAATGTTAGACAGAAATAGATACAACAAAGTGTTCATGTAATCCAATATATCCCAAACCGAGTGATGTCATGCATTATGGTTCATTTATAAGCCTTTACTCAATGAGCAAAAATGATCAGTTTCGAATGATAACTTTAACTAGGCGATCAACTTGACATGTCCGCATTAAACCGTCCGAATTTAGAGCTCAGAATAACATGAATCCAATGCCCACGTTAAGCTAGCTCAATTTTTTATATTGTGACCAAATTTGACAAAAAAAATAGATTCGAGAAAGCGTTCAAGTAATCCAATATAGCCAAAACCGCATGATGCCATGTTTTATGCTTCACTTATAACAATTTACTCAATGAGCACCAATGATAAGTTAAGAATGATCACTTTAACTGGCTTATCAAGTTGACATGTCCACACTAAATCGTCCGTAACATTTGATTTAGAGCTAAAAATAGCACGAATCCATAGCACACGTTAAGCTATCTCAATTTTCTATCTTGTGACAAAATTTGAGACTGAAATAGGTACGAAAAAGTATCCATGTAATCCAATATATCCCGAACTGCGTGATGCCATGCATTATGCTTCATTTATAAGCTTTTACTCAATGAGCACCAATAATCAGTATAGGATGATGACTTTAACTTGCCGATCAAATTGACATATCTGGACTAAATCGTTCACAACTTTTGATTTAGAGCTAAGAATGACACGAATCTAATGCCCATGTTAAGCAAGCTCACTTTTCTATATTGTGACAATATTTGAGACAGAAATAGATACGACAAAGCGTCCATGTAATCCAATATATTCCGAACTGCATGATGCCATGCATTATGCTTCATTTAGAAGCCTTTACTCAATGAGCACCACTGATCTGTTAATAATGATCACTTTAACTGGCCGATACAATTGACATGTCTGCACTTAACCGTCCGTAACTTATGATTTAGAGCTCACAATGACACGAATTCAATGCCCACGTTAAGGTAGCTCAATTTTCTATATTGTGAAAAAGTTTGTCACTAAAATACATACGACAAAGGTTCCCAGTAATCCAATATATCCCGAAATGCGTGATTTCATGCATTATGCATCATTTACAAGCCTTTACTCAATGAGCACCAATGATCAATTTAGAATGATCACTTTAACTGGCCAATCAACTTGACATGTCCGCACTAAATCGTCCGTAAGTTTTGAGTTCGAGCTCAGAATGATTGGAATCCAATGCCCACGTTAAGCTAGCTCAATTTCTTATATTGTGACAAAATTTGAGACACAATAGATACGAAAAAGTGTCCATGTAATCCAATCTGTCTGGAACTGAGTAATGCCACGTATTATGCTCCATTTATAAGCCTTTCCTCAATGAGCACCAATGATCGGTTAAGAATGATCATTTTAACTGGCCGATCAACTTGACATGTCCGCACAAAATCATCCCTAACTTCTGATTTAGAGCTTAGAATGACACGGATCCAATGCCCACGTTAAGCTAGCTCAATTTTCTATATTGTGACCAAATTTCACGCAACATAGATACGAAAAAGCGTTCAAGTAATCCAATCTAGCCAAAACTGTGTGACGCCTTGCATTATGCTTCATTTATAAGCCTTAACTCAATGAGCACCAATGATCGTGTTAAGAATGATCACTTTAACTTGCCGATCAACTTGACATGTCCGCACAAAATCATCCCTTACTTTTGATTTAGAGCTTAGAATGACACGAATCCAATGCCCACGTTAAGCTAGCTCAATTCTCTATGTTGTAACAAAATTTGAGACACAAATAGATACAAAACGCGTTCAAGTAATCAAATCTAGCAAAAACTGCATGATCCCATGCATTATGCTTCATTTATATGTCTTTACTCAATGAGCACAAATGATCAGTTTAGAATGATCACTTTAACTGGCCAATCATATTGACATATCCGCACTAAATCGTCACTAGCTTTTAATTTAGAGCTCAGAATGACACGAATCCAATGCCCACATTAAGCTAGCTCAATTTTCTATATTGTGACAAAATTTGAGGCATAAATAGATATAAAAAGCGTTCATGTAACCAATCTAGCCAAAACTCGGTGATGCCATGGATTATGCTTCATTTATAAGCCTTCATTTATAAACTTTAACTTGGCGATCAACTTGACATGTCCGCACAAAATCCTCCGTCACTTTTGATTTAGAGTTCGGAATGACATGAATCCAACACCCACATTAAGCTAGCTCAATTTTCTATATTGTGACAATATTTGACACAAAATAGATACGAAAAAGTGTTCAAGTAATCCAATCTAGCCAAAACTCTGTGACGCCATGCATTATGCATCATTTATAAGACTTTACTCAATGAGAACCAATGATCATTTTAGAATGATCACTTTCATTGGCCAATCAACTTGACATGTCCACACTAAATCGTCCATAACTTTTGATTTAGATCTTAGAATGATACGAATCCAATGCCCACTTTAAGCTAGCTCAATTTTCTATATTGTGACAAAATTTGTGACTAAAATAGATACGAGAAAGCTTCCAGGTAATCCAATCTACCCCGAACTTTGTTATGTCATGCATTATGCATCATTTATAAGCCTTTACTCAATGAGCACAAATGATCAATTTAGAATGATCACTTTAACTGGCCTATCAACTTGACATGTCCGCACTAAATCATCCGTAACTTTTGATTTAGAGCTAAAAATAGCACGAATCCATAGCACAAGTTAAGCTAGCTCAATTTTCTATCTTGTGACAAAATTTGAGGCTGAAATAGATACGACAAAGTGTCCATGTAATCCAATATATCCCGAACTGTGTGATGCCATGCATTATGCTTCATTTATAAGCCTTTACTCAATGAGCACCAATAATCAGTATAGAATGATGACTTTAACTTGCCGATCAAATTGACATGTCTGCACTAAATCGTTCATAACTTTTGATTTAGAGCTAAGAATGACATGAATCTAATGCCCATGTTAAGCAAGCTCACTTTTCTATATTGTGACAAAATTTGAGACAGAAATATATACAACAAAGCGTCCATGTAATCTAATATATTCCGAACTGCGTGATGCCATGCATTATGCTTCATTTATAAGCCTTTACCAATGAGCACCACTGATCAGTTAATAATGATCACTTTAACTGGCCGATACACTTGACATGTCCGCACTAAACCGTCCGTAACTTATGATTTTGAGCTCACAATGACACGAATCTAATGCCCACGTTAAGGTAGCTTAATTTTCTATATTGTGAAAAAATTTGTCACTCAAATACATACGACAAAGGGTCCCAGTCATCTAATATATCCGGAAATGCGTGATTTCAGGCATTATGCATCAGTTATAAGCCTTTACTCAATGAGCACCAATGATCAATTTAGAATGATCACATTAACTGTCCGATCAACTAGACATGTCCGCACTAAATCGTCCATAAGTTCTGAGTTAGAGCTCAGAATGATTGGAATCCAATGCCCACGTTAAGCTAGCTCAATTTCTTATATTGTGACAAAATTTGAGACACAATAGATACGAAAAAATGTCCATGTAATCCAATCTGTCTGGAACAGAGTATGCCACGTATTATGCTTCATTTATAACCCTTTACTCAATGAGCACCAATGATCAGTTAAGAATGATCATTTTAACTGGCCGATCAACTTGACATGTCCGCACAAAATCATCCCAAAATTTTGATTTAGAGCTTAGAATGACACGAATCCAATGCCCACGTTAAGCTAGCTAAATTTTCTATATTGTGACCAAATTTGACACAAAATAGATACGAAAATGCGTTCAAGTAATCTAATGTAGCCAAAACTGTGTGACGCCTTGCATTATGCTTCATTTATAAGCCTTAACTCAATGAGCACCAATGATCGGTTAAGAATGATCACTTTAACTTGCCGATCAACTTGACATGTCCGCACAAAATCATCCCTTACTTTTGTTTTAGAGCTTAGAATGACACGAATCCAATGCCCACGTTAAGCTAGCTCAATTCTCTATGTTGTAACAAAATTTGAGACACAAATAGATACAAAAAAGCGTTCAAGTAATCAAATCTAGAAAAAACTGCATGATCCCATGCATTATGCTTCATTTATAAGCCTTTACTCAATGAGCACAAATGATCAGTTTTGAATGATCACTTTAACTGGCCAATCATATTGACATATCCGCACTAAATCGTCACTAGCTTTTAATTTAGAGCTCAGAATGACAAGAATCCAATGCCCACGTTAAGCTAGCTCAATTTTCTATATTGTGACAAAATTTGAGGCATAAATAGATATAAAAAGCGTTCATGTAACCAATCTAGCCAAAACTCTGTGATGCCCTGGATTATATGCTTCATTTATAAGCCTTCATTTATATACTTTAACTAGGCGATCAACTTGACATGTCCGCATTAAATCTTCCATAACTTTGGATTTAGAGCTCAGAATAACACGAATACAATGCCCACATTAAGCTAGCTCAATTTTCTATATTGTGACAATATTTGACACAAAATAGATACGAAAAAGTGTTCAAGTAATCCAATATAACCTAAATTGCGTGATGCCATGCATTATGCTTCATTTATAAGCCTTTACTCAATGAGCACCAATTATCAGTTTAGAATGATCACTTTAACTTGTCGAGCAACTTGACATGTCTGCACTAAATCGTCCATAACTTTTGAGTTAGAGCTCAGAATGATAAGAATCCAATGCGTGGGTTAAGCTAGCACAATTCTCTATGTTATGACAAAATTTGAGACAGAAATAGTTACGACAAAGTGTCGATGTAATCCAATCTGTCTGGAACTGAGTGATGCCATGCATTATGTTTCATTTATAAGCCTTTACTCAATGAGCACAAATGATCCGCACTAAATCGTCACTAGCTTTTAATTTAGAGCTCAGAATGACACGAATCCAATGCCGACATTAAGCTAGCTCAATTGTCTATATTGTGTCAAAATTTGAGGCAGAAATAGATATAAAAAACGTTCATGTAACCATTCTAGCCAAAACTGCATGATGCCATGCATTATGCTTCATTTATAAGCCTTTACTTAATAAGGACTAATTGTTAGTTTAGCAGGATCACTTTAGCTTGCCGATCAACTTGACATGTCTACATTAAATCGTCCGTAACTTTTAAGTTATAGCTCAGAATGACAGGAATCCAACGCCCACGTTAAGCTAGCTCAATTCTCTATGTTGTAACAAAATTTGAGACAGAAATAGATTAAAAAAAGCGTCCATGTAATCCAATCTATCCCGAACTGCGTGATGCTATGCATTATACTTCATTTATAAGCCTTTACTCAATGAGCACCAATGATCGGTTAAGAAGGATCACTTTAACTGCCCGATCAACTTGATATGTACGCATTAAATCGTCCCTAACTTGGGATTTATAGCTTAGAATGACACAATTCCAATGCCCACGTTAAGCTAGCTCAATTCTCTATGTTGTAACAAAATTTGAGGCAGAAATAGATAGAAAAAAGCATTCAAGTAATCCAATCTAGCCAAAACTCTGTGACGCCATGCATTATGCATCATTTATAAGACTTTACTCAATGAGAACCAATGATCATTTTAGAATGATCACTTTCATTGGCCGATCAACTTGACATGTCCACACTAAATCGTCCATAACTTTTGATTTAGATCTTAGAATGATACGAATCGTCCGTAATGATCAAATGCGTGATTTCATGCATTATGCATCATTTATAAGCCTTTACTTAATGAGCACCAATGATCAATTTAGAATGATCACTTTAACTGGCCGATCAACTTGACATGTCCGCACTAAATCGTCCGTAAGTTTTGAGGTAGAGCTTAGAATGATTGGAATCCAATGCCCACGTTAAGCTAGCTCAATTTCTTATATTGTGACAAAATTTGAGACACAATAGATACGAAAAAGTGTCCTTGTAATCCAATCTGTCTGGAACTGAGTAATGCCACGTATTATGCTTCATTTATAAGCCTTTACTCAATGAGCACAAATGATCAGTTTAGAATGATAACTTTAACTAGGCGATCAACTGGACATGTCCACATTAAATTGTCTGTAACTTTTTATTTAGAACTCAGAATAATACGAATAAAATGCCCACGTTAAGCTAGCTCACTTTTCTATATTGTAACCAAATTTGACAAAAAAATAGATACGAAAAAGCATTCAAGTAATCAATCTAGCCAAAACTGCGTGACGCCACGTATTATGCTTCATTTATAAGCCTTTACTCAATGAGCACCAATGATCGGTTAAGAAGGATCACTTAACTGCCCGATCAACTTGATATGTCCGCATTAAATCGTCCCTAACTTTTGATTTATAGCTTAGAATGACACGGATCCAATGCCCACGTTAAGCTAGCTCAATTCTCTATGTTGTAACAAAATTTGAGGCAGAAATAGATACAAAAAATCGTTCATGTAATCCAATCTAGCCAAAACTCTGTGACGCCATGCATTATGCATCATTTATAAGCCTTTACTCAATGAGAACCAATGATTATTTTAAAATGATCACTTTCATTGGCCGATCAACTTGACATGTCCACACTAAATCGTCCATAACTTTGGATTTAGATCTTAGAATGATACGAATCCAATGCCCAGTTTAAGCTAGCTCAATTTTCTATATTGTGACAAAATTTGTGACTAAAATAGATACGACAAACCATCCAAGTAATCCAATCTACCCGAACTGCGTGATATCATGCATTATACATCATTTATAAGCCTTTACTCAATGAGCACAAATGATCAATTTAGAATGATCACTTTAACTGGCCAATAAACTTGACATGTCCGCACTAAACCATCCGTAACTTTTGATTTAGAGCTAAAAATAGCACGAATCCATAGCACACGTTAAGCTAGCTCAATTTTCTATCTTGTGTCAAAATTTGATACTGAAATAGATACGACAAAGTATCCATGTAATCCAATATATCACGAACTGCATGATGCCATGCATTATGCTTCATTTATATAAGCCTTTACTCAATGAGCACCAATAATCAGTTTAGAATGATCACTTTAACTTGCCGATCAAATTGACATGTATGCACTAAATCGTTCGTAACTTTTGATTTTGAGCTCAGAATGACATGAATCCATTGCCCATGTTAAGCTAGCTCAATTTTTAATATTGTGACAAAATTTTGAGACAGAAATAGATACAACAAAGTGTTCATCTAATCCAATATATCCCAAACCGAGTGATGCCATGCATTATGCTTCATTTATAAGTCGTTACTCAATGAGCAAAAATGATCAGTTTCGAATGATAACTTTAACTAGGCGATCAACTTGACATGTCCGCATTAAATCGTCCGTATTTAGAGCTAAGAATAGCACGAATTCAATGCCCACGTTAAGCTAGCTCAATTTTTTATATTGTGACCAAATTTGACAAAAAAAATCGAAAAAGCGTTCAAGTAATCCAATCTAGCCAAAACCGCATGATGCCATGTTTTATGCTTCATTTATAAGAATTTACTCAATGAGCACCAATGATAAAGTTAAGAATGATCACTTTAACTGGCCGATAAACTAGACATGTCTGCACTAAATCGTCTGTAATTTATGATTTATAGCCCTGAATGACACAAATCCAATGCCCACGTTGAGCTAGCTAAATTTCCAATATTGTGAAAAAATTTCAGACAGAAACAGATTCCAAAAATCGTTGAAGTAATCCAATCTAACCAAAACTAGTGATGCCATGCATTATGCTTCATTTATTAGCCTTTACACAATGATCACAAATGATCAGTTTAGAATGATAACTTTAACTAAGCAATCAACTTGAGATGTCCGCATTAAATGGTCCGTTACTTTTGATTTAGAGCTCAGAATAACACGAATCAAATACCCACATTAAGCTGGCCGAATTTTCTATATTTTGACGAAATTTGACCCAAAAATAGATATCAAAAAGCGTTCAAGTAAAACAATCTAGCCAAAACTGCATGATGCCATGCATTATGCTTCATTTATAAGCATTTACTCAATAAGCACGCATGACCAATTTAAAATGATCACTTTAACTGGCCGATCACTTTGACATGTCCGCACTAAATCGTTCCTAACTTTTGATTAGAGCTTAGAATGACACGAATCTAATGCCCACGTTAAGCTAGCTCATTTTTTATATTGTGACAAAATTTAAGACAGAAATTGATACGACAAAGCATCCAAGTAATCCAATATATCCCTAACTGCGTGATGTCATGCATTATTCTTCATTTGTAAGCTTTTACTCAATGAGCACCAATGATAAGTTTAGAATGATCACTTTAACTGGCCAATAACCTTGACATGGTCACATTAAATCGTCCGTAACTTTTGATTTAGTGCTTAGAATGACACGAATCCAATGCCCATGTTAAGCTAGGTCAATATTCTATATTGTGATAAAATTTGATATAGAAATAGATACGACAAAGCGTCCAAGTAATCCAATCTATCCCTAACTCCGTGTTGTCATGCATTTTGCTTCATTTGTAAGCCTTTACTCAATGAGCACCAATTATCAGTTTAGAAAGATAACTTTAACTGGCCGATCAACTTGACATGTCCATACTAAATCATCCATAACTTTTGATTTAGAGATCATAATGACATGAATCCAATGCCCACGCTAAGCTAGCTCAATTTTCTATATTATGATAAAATTTGAGACAGAAATAAATTCAAAAAAGCGTTCAAGTAATCCAATCTAGCCAAAACTGCATGATGTATGCATTATGCTTCATTTATAAGCCTTTACTCAATGAGCACCAATGATAAGTTTAAAATGATCACTTTAACTTGCCGGTCAACTTGTAATGTCCACACTAAATTTTCCCTAACTTTTGATTTAGAGCTTAGAATGACACGAAGCCAATGCCCACGTAAAGCTAGCTCTATTCTCTATGTTGTAACAAAATTTGAGACAGAAATAGATACAAAAAAGCGTTCAAGTAATCCAATGTATCCAAAACTGCTTGATCCCATGCATTATGCTTCATTTATAAGCCTTTATTCAATGAGCACCAATGATCAGTTTAGAATGATCATTTTTACTGCTTGATCAAGTTGACATGTCCGCACTAAATCGTCACTAACTTTTGATTTAAAGCTAAGAATGACAAGAATCCAATGCCCACGCTAAACTAGCTAAATTTCCAATATTGTGAAATAATTGTAGACAGAAACAGATTCAAAAAATCGTTGAAGTAATCCAATCTAACCAAAACTAATGATGCCATGCATTATGCTTCATTTATTAGCCTTTACTCAATGAGCACCAATGATTAGTTTAAAATGATCACTTTAACTAACCAAACAAGTTGACATGTACGAACTAAATCGTCCCTAAATTTTGTTTTAGAGTTTATTATTACACGAATCCAGTGCTCACGTTAAGCTAGCTCAAGTCTCTATGTTGTCAGAATATTTGCAACATAAATAGATACAAAAAGTGTTCAAATAATCCAATCTATCCCGAACTGCGTGATGTAATGCATTATGCATCATTTATAAGCCTTTACTAAATGAGCACCAATTATCAGTTTAGAATGATCACTTTAACTGGCCGATCAACTTGACATGATCGCACTAAATCGTTCGTAACTTTTGATTCAGAGCTCAGAATGACACGAATCCAATGCCCGCATTAAGCTAGCTCGTTTTTCTATATTGTGACAACATTTTGAGACAGAATAGATACGACAAAGCGTCAAAGTAATCCAATCTATTCCTAACTTCGTGATGTCATGCATAAAAATGTAAGCATTTACTCAATAATCACCAATGATCAGTTTAAAATGATCACTTTAACTGGCCGATCAACTTGACATGATCGCACTAAATCATCTGTAACTTTTGATTTATAGCTAAGAATGACACGAATCCAATTCCCACGTTCAGCTCGCTAAATTTTCTATATTGTGGTAAAATTTGAGATAGAAATAGATATGACCAAGCGTACATGTAATCCAATCTATCCCTAACTGCGTGATGTCATGCATTTTGCTTCATTTGTAAGCCTTTACTCAATGAGCACCAATGATTAGCTTAGAATCATAACTTTAACTGGCCGATCAACTTGACATGTCCGCACTAAATCGTCCATAACTTTTGATTTAGAGATCAGAATGACATGAATCCAATGCCCACACTAAGCTAGCTCAATTTTCCATATTGTGACAAAATTTGGGACAGAAATAGATTCAAAAAAGCGTTCAAGTAATCCAATCTAGCCAAAACTGCATGATGCCATGCATTATGCATCATTTATAAGCCTTTACTCAATGAGAACCAATTATCATTTTAGAATGATAACTTCATTAGGCCGATCAATTTGAAATGTCCGCACTAAATTGTCCCTAACTTTTGATTTAGAGCTTAGAATGACACGAATCCAATGCCCACGTTAACCTAGCTCAATTTTTTATATTGTGACAAAATGTGACGCAAAAATAGATACGATAAAGCGTCCAAGTAATCCAATCTACCCATAAGTGTGTGATGTCATGCATTATGCATCATTCATAAGCCTTTACTCAATGAGCACAAATGATCAATTTAGGATGATCACTTTAACTGGCCGATCAACTTAACATGTCCACATAAAATTGTACGTAACTTTTGATTTAGAGCTAAAGATAACATGAATCCAATGCACACGTTAAGCTAACTCAAGTTTCTATCTTGTGATAAAATTTGAAATTGAAATAGATACAACAAAGTGTCCATGTAATCCAATATATCTCGAACTGCATCATGCCATGCATTAGGCTTCATTTATAAGCCTTTACTCAATGAGCACCAATGATCACTTTAGAATGATCACTTTAACTTGCCGATCAACTTGACATGTTTGCACTAAATTGTTCGTAACTTTTGATTTGGAACTCTGAATAACACGAATCCAATGCCCACTTTAAGCTAGCTCAATTTTTTAGATTGTGACAAACTTTGAAACAGGAATAGATACAACAAACTGTTCATGTAATCCCATATATCCCAAACTGAGTGATGCCATGCATTATGCTTCATTTATAAGCCTTACTC
This sequence comes from Pugionium cornutum, assembly GCA_018901935.1. Taxonomy (NCBI): domain Eukaryota; kingdom Viridiplantae; phylum Streptophyta; class Magnoliopsida; order Brassicales; family Brassicaceae; genus Pugionium; species Pugionium cornutum. Next base: position 28,587,458 of record CM032163.1, read on the forward strand.
AATGAGCAAAAATGATCAGTTTAGAATGATAACTTTAACTAGACGATCAACTTGACATGTCCAAATTAAATCGTCCGTATTTAGAGCTCAGAATAACACGAATCCAATGCCCTTGTTAAGCTAGCTCAATTTTTTATATTGTGACCAAATTTGACAAAAAAATAGATACGAAATAGCGTTCACGTAATCCAATCTAGCCAAAACTGCGTGATGCCATGCACTATGCTTCATTTATAAGCATTTACTCAATGAGCACGAATGATCAGATAAGAATGATCATGGCCCATCAACTAGACATGTCCGGACTAAATCGTCCGTAACTTAAGATTTGTAGCTCCAAATGACATGAAACCAATGCCCACGTTAAGCTAGCTAAATTTCCAATATTGTGATAACATTTCAATATTGGGACAGAAAGAGATTAAAAAAGCGTTGAAGTTATCCAATCTAACCAAAACTAATGATGCCATGAATTATGCTTCATTTATTAACCTTTACTTAATGAGCACCAATAATCAGTTTAAAATGATCACTTTAACTGGCCGATCAACTTGACATGTGCGCAATAAATCGTCCCTAACTTAGAGCTTAGAATTACACGAATCCAATGCCCACGTTAACCTAGCTCAATTCTCTATGTTGTAACAAAATATGAAACAGAAATGGATACAAAAAAGCATTCAAGTAATCCAATCTAGCCAAAACTGCATAATCCCATGCATTATGCTTCGTTTATAATTCTTAGTCAATGACCACAAAGGATCAGTTTAGAATGATCCTTTTAACTTGCCGATCAACGTGACATGTCCGCCCTAAATCGTCTGTAACTTTTGATTTAGAGCTTCGAATGACATTAATCCAATGCCCACGTTAAACTAGCTCAAGTTTCTATATTATGAAAAAATGTGAGGCAGAATTAGGTACGACAAAGCATTCAAGTAATCCAATCTATCCTGAATTGCGTTATGTCATGCATTATGCATCATTTATAAGCCTTTACTCAATGAGCACCAATGATCAGCTAAGAATGATCACTTTAACTGGCCGACCAATTGACATATCAGCACTAAATCGTCCATAACTTTTCATTTAGAGCTCAGAACGACACGAATCCAATGACCACGTTAATCTAGTTCAATTTTATATATTTTGACAAAATTTGAGATGAAAATAGATACGTTAAATTGTCCAAATAATCCAATCTATTCTGAACTATGTGATGTCTTGCGTTATGCTTCATTTATAAGCCTTTACTCAATGAGCGCCAATTATCAGTTTAGAATAATCACTTTAATTTGCCTAAGAACTTGACATGTCTGCACTAAATCGTCTGTAACTTTTGATTTAGAGCTCAAAATGACACGAATCCAATGCCCACGTTATGCTAGCTCAATTTTTTATATTGTGACAAAATTTGAAACAGAAATAGATATGACAATGTGTCCATGTAATCCAATCTGTCCCAACCTAGTGATGTCATGCATTATACTTCATTTATAAGCCTTTACTCAATGATCACAAATGATCAGTATTTAATGATAACTTTAACTAAGCAATCAATTTGACATGGCCGCATTAAATGACATGACAATCAATTTAACTTTTGATTTGGAGCTCAGAATAACACGAATTTATTTCCCACATCAAGCTAGCTCAATTTTCTATATTGTGACCAAATTTAACCCAAAAATAGATACAAAAAAGTGTTCAAGTAATCCAATCTAGCCAAAAATGCATGATGTCTTGCAGTATGCTTCATTTATAAGCCTTTACTCGATGAGCACCAATGATCAGTTTAAAATGATCACTTTAACTGGATGATCAACTTGACATGTCCGCACTAAATTTTCTCTAACTTTTGATTTAGAGCTCCGAATGACACGAATCCAATGCCCACGTTAAACTAGCTGAATTTTCTACATTTTGAAAAAATGTGAGGCAGAAATAGATACGACAATACGTTCAAGTAATCCAATCTATCCCGAATTGCGTTATGTCATGCATTATGCATCATTTATAAACCTTTACTCAATGAGCACTAATGATCAGCTAAGAATGATCACTTTAACGGCCGATCAACTTGACATGTCAGCATTAAATCGTCCATAACTTTTCATTTAGAGCTCAGAACGACACGAATCCAATGCCCACATTAAGCTAGCTCAATTTTTCATATTGTGACAAAATTTGAGACAGAAATAGATGCGACAAAGTGTCCATATAATCCAATCTGTCCCGAACTTAGTGATGCCATGCATTATACTTCATTTATAACCCTTTAGTCAATTATCAGTTTAGAATGATAACTTTAACTTGACATGTCCGCATTTAACTTGACATATCCCGAATTGCGTTATGTCATGCATTATGCTTCATTTATAAGCCTTTACTCAATGAGCACTAATGATGAGTTTAGAATGATCACTTTAACTGGCCGATCAACTTGACATATCCGCACTAAATTGTCCCTAACTTTTGATTTAGAGCTTAGAATGACACGAATCCAATGCCCACATTCAGCAAGCTTAATTCTCTATGTGGTGACAAAATTTGAGACGAACATAGATAAGACAAAGCGTCCATGTAATCCAATCTATCCCAAACTTCGTGATGCCATGCATTATGCTTCATTTATAAGCCTTTACTCAATGAGCACCAATGATCAGTTAAGAATGATCACTTTAACTAGCCGGTGAACTTGCCATGTCCACACTAAATCGTACATAACTTTTGATTTGTAGCTCAGAATAATATGAATCCAATGTCCACGTTATGCTAGTTCAAGTTTCTATATTGCAACAAAATTTGACACGAAAATAGATACGAAATAGCGATCAAGTAATCCAATCTAGCCAAAACTGTGTGATGCCATGCATTATGCTTGATTTATAAGCCTTTACTCAATGAGCACCAATGATCAGTTTGGAATGATCACTTTAAATGGCCGATCAACTTGACATGTCCGCATTAAATCGTCACTAACTTTTGATTTAGAGCTCAGAATAACACGATTCCAATATCCACGTTAAGCTAGCTCAATTCTCTATGATGTGACAAAGTTTGAGACAAAAATACATTCAAAAAAGCGTCAAGTAATCCAATCTAGCCAAAAGTGGATGATGCCATGCATTATGCTTCATTTATAAGCTTTTACTCAATGAGAACAAATGATCAGTTTAGAATGATCACTTTAACTGGCCAAAAAACTTGACATCTCCGCAGTAAATCGTCCATAACTTTTGATTTAGAGCTCCGAATGACACGAATCCAATGCCCACGTTAAGCTAGCTCAATGATGAGGTCATCAATACTAGCTCACTAGAAGCTGAGGAAGAGCCCATTAATATACCTATTATGAGACAAGCTCCAAGAACAAGATCACAGACAAGAAACCTTAGTAAGATGTTCAACAAGTCTATCGAGAGTCTCATAGCAATCATAGAAGGTGGAGAATTCCATGAAGCTGAACTTACAAAAGAATTAGAAGAAGGAGACTATGAACAACTAAAGAGTACAACAATTTCACTCCTTCCTGTTTTACAAGGCTTCAGAGATACAACCTTGTTCATCATTGCTAAACAAACTTAAGAAGGCATTATAAGGAGCTACAAGAGATCAAGGTGCGTAATTAAAATTCTTATGTTTGAATTTACAAGTTTATTTGCTTGTTTTTGTAGGAATGTGATTGTTAAGTTTAAGAGTCTTTTATTTTTCATTAGGTCCTAATGTCTTGTTATTATTTTCATTTTACATATTTTTAGCCCTAGAAGGCACCTGCTGTTGGACTATTATATAAAGTCCCTTCTCATCATGTAATCACTTAAGTTTTATGAAATAAAAACCTAGTTTTTCTTCCTTTGAATGAAGCTGACGCCTCCAGCCTTCTTGTGTGAGAATCCTTGAAGCTTGAGTGCTCTTGACTTATCACAAATCTTCCATAATCTGTGTGGCATCTCTAGTTCCACCTGTCTACTCAATCCTTACTTAGATCCTCCAGAAAGTGCTCTACAGCCAGCTGAAGGGTCACCATCAACCCATCAATCCTGAGTCTCTAGAAAGTGTTGAACAGCCAGCTAGAGCCTCTCCAGCAGTTCTCCTTTCTCGAACAAGTCCTCTTGTTACTGCATCACTCAATTTTCTATTTAATGACAAAATGTGAGACAGAAATAAGGACGAAAAAGCGTCCAAGTAATCCATTCTATCCCGAACAGCGTGATGCCATGCATTATGCTTCATTTATAAGCCTTTACTTAATGAGCACAAATGATCACCTTAGAATGATCACTTTAAGTAGGAGATCAACTTGACATGTCCGCACTAAATTGTCCGCAACTTTTGATTTATATCTCAAACAACACGAATCCAATGTCCAATTAAGATAGCTCAATTTTCTATATTGTGACAAAATTTGACACAAAAATAGATACAAAAAGCGTTCAAGTAATCCAATATAGCCAAAACTGTGTGATGTCATGCATTATGCTTCATTTATAAGCCCTTTCTCAATGAGTACAAATGCTCAATTTAGAATGATCACTTTAACTGGCCGATCAACTTGACATGTCCGCACTAAATTGGCCGTAACTTCGGATTTAGAGCTCCGAATGACACGAATCCAATGCCCACGTTAAGCTAGCTCAATTTTCTATATTGTAACAATATTTGAGACATAAATAAATACGACAAAGCGTCCAAGTAATCCAATCTATCCAAAAATGTGTGATGCCATGCATTATTCTTCATTTATAAGCCTTTACTCAATGAGCACCAATAATCAGTTTAGAATGATCACTTTAACTGGGCGATCAACTTGACATGTCTGGACTAAATCGTCCAAATTTTTTGATTTAGAGCTCCAAAACACACGAATCCAATGTCCACATTGAGCTAGCTCAAGTTTCTATATTTTCACTTAATTTGAGACTGAAATAGATATGAGAAAGCGTCTAAGTAATCCAATCTATCCAAAACTATGTGATGCCATGCAATATGCTTCATTTATATGCCTTTACTCAATGGGCACTAATGAACAGTTTAGAATGATCACTTTAACTCTCTGATCAACTTGACATGTCCGCACTAAATCGTGTGTAACTTTTGATTTAAAGCTCCGAATGACACGAATCAAATGCACACGTTAAGCTAGCTCAATTCTCTATGTTGTAACCAAATTTGAGACAGCAATAGATACAAAAAACCGTTCAAGTAATCCAATCTAGCCAAAACTACATGATGACATGCATTATGCTTCATTTATCAGCTTTTACTCAATGAGAACAAATGATCAGTTTATAACGATCACTTTAACTGGCCGATCAACTTGACATGTCCGCACTAAATCGTCCGTAACTTTTGATGTAGAGCTCCGAATGACACGAATCCAATGCCCACATTAAGCTAGCTCAAATTTCCATATTGTGACAAAATTTGAGGTAGAAATAGATAAGACAAAACATCCAAGTAATCCAATCTATCCCGTACTGCATGATGTCATGCATTATGCATCATTTATATGCCTTTAATCAATGAACACCAATGATCAGTTTAGAATGATCACTTTAACTGGCCAAAGGACTTGACATGTCCGCACTAAATCGTTCGTAACTTTTGATTTAGATCGCAGAATGACACGAATCGAATGCCCACGTTAAGCTAGCTCAATTTCCTATGTTATGATAAAATTTGAGACAGAAATATATGCAAAAAATGTTCAAGTAATCCAATCTAGCAGAACCTGCATGATGCCATGCATTATGTTTCATTTTTAAGCCTTTACTCAATGAGCACCAAAGATCAGCTAAGAATGATCACTTTAACTGGCCGATCAACTTGGTATGTCTGCTCTAAATGGTCCGTAACTTTTGATTTAGAACTCAGAATGATAGGAATCTAATGCCCACGTTAAGCGAGCTCAATTTTCTATATTGTGATAAAATTTGAGACACAAACAGATACGATAAATTGTCCAAATAATCCAATCTATTATAAACTACATGATGTCGTGCATTATGCTTAATTTATAAGGCTTTACTCAATGAGCACAAATGATCAATTTAGAATGATCACTTTAACTTGTCGATCAACTTGATATTTATGGACAAAATCAACCGTAACTTTTGATTTAGAGCTCAGAATGACACGAATCCAATGCGCACGCTAAGCTAGCTCAATTTTCTATATTGCGACAAAATTTGAGAAACAAATAGATACCATAAAACGTCCAAATAATCCAATCTATCCTGAACTATGTGATGTCATGCATTATGCTTCATTTATAAGCTTTTACTCAATGGGCACAAATGATCAGTTTAGAATGATATCTTTAACCAGGCGATCAACATGACATGTCTGCACTAAATCGTCCGTTACTTTGATTTAGAGCTCAAAATAACATGAAACCAATGCCCACGTTAAGATAGCTCAATTATCTGTATTGTGACAAAATTTGACACCAAAGTAGACACGAAAAAGCGTTCAAGTAATCCAATCTAGCCAAAATTGCATGATACCACGCATTGTGCTTGATTTATAAGCCTTTGCTCAATGAGCACCAAATATCAGTTTAGAATGGTCACTTTAACTGGCCGATAACCTTGACATGTACGCACTAAATCGTCCATAAGTTTTGATTTAGAGCTCAGAATGATACGAATAAAATTCCCACGTTAAGCTAGCTCAATTCTCTATGTTGTAACAAAATTTGAGAAAGAGATAGATACAAAAAAGCATTCAAGCAATCCAATCTAGAAAAAACTGCATGATGTCATGCATTATTCTTCATTTATAAGCCTTTTCTCAATGAGCACCAATGATCAGCTAAAAATGATCACTTTAATTGGCCGATCAACTTCACATGTCTGCACTAAATCGTCCGTAAGTTTTGATTTAGAGTTCAGAATGACACCAATCTAATGCCCATGTTAATCTAGCTCAATTTTCTATATTGTGACCAAGTTTGAGAGAGAAATAGATACGAGAAATTGTCCAAATAATCCAATCTACTCTGAACTACGTGATGTCGTGTATTATGCTTTATTTATAAGCATTTACTCAATGCGCACCAATGATCAGTTTAGAATGATGACTTTAACTTGCTGATTAACTAGACATGTCTGCACTAAATCGTCCGTCACTTTTGAATTAGAGCTCAAAATAATATGAATCCAATGCCCACGTTAAGCTAGCTCAATTCTCTATGTTGTGACAAAATTTTAGATAGAAATAGATACAAAAAAGCTTCAAGTAATCTAATCTAGCCAAAACCGCATGATTCCATGCATTATGCTTCATTTATAAGCCTTTACTTGATGATCAGTTTAGAATGATCACTTTAAATAGGCGATCAACTTGACATGTCCGCACTACATAGTTCGAAACTATTACTTTATAGCTTAGAATAACACGAATCCAATGTCCACGTTAAGCTAGCTCAATTTTCTATATTATGACAAAATTTGACACAAAATAGATACGAAAAAGCGTTCGAGTAATCCAATATAGCGAAAACTGCATGATGCCACGCATTATGCTACATTTATAAGCCTTTTCTCAATGAGCACCAATGCTCAGTTTAGAATGATCACTTTAACATGCCGATCAACTTGACATGTCCATATTAAATTGTTCATAACTTTTTATTTAGAGCTCAGAATGACACGAATCCCATGCCCACGTTAAGCTAGCTCAATTCTCTATGTTGTGAAAACATTTGAGACAAAAATAGATACAAAAAGTGTTCAAGTAATCCAATCTAGCCAAAACTGCATGATGCTATCAACTTGATATGTGCGCACTAAATCGTTCGTATCTTTTTATTTATAGCTCAAAATGACAAGAATCCAATGCCCACGTTAAGCTGGCTCAATTTTCTATATTGAAACAATATTTGAGATATAAATAGATACGACAAAGCGTCCAAGTAATCCAATCTATCCCGAACTGTGTGATGTCATACATTATGCTTCATTTGTAATCCTTTTACTCAAAGAGTACCAATGATCAGTTTAGAATGATTACTTTAACTGGCCGATCAACTTGACTTGTCCGCACTAAATCATCCGTAACTTTTTTATTTAGAGCTCAGAATAACACGAATCCAATGACCACATTAAGATAGCTCAATTTTCTATATTGTGACAAAATTGACACAAAAATAGATACGAAAATATGTTCAAGTAATCCAATCTAGCGAAAGCTGCGTGATGCCATGCATTATGATTCATTTATAAGCCTTTACTCAATGAGCAACAATGATGAGTTTAGAATGATCACTTTAATAGGCCCGATCAACATGACGTATCCGTACTAAATCATCCCTAACTTTTCATTTAGAGCTGAGAATGACACGAATCCAATGCCCACGTTAAGCTAGCTAAATTCTCTCTGTTGTTACAAAATTTGAGACAAAAATAGATACAAAAAAGCATTCAAGTAATCCAATCTAGCCAAAACCGCATGATGCCATTCATTATGCTTCATTTATAATCCTTTACTTAATGAGCACAAATTATCAGTTTAGAATGATCACTTTAAGTAGGCGCTCGACTTGACATATACGCACTAAATCGTCCGTAACTTTTAATTTATAGCTTAGAATAACACGAATCCAATGTCCACGTTAAGCTAGCTCATTTTTCTATATTGTGACAAAATTTGACACAAAATAGGTCCGAAAAGCGTTCAAGTAATCCAATATAGCCAAAACTGCGTGATGCCATGCATTATGCTACATTTATAAGCCTTTTCTCAATTAGCACCAATGCTCAGTTAAGAATGATCACTTTAACTGGCCGATGAACTTGACATGTCCACATTAAATCATTAGTAACTTTTGATTTAGAGCTCAGAATGACAAGAAACCAATGCCCACGTTAAGCAAGATCAACTTGACATGTTTGCACTAAATGGTTCGTAACTTTTGATTTGGAGCTCAGAATGACACGAATCCAATGCCCACGTTAAGCTAGCTCAATTTTCTATATTGTGACAAAATTTGAGACAAAAACTGGTACGACAAAGCGTCCAAGTAATCCAATCTATCCTGAACTGCGTGATGTCATGCATTATGCTTCCCTTGTAAGCCTTTTACTCAATGAGCACCAATGATCAATTTAGAATGATCACTTTAACTTGCTGATCAACTTAACATGTCCGCACAAAGTCGTCTATAACTTTTGATTTAGAGCTCAGAATAACACGAATCCAATGCCCACATTCATCTAGCTAAATTTTCTGTATTGTGACAAAAGACACAAAATAGATACGAAAAACCCTTCAAGTAATCCAATGTAGCGAAAACTGTGTGATGCCATGCATTATGATTTATTTATAAGCCCTTACTCAATGAGCAGCAATGTTGAGTTTACAATGATCACTTTAACAGACCGATCAACTTAACATGTACATACTAAATTGTCCCGAACTTTTGATTTAGACCTCAGAATGACAGGAATCAACATGCCCACGTTAAGCTAGCTAGATTCTCTATGTTGTAACAAATTTTGAAACAGAAATAGATACAAAAAAGAGTTCAAGTAATCAAATCTAGCCAAAACAACATGATGCAATGCATTATACTTCATTTATAAGCCTTTAGTCAATGAGCACAAAATATGAGTTTAGAATGATCACTTTAACTGGCCGATCAAATTGACATGTCCGCACTAAATCATCCATAAGTTTTGATTTAGAGCTACAAATGACACGAATTCAATGCCCAGTTAAGCTAGCTCAATTTTCTATATTGTGACAAAATTTGACGTGGAAATAGATACGACAAAGCATCCAAGTAATCCAATCAATCCGGAACTGCGCCATGTCCTTCATTATGCATCATTTATAAGCCTTTACTCAGTGAGCACCAATAATCAGCTAAGAATGATCACTTTATCTTGTCAATCAACTTGATGTGTCTGTACTAAATCGTTCATATCTTTTGATTTAGAGCTTAGAATGACACAAATCTAATGCCACATTAACCTACCTTGATTTTCTATATTGTGACAAAATTTGAGAGAGAAATAGATACGTTAAATTATCCAAATAATCCAATATATTCTGAACTACGTGATATCGTGCATTATGCTTCATTTATAAGCCTTTACTCAATGAGCACCAATGATCAGTTTAGAATGATCACTTTACCTTGACTATCAACTTGACATGTCTAAACTAAATCGTCTGTAAATTTTGATTTGAAGCTCAGAATGACACGAATCCAATGCCCATGTTAAACTAACTCAAATTTTCTACATTGTGACAAAATTTGATACAACAATATACGACAAAGGGTGCATGTAATCCAATCTATCCCGAACTGTGTGATGCCATGCATTATATTTCTTTTATAAGCCTTTACTTAATGAGCACAAATGATCAGTTTAGAATGATAACTTTAACTAGGCATGTTCGCACTAAATCATCCATAAATTTTGATTTAGAGCTCGGAATAACACGAATACAATGCCCACATTTAGCTAGCTCAATTTTGTATAATCTGACAAAATTGACACAAAAATAGATACAAAAATGCATCCAAGTAATCCAATCTAGCGACAACTGCGTGATGCCATGCATTATGATTCAATTATAAGCCTTAACTCAATGAGCACGAATTACGAGTTTAGAATGACCACTTTAACAGGCGGATCAACTTGACATATCCGTACAAAATCGTCCTTAACTTTTTATTTAGAGCTCAGAATGACACGAATCCGATGCCCACGTTAAGCTAGCTCAATTTTCTATATTGTGATAAAATTTGAGACATAAATAGATACGACAAAGCATCCAAGTAATCCAATTTATCCCAAACTACGTGTTGTCAAGCATTATGCTTCATTTGTAAGCCTTTTACTCAATGAGAACCAATGATCAGTTTAGAATGATACTTTAACTAGGTGATCAACTTGACATGTCCGCATTAAATCGTCCATAGTTTTTTATTTAGAGCTCAGAATAAAACGAATCCAATGCCCACATTGAGCTAGTTCAATTTTCTATATTGTGACAAAAGTTGATACAAAAATAGATACGAAAATGCGTTCAAGTAATCCAATCTAGGGGAAACTGCGTGATGGCATTCATTATGATTCATTTATAAGCCTTTACTCAATGAGCACCAATGATGAGGTTATAATGATCACTTTAACAGGTCGATCAACTTGACATATCCTAAATCGTCCCTAAGTTTTAATTTAGAGCTCAGAATGACACGAATCCAATGCCCACGTTAAGCTAGTTCAATTCTCTATGTTGTGACAAAATTTGAGACAGAAATAGATATAAAAAAGCGTTCAAGTAATCCAATCTAGCTAAAACCGCATGATGCCATTCATTATGCTTCATTTATAAGCCTTTACTTAATGAGCACAAATGATAACTTTAGAACGATCACTTTAAGTAGGCAATCAACTTGACATGTCCGCACTAAATTGTCCGTAACTTTTAATTTATTGCTCAGAATAACACGAATCCAATGTCCACGTTAAACTAGCTAAATTTTCTATATTGTGGCAAATTTTGACACAAAATAGATATAAAAAAGAGTTCAAGTAATCCATTATAGCCAAAACTGTGTGATACCATGCATTATGCTACATGTATAAGCCTTTTCTCAATGAGCACCAATGCTCAGTTTAGAATGATCACTTTAACTGGTCGATCAACTATACATGTCCACATAAAATCGTTCGTAACTTTTGATTTACAGCTCAGAATGACACGAATCCAATGCGCACGTTAAGCTAGCTCAATTCTCTATGTTGTTACAAAATTTGATACAGAAGTAGATACAAAAAGCGTTCTGGTAATCCAATCTAGCCAAAACTGAGTGATGCCATGCATTTTGCTTCATTTATCAGCTTTTACTCAATGAGAACAAATGATCAGTTTAGAATGATCACTTTAACTCGCCGATCAACTTGATATGTCCGCACTAAATCGTCCGTAACTTTTGATGTAGAGGTCAGAATGACACAAATCTAATGCCCACGTTAAGCTAGCTCACTTTTCTATATTGTGACAAAATTTGAGACAGAAATAGATACGACAAAGCATCTAATTAATCCAATCAATCCTGAACTGCGTGATGACATGCATTATGCATCATTTATAAATCTTTAATCAATGAGCACCAATGATCAATTTAAAATGATCACTTTAATGGCCGATCAACTTGACATTTCTGCACTAATTAGTCCATAACGTTTTATTTAGAGCTCAGAATGACACGAATCCAATGCCCACGTTAAGCTGGCTCAAATTTCTATATTGAAACAATATTTGAGATATAAATAGATACGACAAAGCGTCCAAGTAATCCAATCTATCCCGAACTGTGTGATGTCATACATTATGCTTCATTTGTAATCCTTTTACTCAAAGAGTACCAATGATCAGTTTAGAATGATTACTTTAACTGGCCGATCAACTTGACTTGTCCGCACTAAATCATCTGTAACTTTTTTATTTAGAGCTCAGAATAACACGAATACAATGCCCACATTAAGATAGCTCAATTTTCTATATTGTGACAAAAATTGACACAAAAATAGATACGAAAATATGTTCAAGTAATCCAATCTAGCGAAAGCTGTGTGATGCCATGCATTATGATTCATTTATAAGCCTTTACTCAATGAGCAACAATGATGAGCTTAGAATGATCACTTTAACAGGCCGATCAACATGACGTATCCGTACTAAATCGTCCCTAACTTTTCATTTAGAGCTCAGAATGACACGAATCCAATGCCCACGTTAAGCTAGTTAAATTCTCTCTGTCGTTACAAAATTTGAGACAAAAATAGATACAAAAAAGCATTCAACTAATCCAATCTAGCCAAAACCGCATGATGCCATTCATTATGCTTCATTTATAATCCTTTACTTAATGAGCACAAATTATCAGTTTAGAATGATCACTTTAAGTAGGCGCTCGACTTGACATATACGCACTAAATCGTCCGTAACTTTTAATTTATAGCTTAGAATAACACGAATCCAATGTCCACGTTAAGCTAGTTCATTTTTCTATATTGTGACAAAAATTAACACAAAATAGGTCCGAAAAGCGTTCAAGTAATCCAATATAGCAAAAACTGCGTGATGCTATGCATTATGCTACATTTATAAGCCTTTTCTCGATTAGCACCAATGCTCAGTTAAGAATGATCACTTTAACTGGCCGATGAACTTGACATGTCCACATTAAATCATTAGTAACTTTTGATTTAGAGCTCAGAATGACAAGAAACCAATGCCCACGTTAAGCTAGATCAACTTGACATGTTTGCACTAAATGGTTCGTAACTTTTGATTTAGAGCTCAGAATGACACGAATCCAATGCCCACGTTAAGCTAGCTCAATTTTCTATATTGTGACAAAATTTGAGACAAAAACTGGTACGACAAACCGTCCAAGTAATCCAATCTATCCTGGACTGCGTGATGTCATGCATTATGCTTCCCTTGTAAGCCTTTTACTCAATGAGCACCAATGATCAATTTAGAATGATCACTTTAACTGGCTGATCAACTTAACATGTCCGCACAAAGTCGTCTGTAACTTTTGATTTAGAGCTCAGAATAACACGAATCCAATGCCCACATTCATCTAGCTAAATTTTCTGTATTGTGACAAAAGACACAAAATAGATACGAAAAACCCTTCAAGTAATCCAATCTAGCGAAAACTGTGTGATGCCATGCATTATGATTTATTTATAAGCCTTTACTCAATGAGCAGCAATGTTGAGTTTACAATGATCACTTTAACAGACCGATCAACTTAACATGTACATACTAAATTGTCCCCAACTTTTGATTTAGAGCTCAGAATGACAGGAATCAACATGCCCACGTTAAGCTAGCTAGATTCTCTATGTTGTAACAAATTTTGAGACAGAAATAGATACAAAAAAGTGTTCAAGTAATCTAATCTAGCCAAAACAACATGATGCAATGCATTATACTTCATTTATAAGCCTTTAGTCAATGAGCACAAATTATGAGTTTAGAATGATCACTTTAACTGGCCGATCAAATTGACATGTCCGCACTAAATCATCCGTAAGTTTTGATTTAGAGCTCCGAATGACACGAATTCAATGCCCAGTTAAGCTAGCTCAATTTTCTATATTGCGACAAAATTTGAGGTGGAAATAGATACGACAAAGCATCCAAGTAATCCAATCAATCCGGAACTGCGCGATGTCCTTCATTATGCATCATTTATAAGCCTTTACTCAGTGAGCACCAATAATCAGCTAAGAATGATCACTTTATCTTGTCAATCAACTTGATGTGTCTGTACTAAATCGTTCATATCTTTTGATTTAGAGCTTAGAATGACACAAATCTAATGCCCACATTAACCTACCTTGATTTTCTATATTGTGACAAAATTTGAGAGAGAAATAGATACGTTAAATTATCCAAATAATCCAATATATTCTGAACTACGTGATATCGTGCATTATGCTTCATTTATAAGCCTTTACTCAATGAGCACCAATGATCAGTTTAGAATGATCACTTTACCTTGACGATCAACTTGACATGTCTAAACTAAATCGTCTGTTAATTTTGATTTAGAGCTCAGAATGACACGAATCCAATGCCCACGTTCAACTAACTCAAATTTTCTATATTGTGACAAAATTTGATACAATAATATACGACAAAGGGTGCATGTAATCCAATCTATCCCGAACTGTGTGATGCCATGCATTATATTTCTTTTATAAGCCTTTACTTAATGAGCACAAATGATCAGTTTAGAATGATAACTTTAACTAGGCGATCAACTTGACATGTTCGCACTAAATCATCCGTAAATTTTGATTTAGAGCTCGGAATAACACGAATACAATGCCCACATTTAGCTAGCTCAATTTTGTATAATGTGACAAAATTGACACAAAAATAGATACAAAAATGCATCCAAGTAATCCAATCTAGCGACAACTGCGTGATGCCATGCATTATGATTCAATTATAAGCCTTAACTCAATGAGCACGAATTACGAGTTTAGAATGACCACTTTAACAGGCGGATCAACTTGACATATCCGTACAAAATCGTCCTTAACTTTTTATTTAGAGCTCAGAATGACACGAATCCGATGCCCACGTTAAGCTAGCTCAATTTTCTATATTGTGATAAAATTTGAGACATAAATAGATACGACAAAGCATCCAAGTAATCCAATTTATCCCGAACTACGTGTTGTCAAGCATTATGCTTCATTTGTAAGCCTTTTACTCAATGAGAACCAATGATCAGTTTAGAATGATACTTTAACTAGGTGATCAACTTGACATGTCCGCATTAAATCGTCCATAATTTTTTATTTAGAGCTCAGAATAAAACGAATCCAATGCCCACATTGAGCTAGTTCAATTTTCTATATTGTGACAAAAGTTGATACAAAAATAGATACGAAAATGCGTTCAAGTAATCCAATCTAGGGGAAACTGCGTGATGGCATTCATTATGATTCATTTTTAAGCCTTTACTCAATGAGCACCAATGATGAGGTTATAATTATCACTTTAACAGGTCGATCAACTTGACATATCCGTACTAAATCGTCCCTAAGTTTTAATTTAGAGCTCAGAATGACACGAATCCAATGCCCACGTTAAGCTAGTTCAATTCTCTATGTTGTGACAAAATTTGAGACAGAAATAGATATAAAAAAGCGTTCAAGTAATCCAATCTAGCTAAAACCGCATGATGCCATTCATTATGCTTCATTTATAAGCCTTTACTTAATGAGCATAAATGATAACTTTAGAACGATCACTTTAAGTAGGCGATCAACTTGACATGTCCGCACTAAATTGTCCGTAACTTTTAATTTATTGCTCAGAATAACACGAATCCAATGTCCACGTTAAGCTAGCTAAATTTTCTATATTGTGGCAAATTTTGACACAAAATAGATACAAAAAAGAGTTCAAGTAATCCATTATAGCCAAAACTGTGTGATACCATGCATTATGCTACATGTATAAGCCTTTTCTCAATGAGCACCAATGCTCAGTTTAGAATGATCACTTTAACTGGCCGATCAACTATACATGTCCACATTAAATCGTTCGTAACTTTTGATTTACAGCTCAGAATGACACGAATCCAATGCGCACGTTAAGCTAGCTCAATTCTCTATGTTGTTACAAAATTTGAGACAGAAGTAGATACAAAAAGCGTTCTGGTAATCCAATCTAGCCAAAACTGAGTGATGCCATGCATTTTGCTTCATTTATCAGCTTTTACTCAATGAGAACAAATGATCAGTTTAGAATGATCACTTTAACTCGCCGATCAACTTGATATGTCCGCACTAAATCGTCCGTAACTTTTGATGTAGAGGTCAGAATGACACAAATCTAATGCCCACGTTAAGCTAGCTCACTTTTCTATATTGTGACAAAATTTGAGACAGAAATAGATACGACAAAGCATCTAATTAATCCAATCAATCCCGAACTGCGTGATGACATGCATTATGCATCATTTATAAGCCTTTAATCAATGAGCACCAATGATCAATTTAAAATGATCACTTTAATGGCCGATCAACTTGACATTTCTGCACTAATTAGTCCATAACGTTTTATTTAGAGCTCAGAATGACACGAATCCAATGCCCACGTTAAGCTAGCTAACTTTTCTATATTGTGACAAAATTTGACAATGAAATAGATACGACAAAGCGTCCAAATAATCCAATCTATTCTGCACTACGTGATGTCATGCATGATGCTTCATTTATAAGCTTTTACTCAATGAGCACCAATGATCAGTTTAGAATGATATCTTTAACTAGGCGATCAACTTGACATGTCCACACTAAATCATTCGTATCTTTTGATTTAGAGCTCAAAATAACACGAATCCAATGCCCACGTTAAGCTAGCTCAATTTTCTATGTTGTAACAAAATTTGAGACATAAATAGATACGATAAAGCATCCAAGTAATCCAATTTATCCCGAACTGCGTGTTGTCATGCATTAGGCTTCATTTGTAAGCCTTTTACTCAATGAGAACCAATGATCAGTTTAGAATGATACTTTAACTAGGTGATCAACTTGACATGTCCGCATTAAATCGTCCAAAATTTTTGATTTAGAGCTTAGAATAACACGAATCCAATGCCCACATTAAGCTAGTTCAATTTTCTATATTGTGACACAAGTTGATACAAAAATATATACGAAAATGCATTCAAGTAATCCAATCTAGGGGAAACTGCGTGATGGCATTCATTATGATTCATTTATAAGCCTTTACTCAATGAGCACCAATGATGAGTTTATAATGATCACTTTAACAGGTCGATCAACTTGACATATCCGTACTAAATCGTCCCTAAGTTTTGATTTAGAGCTCAGAATGACATGAATCCAATGCCCACGTTAAGCTAGTTCAATTCTCTATGTTGTGAAAAAATTTGAGACAGAAATAGATATAAAAAAGCGTTCAAGTAATCCAATCTAGCCAAAACCGAATGATGCCATTCATTATGCTTCATTTATATGCCTTTACTTAATGAGCACAAATGATAAGTTTAGAACGATAACTTTAAGTAGGCGATCAACTTGACATGTCTAATGCCCACATTAAGCTAGCTCAATTTTCTATATTGTGACAAAATTTGAGGCAGAAATAGATAAGACAAAGCATCCAATTATTCCAATCAATCCTAAACTGCGTGATGACATGCATTATGCATCATTTAGAAGCCTTTTATCAATGAGCACCAATGATCAATTTAAAATGATCACTTTAATGGCCGATCAACTTGACATTTCTGCACTAATTAGTCCATAACGTTTTATTTAGAGCTCAGAATGACACGAATCCAATGCCCACGTTAAGCTAGCTAACTTTTCTATATTGTGACAAAATTTGACAATGAAATAGATACGACAAAGCGTCCAAATAATCCAATCTATTCTGTAGTACGTGATGTCATGCATGATGCTTCATTTATAAGCTTTTACTCAATGAGCACCAATGATCAGTTTAGAATGATATCTTTAACTAGGCGATCAACTTGACATGTCCGCACTAAATCATTCGTATCTTTTGATTTAGAGCTCAAAATAACACGAATCTAATGCCCACGTTAAGCTAGCTCAATTTTCTATGTTGTAACAAAATTTGAGACATAAATAGATACGAAAAAGCATCCAAGTAATCCAATTTATCCCGAACTGCGTGTTGTCATGCATTATGCTTTATTTGTAAGCCTTTTACTCAATGAGAACCAATGATCAGTTTAGAATGATACTTTAACTAGGTGATCAACTTGACATGTCCGCATTAAATCGTCCAAAATTTTTGATTTAGAGCTCAGAATAACATGAATCCAATGCCCACATTAAGCTTGTTCAATTTTCTATATTGTGACAAAAGTTGATACAAAAATATATATGAAAATGCATTCAAGTAATCCAATCTAGGGGAAACTGCGTGATGGCATTCATTATGATTCATTTATAAGCCTTTACTCAATGAGCACCAATGATGAGTTTATAATGATCACTTTAACAGGTCGATCAACTTGACATATCCGTACTAAATCGTCCCTAAGTTTTGATTTAGAGCTCAGAATGACATGAATCCAATGCCCATGTTAAGCTAGTTCAATTCTCTATGTTGTGACAAAATTTGAGGCAGAAATAGATATAAAAAAGCGTTCAAGTAATCCAATCTAGCCAGAACCGCATGATGCCATTCATTATGCTTCATTTATAAGCCTTTACTTAATGAGAACAAATGATAAGTTTAGAACGATCTCTTTAAGTAGGCGATCAACTTGACATGTCCGCACTAAATCGTCCGTAACTTTTAATTTATTGGTCAGAATAACACGAATCCAATGTCCACGTTAAGCCAGCTAAATTTTCTATATTGTGGCAAAATTTGACACAAAATAGATACGAAAAAGAGTTCAAGTAATCCATTATAGCCAAAACTGCGTGATGCCATGCATTATGCTACATGTATAAGCCTTTTCTCAATGAGCACCAATGCCAGTTTAGAATGATCACTTTAACTGGCCGATCAACTTGACATGTCCACATTAAATCGTCCGTAACTTTTGATTTACAGCTCAGAATGACACGAATCCAATGTGCACGTTAAGCTAGCTCAATTCTCTATGTTGTTACAAAATTTGAGACAGAAGTAGATACAAAAAGCGTTCAGGTAATCCAATCTAGCCAAAACTGTGTGATGCCATGCATTTTGTTTCATCTATCAGCTTTTAATCAATGAGAACAAATGATAAGTTTAGAATGATCACTTTAACTGGCCGATCAACATGACACGTTCACACTAAATCGTCCGTAACTTTTGATTTACTGCTAAGAATGACACGAATCTAATGCCCACGTTAAGCTAACTCAATTTTCAATATTGTGACAAAATTTGAGGCAGAAATAGATACGACAAAGCAGCCAATTAATCCAATCAATCTCGAACTGCGTGATGACATGCAGTATGCATCATTTATAAGCCTTTAATCAATGAGCACCAATGATCAATTTAAAATGATCACTTTAAAGGCCGATCAACTTGACAATTCCACACTAATTCGTCCATAACGTTTTATTTAGAGCTCAGAATGACACAAATCCAATGCCCTTGTTAAGCTAGCTAACTTTTCTATATTGTGACAAAATTTGACAATGAAATAGATACGACAAAGCGTCCAAATAATCCAATCTATTCTGAACTACGTGATGTCATGCATGATGCTTCATTTATAAGCTTTTACTCAATGAGCACCAATGATCAGTTTAGAATGATATCTTTAACTAGGCGATCAACTTGACATGTCTGCACTAAATCATTCGTATCTTTTGATTTAGAGCTCAAAATAACACAAATCCAATGCCCACGTTAAGCTAGCTCAATTTTCTATGTTGTAACAAAATTTGAGACATAAATAGATACGACAAAGCATCCAAGTAATCCAATTTATCCCGGACTGCGTGTTGTCATGCATTATGCTTCATTTGTAAGCCTTTTACTCAATGAGAACCAATGATCAGTTTAGAATGATACTTTAACTAGGTCATCAACTTGACATGTCCGCATTAAATCGTCCAAAATTTTTGATTTAGAGCTTAGAATAACACGAATCCAATGCCCACATTAAGCTAGTTCAATTTTCTATATTGTGACACAAGTTGATACAAAAATATATACGAAAATGCATTCAAGTAATCCAATCTAGGGGAAACTGCGTGATGGCATTCATTATGATTCATTTATAAGCCTTTACTCAATGAGCACCAATGATGAGTTTATAATGATCACTTTAACAGGTCGATCAACTTGACATATCCGTACTAAATCGTCCCTAAGTTTTGATTTAGAGCTCAGAATGACATGAATCCAATGCCCACGTTAAGCTAGTTCAATTCTCTATGTTGTGAAAAAATTTGAGACAGAAATAGATATAAAAAAGCGTTCAAGTAATCCAATCTAGCCAGAACCGCATGATGCATTCATTATGCTTCATTTATAAGCCTTTACTTAATGAGCACAAATGATAAGTTTAGAACGATCACTTTAAGTAGGCGATCAACTTGACATGTCCGCACTAAATCGTCCGTAACTTTTAATTTATTGCTCAGAATAACACGAATCCAATGTCCACGTTAAGCTAGCTAAATTTTCTATATTGTGGCAAAATTTGACACAAAATATATACGAAAATGATTCAAGTAATCCTAACTGCGTGATTCATTATGCTCAGCCTTTACTCAATGAGCACCAATGTTTATAATGATCACTTTAATGATCAACTTGACAACTAAATCGTTAACTAGAGCTCTGACATGAATCCAATGCCCACGTTAAGCTAGTTCAATTCTCTATGTTGTGAGACAGAAATAGATAAATTCTAGCCAGAACCGCATGATGGCATTCATTATGAGTAATCAACGATCTCTTTAAGTAGGCGATCAACTTGACATGTCCACAAACTGCTCAGAATGAATCCAATGCACGTTAAGCTAGCTATTAGAATGAATGCCATGCATTATGCTACATGTATAACAATGAGCACCAATGCTCAGTTTAGAATGATCACTTTAACTGGCCGATCAACTTGACATGTCCACATTAAATCGTCCGTAACTTTTGATTTACAGCTCAGAATGACACGAATCCAATGCGCACGTTAAGCTAGCTCAATTCTCTATGTTGTTACAAAATTTGAGACAGAAGTAGATACAAAAAGCGTTCTGGTAATCCAATCTAGCCAAAACTGATGATGCCATGCATTTTGCTTCATTTATCAGCTTTTACTCAATGAGAACAAATGATCAGTTTAGAATGATCACTTTAACTCGCCGATCAACTTGATATGTCCGCACTAAATCGTCCGTAACTTTTGATGTAGAGGTCAGAATGACACAAATCTAATGCCCACGTTAAGCTAGCTCACTTTTCTATATTGTGACAAAATTTGAGACAGAAATAGATACGACAAAGCATCTAATTAATCCAATCAATCCCGAACTGCGTGATGACATGCATTATGCATCATTTATAAGCCTTTAATCAATGAGCACCAATGATCAATTTAAAATGATCACTTTAATGGCCGATCAACTTGACATTTCTGCACTAATTAGTCCATAACGTTTTATTTAGAGCTCAGAATGACACGAATCCAATGCCCACGTTAAGCTAGCTAACTTTTCTATATTGTGACAAAATTTGACAATGAAATAGATACGACAAAGCGTCCAAATAATCCAATCTATTCTGAACTACGTGATGTCATGCATGATGCTTCATTTATAAGCTTTTACTCAATGAGCACCAATGATCAGTTTAGAATGATATCTTTAACTAGGCGATCAACTTGACATGTCTGCACTAAATCATTCGTATCTTTTGATTTAGAGCTCAAAATAACACGAATCCAATGCCCACGTTAAGCTAGCTCAATTTTCTATGTTGTAACAAAATTTGAGACATAAATAGATACGACAAAGCATCCAAGTAATCCAATTTATCCCGAACTGCGTGTTGTCATGCATTATGCTTCATTTGTAAGCCTTTTACTCAATGAGAACCAATGATCAGTTTAGAATGATACTTTAACTAGGTCATCAACTTGACATGTCCGCATTAAATCGTCCAAAATTTTTGATTTAGAGCTTAGAATAACACGAATCCAATGCCCACATTAAGCTAGTTCAATTTTCTATATTGTGACACAAGTTGATACAAAAATATATACGAAAATGCATTCAAGTAATCCAATCTAGGGGAAACTGCGTGATGGCATTCATTATGATTCATTTATAAGCCTTTACTCAATGAGCACCAATGATGAGTTTATAATGATCACTTTAACAGGTCGATCAACTTGACATATCCGTACTAAATCGTCCCTAAGTTTTGATTTAGAGCTCAGAATGACATGAATCCAATGCCCACGTTAAGCTAGTTCAATTCTCTATGTTGTGAAAAAATTTGAGACAGAAATAGATATAAAAAAGCGTTCAAGTAATCCAATCTAGCCAGAACCGCATGATGGCATTCATTATGCTTCATTTATAAGCCTTTACTTAATGAGCACAAATGATAAGTTTAGAACGATCTCTTTAAGTAGGCGATCAACTTGACATGTCCACACTAAATCGTCCGTAACTTTTAATTTATTGCTCAGAATAACACGAATCCAATGTCCACGTTAAGCTAGCTAAATTTTCTATATTGTGGCAAAATTTGACACAAAATAGATAGGAAAAAGAGTTCAAGTAATTCATTATAGCCAAACTGCGTGATGCCATGCATTATGCTACATGTATAAGCCTTTTCTCACTGAGCACCAATGCTCAGTTTAGAATGATCACTTTAACTGGCCGATCAACTTGACATGTCCACATTAAATCGTCCGTAACTTTTGATTTACAGCTCAGAATGACACGAATCCAATGCGCACGTTAAGCTAGCTCAATTCTCTATGTTGTTACAAAATTTGAGACAGAAGTAGATACAAAAAGCGTTCTGGTAATCCAATCTAGCCAAAACTGAGTGATGCCATGCATTTTTGCTTCATTTATCAGCTTTTACTCAATGAGAACAAATGATCAGTTTAGAATGATCACTTTAACTCGCCGATCAACTTGATATGTCCGCACTAAATCGTCCGTAACTTTTGATGTAGAGGTCAGAATGACACAAATCTAATGCCCACGTTAAGCTAGCTCACTTTTCTATATTGTGACAAAATTTGAGACAGAAATAGATACGACAAAGCATCTAATTAATCCAATCAATCCCGAACTGCGTGATGACATGCATTATGCATCATTTATAAGCCTTTAATCAATGAGCACCAATGATCAATTTAAAATGATCACTTTAATGGCCGATCAACTTGACATTTCTGCACTAATTAGTCCATAACGTTTTATTTAGAGCTCAGAATGACACGAATCCAATGCCCACGTTAAGCTAGCTAACTTTTCTATATTGTGACAAAATTTGACAATGAAATAGATACGACAAAGCGTCCAAATAATCCAATCTATTCTGCACTACGTGATGTCATGCATGATGCTTCATTTATAAGCTTTTACTCAATGAGCACCAATGATCAGTTTAGAATGATATCTTTAACTAGGCGATCAACTTGACATGTCCGCACTAAATCATTCGTATCTTTTGATTTAGAGCTCAAAATAACACGAATCCAATGCCCACGTTAAGCTAGCTCAATTTTCTATGTTGTAACAAAATTTGAGACATAAATAGATACGACAAAGCATCCAAGTAATCCAATTTATCCCGAACTGCGTGTTGTCATGCATTATGCTTCATTTGTAAGCCTTTTACTCAATGAGAACCAATGATCAGTTTAGAATGATACTTTAACTAGGTGATCAACTTGACATGTCCGCATTAAATCGTCCAAAATTTTTGATTTAGAGCTTAGAATAACACGAATCCAATGCCCACATTAAGCTAGTTCAATTTTCTATATTGTGACACAAGTTGATACAAAAATATATACGAAAATGCATTCAAGTAATCCAATCTAGGGGAAACTGCGTGATGGCATTCATTATGATTCATTTATAAGCCTTTACTCAATGAGCACCAATGATGAGTTTATAATGATCACTTTAACAGGTCGATCAACTTGACATATCCGTACTAAATCGTCCCTAAGTTTTGATTTAGAGCTCAGAATGACATGAATCCAATGCCCACGTTAAGCTAGTTCAATTCTCTATGTTGTGAAAAAATTTGAGACAGAAATAGATATAAAAAAGCGTTCAAGTAATCCAATCTAGCCAGAACCGCATGATGGCATTCATTATGCTTCATTTATAAGCCTTTACTTAATGAGCACAAATGATAAGTTTAGAACGATCTCTTTAAGTAGGCGATCAACTTGACATGTCCACACTAAATCGTCCGTAACTTTTAATTTATTGCTCAGAATAACACGAATCCAATGTCCACGTTAAGCTAGCTAAATTTTCTATATTGTGGCAAAATTTGACACAAAATAGATACGAAAAAGAGTTCAAGTAATTCATTATAGCCAAAACTGCGTGATGCCATGCATTATGCTACATGTATAAGCCTTTTCTCAATGAGCACCAATGCTCAGTTTAGAATGATCACTTTAACTGGCCGATCAACTTGACATGTCCACATTAAATCGTCCGTAACTTTTGATTTACAGCTCAGAATGACACGAATCCAATGCGCACGTTAAGCTAGCTCAATTCTCTATGTTGTTACAAAATTTGAGACAGAAGTAGATACAAAAAGCGTTCTGGTAATCCAATCTAGCCAAAACTGAGTGATGCCATGCATTTTGCTTCATTTATCAGCTTTTACTCAATGAGAACAAATGATCAGTTTAGAATGATCACTTTAACTCGCCGATCAACTTGATATGTCCGCACTAAATCGTCCGTAACTTTTGATGTAGAGGTCAGAATGACACAAATCTAATGCCCACGTTAAGCTAGCTCACTTTTCTATATTGTGACAAAATTTGAGACAGAAATAGATACGACAAAGCATCTAATTAATCCAATCAATCCCGAACTGTGTGATGACATGCATTATGCATCATTTATAAGCCTTTAATCAATGAGCACCAATGATCAATTTAAAATGATCACTTTAATGGCCGATCAACTTGACATTTCTGCACTAATTAGTCCATAATGGTTTATTTAGAGCTCAGAATGACACGAATCCAATGCCCACGTTAAGCCAGCTAACTTTTCTATATTGTGACAAAATTTGACAATGAAATAGATACGACAAAACGTCCAAATAATCCAATCTATTCTGCACTACGTGATGTCATGCATGATGCTTCATTTATAAGCTTTTACTCAATGAGCACCAATGATCAGTCTAGAATGATATCTTTAACTAGGCGATCAACTTGACATGTCTGCACTATATCATTCGTATCTTTTGATTTAGAGCTCAAAATAACACGAATCCAATGCCCACGTTAAGCTAGCTCAATTTTCTATGTTGTAACAAAATTTGAGACATAAATAGATACGACAAAGCATCCAAGTAATCCAATTTATCCCGAACTGCGTGTTGTCATGCATTATGCTTCATTTGTAAGCCTTTTACTCAATGAGAACCAATGATCAGTTTAGAATGATTTTTTAACTAGGTCATCAACTCTACATGTCCGCATTAAATCGTCCAAAATTTTTGATTTAGAGCTCAGAATAACACGAATCCAATGCCCACATTAAGCTAGTTCAATTTTCTATATTGTGACAAAAGTTGATACAAAAATATATACGAAAATGCATTCAAGTAATCCAATCTAGGGGAAACTAAGTGATGGCATTCATTATGATTCATTTATAAGCCTTTACTCAATGAGGACCAATGATGAGTTTATAATGATCACTTTAACAGGTCGATCAACTTGACATATCCGTACTAAATCATCCCTAAGTTTTGATTTAGAGCTCAGAAAGACATGAATCCAATGCCCACGTTAAGCTAGTTCAATTCTCTATGTTGTGACAAAATTTGAGACAGAAATAGATATAAAAAGCGTTCAAGTAATCCAATCTAGCCAGAACCGTATGATGCCATTCATTATGCTTCATTTATAAGCCTTTACTTAATGAGCACAAATGATAAATTTAGAACGATCTCTTTAAGTAGGCGATCAACTTGACATGTCCGCACTAAATCGTCTATAACTTTTAATTTATTCCTCAGAATAACACGAATCCAATGTCCACGTTAAGCTAGCTAAATTTTCTATATTGTTGCAAAATTTGACACAAAATAGATACGGAAAAGAGTTCAAGTAATCCATTATAGCCAAAACTGCGTGATGCAATGCATTATGCTACATGTATAAGCCTTTTTTCAATGAGCACCAATGCTCAGTTTAGAATGATTACTTTAACTGGCCGATCAACTATACATGTCCACATTAAATCGTTCGTAACTTTTGATTTACAGCTCAGAATGACACGAATCCAATGCGCACGTTAAGCTAGCTCAATTCTCCATGTTGTTACAAAATTTGAGACAGAAGTAGATACAACAACGTTCTGGTAATCCAATCTAGCCAAAACTGTGTGATGCCATGCATTTGGCTTCATTTATCAGCTTTTACTCAATGAGAACAAATGATCAGTTTAGAATGATCACTTTAACTAGCCGATCAACTTGACATGTCCGCACTAACTCGTCCGTAACTTTTGATTTAGAGCTCATAATGACACGAATCTAATTCCCACGTTAAGCTAACTCAATTTTCTATATTGTGACAAAATTTGAGGCAGAAATAGATACGATAAAGCATCCAATTAATCAAATCAATCTCGAACTGCGTGATGACATGCAATATGCATCATTTATAAGCCTTTAATCATTGAGCACCAATGATCAATTTAAAATGATCACTTTAATGGCCGATCAACTTGACATTTCCGCACTAATTCGTCCATAACATTTTATTTAGAGCTCAGAATGACACGAATCCAATGTCCACGTTAAGCTAGCTAACTTTTCTATATTGTGACAAAATTTGAGAAAGAAATAGATACGACAAAGCGTCCAATTAATCCAGTCTATTCTGAACTACGTGATGTCATGCATTATGCTTCATTTATAAGCTTTTACTCAATCAGCACCAATGATCAGTTTAGAATGATATCTTTAACTAGGCGATCAACTTGACATGTCCGAACTAAATCGTTCGTATCTTTTGATTTAGAGCTCAAAATGACACGAATCCAATGCCCACGTTAAGCTAGCTCAATTTTCTATATTGTAAGAAAATTTGAGACATAAATAGATATGACAAAGCATCCAAGTAATCCAATTTATCCCAAACTGAGTATTGTCATGCATTATGCTTCATTTGTAAGCCTTTTACTCGATGAGCACCAATGATACGTTTAGAATTATACTTTAACGAGGTGATCAACTTGACATGTCCGCATTAAATCGTCCATAATTTTTGATTTAGAGCTCAGAATAACATGAATCCAATGCCCACATTAAGCTAGTTCAATTTTCTATATTGTGACAAAAGTTGATAAAAAACTAGATACGAAAATGCGTTCAAGTAATCCAATCCAGGCGAAACTGCGTGATGGCATTCATTATGATTCATTTATAAGCCTTACTCAATGAGCACCAATGATGAGTTTATAATGATCACTTTAACAGGTCGATTAACTTGACATATCCGTACTAAATCGTCCCTAAGTTTTGATTTAGAGCTCAAAATGACACGAATCCAATGCCCACGTTAAGCTAGTTCAATTCTCTATGTTGTGACAAAATTTGAGACCGATATAGATATAAAAAAGCATTCAAGTAATCCAATCTAGCCAAAATAGCATGATACCATTCATTATGCTTCATTTATAAGCCTTTACAAAATGAGCACAAATGATAAGTTTAGAACGATCACTTTAAGTAGGCGATCAACTTGACATGTCCGCACTAAATTGTCCGTAACTTTTATTTAAATGCTCAGAATAACACGAATCCAATGTCCACATTAAGCTTGCTAAATTTTCTATTTTGTGGCAAAATTTGACACAAAATAGATACGAAAAAGAGTTCAAGTAATCCATTATAGCCAAAACTGCTTGATGCCATGCATTATGCTACATGTATAAGCCTTTTCTCATTGAGCACCAATGCTCAGTTTCGTATGATCACTTTAACTGGCCGATCAACTTGACATGTCCACATTAAATTGTCAGTAACATTTGATTTACAGCTCAGAATGACACGAATCCAATGCCCACGTTAAGCTAGCTCAATTCTCTATGTTGTGAGAAAATTTGAGACAGAAGTAGATACAACAACGTTCTGGTAATCCAATCTAGCCAAAACTGTGTGATGCCATGCATTTTGCTTCATTTATCAGCTTTTACTCAATGAGAACAAATGATCAGTTTAGAATGATCACTTTAACTGGCCGATCAACTTGACATGTCCGCACTAAATCGTCCGTAACTTTTGATTTAGAGCTCATAATGACACGAATCTAATGCCCACGTTAAGCTAACTCAATTTTCTATATTGTGACAAAATTTGAGGCAGAAATAGATACGACAAAGCATCCAATTAATCCAATCAATCTCGAACTGCGTGATGACATGCAATATGCATCATTTATAAGCCTTTAATCAATGAGCACCAATGATCAATTTAAAATGATCACTTTAATGGCCGATCAACTTGACATTTCCACACTAATTCGTCCATAACGTTTTATTTAGAGCTCAGAATGACACGAATCCAATGCCCACGTTAAGCTAGCTAACGTTTCTATATTGTGACAAAATTTGAGAAAGAAATAGATACGACAAAGCATCCAATTAATCCAGTCTATTCTGAACTACGTGATGTCATGCATTATGCTTCATTATTAAGCTTTTACTCAATCAGCACCAATGATCAGTTTAGAATGATATCTTTAACTAGGCGATCAACTTGACATGTCCGCACTAAATCGTTCGTATCTTTTGATTTAGAGCTCAAATTGACACGAATCCAATGCCCACGTTAAGCTAGCTCAATTTTCTATATTGTAACTAAATTTGAGACATAAATAGATACGACAAAGCATCCAAGTAATCCAAATTATCCCGAACTGAGTATTGTCATGCATTATGCTTCATTTGTAAGCCTTTTACTCAATGAGCACCAATGATACGTTTAGAATGAGACTTTAACTAGGTGATCAACTTGACATGTCCGCATTAAATCGTCCATAATTTTTGATTTAGAGCTCAGAATAACACGAATCCAATGCCCACATTAAGCTAGTTCAATTTTCTATATTGTGACAAAAGTTGATACAAAAATAGATACAAAAATGCGTTCAAGTAATCCAATCTAGGGGAAACTGCGTGATGGCATTCATTATGATTCATTTATAAGCCTTTACTCAATGAGCACCAATGATGAGTTTATAATGATCACTTTAACAGGTCGATCAACTTGACATATCCGTACTAAATCGTCCCTAAGTTTTGATTTAGAGCTCAGAATGACATGAATCCAATGCCCACGTTAAGCTAGTTCAATTCTCTATGTTGTGACAAAATTTGAGACGGAAATAGATATTAAAAACCATTCAAGTAATCCAATCTAGCCAAAAGAGCATGATATCATTCATTATGCTTCATTTATAAGCCTTTACATAATGAGCACAAATGATAAGTTTAGAACGATCACTTGAAGTAGGCGAGCAACTTGGCATGTTCGCACTAAATTCTTCGTAACTTTTAATTTAATGCTCAGAATAACACGAATCCATTTTCCACGTTAAGCTAGCTAAATTTTCTATATTGTGGCAAAATTGTACACAAAATAGATACGAAAAAGAGTTCAAGAATCCATTATAGCCAAAACTGCGTGATGCCATGCATTATGCTACATGTATAAGCCTTTTCTCAATGAGCACCAATGCTCAGTTTAGAATGATCACTTTAACTGGCCGATGAACTTGACATGTCCACATTAAATCATTAGTAACTTTTGATTTAGAGCTCAGAATGACAAGAAACCAATGCCCACGTTAAGCTAGATCAACTTGACATGTTTGCACTAAATGGTTCGTAACTTTTGATTTAGAGCTCAGAATGACACGAATCCAATGCCCACGTTAAGCTAGCTAACTTTTCTATATTGTGAAAATTTTGAGAAAGAAATAGATACGACAAAGCATCCAAATAATCCAATCTATTCTGAACTTCGTGATGTCATGCATTATGCTTCATTTATAAGTTTTTACTCAATGAGCACCAATGATCCGTTTAGAATGATATCTTTAACTAGGCGATCAACTTGACATGTTTGCACTGAATCGTTTGTATCTTTTGATTTAGAGCTCAAAATGACACGAATCCAATGCCCACGTTAAGCTAGCTCAATTTTCTAAATTGTGACAAAATTTGAGACATAAATAGATACGACAAAGCATCCAAGTAATGCAATCTACGCCGAACCGTGTCATGTCATGCATTATGCTTCATTTGTAAGCCTTTTACTCAATGAGTATCAATGATCAGTTTAGAATGATCACTTTAACTGGCCGATCAACTTGACATGTCCGCACTAAATCCTCCATAACTTTTGATTTAGAGCTCGGAATAACACGAATCCAGTGCCCACATTAAACTAGCTCAATTTTTTATATTGTAACAAAAATTGACACAAAAACAGATACGAAAATGCGTTCAAGTAAACCAATCTAGCGAAAACTGCGTGAGGCATTGCATTATGGTAAATTTATAAACCTTTACTCAATGAGCACCAATGATGAGTTTGGAATGATCATTTTAACAAGCCGATCAACTTGACATATCTGTACTAAATTGTCCCTAGCTTTTGATTTAGAGATCCGAATGACACGAATCCAATGCCCACGTTAAGCTAGCTAAATTCTCTATATTGTCACAAAATTTGAGACAAAAATCGATACTAAAAAGCGTTCAAGTAATACAATCTAGCCAATACTGCATGATGACATGCATTATGCTTCATTTATAAGCCTTTACTCAATGAGCACAAATAATCAGTTCAGAATGATCACTTTAAGTAGGCAATCAACTTGACATGTCCGCACTAAATCATCTGTAACTTTTGATATATAGCTCAAAATAACACGATCCAATGTCCACGTTAAACTAGCTCAATTTTCTATATTGTGACAGAATTTGACACAAAATAGATATGAAAAATCGTTCAAGTAATCCAATATAGCCCAAAGTGCGTGATGCCATGCATTTTTCTTCATTTATAAGCCTTTTCTCAATGAGAACCAATGCTGAGTTTAGAATGATCACTTTAACTGGCCGATCAACTTGACATGTCCGCACTAAATCATCCCTTAATTTTGATTTAGAGCTCAGAATGACACGAAACCAATGCCCACGTTAAGCTAGCTCAATTTTCTATATTGTGAAAAATTTGAGACAGAAATAGAAACGTCAAAGAATCCAAGTAATCCAATCTATCCCGAACTAAGTGATGTCATGCATTGTGCATCATTTATAAGCCTTTAATCAATAAGCACCAATGATCAATCTACAATGATGACTTTAACTGGCCGATTAACTTGACATGTCCGCACTAAATCGTCTGTAACTTTTGATTTACCACTCAGATTGACACGAATCCAATGCCCATGTTAAGCTAGCTCAATTTTCTATATTGTGACAAAATTTGAAATAGAAATAGATACGAGAAGGAATCCAAATAATCCAATCTATCGTGAACTACGTGATGTCATGCATAATGATTCATTTATAAGCTTTTACTCAATGAGCACCAATGATCAGTTTATATTGATCAATTTAACTGCCCGATCATTTTGACATGTCTGCACTAAATCGTCCGTATCTTTTATTTACAACTCAAAATGACACGAATCCAATGCACACATTAAGCTAGCTCAATTTTCTATATTGTGACAAAATTTGAGACAGAAATAGATACGACAAACCGTACAAGTAATCCAATTTATCCCGAACTGCATGAGGTCATGCATTATGCTTTATTTGTAAGTCTTTTACTCAATGAGCAACAATGATCAGTTTACAATGATCACTTTAACTGGCCGATCAACTTGACATGTACGCACTAAATCGTCCGTAACTTTTGAGTTAGAGCTCAGAATGACACGAATCTAATGCCCACGTTAAGCTAACTCAATTTTCTATATTGTGACAAAATTTGAGGCAGAAATAGATAGGACAAAGCATCCAATTAATCGAATCAATCTCGAACTGCGTGATGACATGCATTATGCATCATTTATAAGCCTTTAATCAATGAGCACCAATGATCAATTTAAAATGATCACTTTAATGGCCGATCAACTTGACATTTCTGCACTAATTAGTCCATAACGTTTTATTTAGAGCTCAGAATGACACGAATCCAATGCCCATGTTAAGCTAGCTAAGTTTTCTATATTGTGACAAAATTTGAGGAAGAAATAGATACGACAAAACGTCCAAATAATCCAATCTATTCTTAATTACGTGATGCCATGCATTTTGCTTCATTTACCAGCTTTTACTCAATGAGCACCAATGATCAGTTTAGAAGGATATCTTTAACTAGGCGACCAACTTGACATGTCCGCACTGAATCATTCGTATCTTTTGATTTAGAGCTCAAAATGACATGAATCCAATGCCCACGTTAAGCTAGCTCAATTTTCTATATTGTAACAAAATTTGAGACATAAATAGATAGGACAAAGCATCCAAGTAATGCAATCTACCCCAAACCGCGTGATGTCATGCATTATGCTTCATTTGTAAGCCTTTACTCAATGAGTATCAATGATCACTTTAGAATGATCACTTTAACTGGCCGATCAACTTGACATGTCCGCACTAAATCCTCCGTAACTTTTGATTTAGAGCGTGGAATAACAGGAATCCAATGCCCACATTAAGCTTGCTCAATTTTCTGTACTGTAACAAAAATTGACACAAAATCAGATACAAAAATGCGTTCAAGTAAACCAATCTAGCGAAAACTGCGTGAGGCCTTGCATTATGGTAAATTTATATGAAAGTTGTGACAAAAGTTGATACAAAACTAGATACGAAAATGCGTTCAAGTAATCCAATCTAGGCAAAACTGCGTGATGGCATTCATTATTATTCATTTATAAGCCTTACTCAATGAGCACCAATGATGAGTTTAAAATGATCACTTTAACAGGTCGATCAACTTGACATATCCGTACTAAATCGTCCCTAAGTTTTGATTTAGAGCTCTGAATGACACGAATCCAATGCCCACGTTAAGCTAGTTCAATTCTCTATGTTGTGACAAAATTTGAGACGGAAATAGATATTAAAAACCATTCAAGTAATCCAATCTAGCCAAAAGAGCATGATATCATTCATTATGCTTCATTTATAAGCCTTTACATAATGAGCACAAATGATAAGTTTAGAACGATCACTTGAAGTAGGCGATCAACTTGGCATGTTCGCACTAAATTCTCCGTAACTTTTAATTTAATGCTCAGAATAACACGAATCCATTTTCCACGTTAAGCTAGCTAAATTTTCTATATTGTGGCAAAATTGTACACAAAATAGATACGAAAAAGAGTTCAAGTAATCCATTATAGCCAAAACTGCGTGATGCCATGCATTATGCTACATGTATAAGCCTTTTCTCATTGAGCACCAATTCTCAGTTTCGAATGATCACTTTAACTGGCCGATCAACTTGACATGTCCACATTAAATCGTCAGTAACTTTTGATTTACAGCTCAGAATGACACGAATCCAATGCCCACGTTAAGCTAGCTCAATTCTCTATGTTGTGACAAAATTTAAGACAGAAGTAGATACAAAAAGCGTTCTGGTAATCCAATCTAGCCAAAACTGTGTGATGCCAGGCATTTTGCTTCATTTATCAGCTTTTACTCAATGAGAACAAATGATCAGTTTAGAATGATCACTTTAACTGGCCTATCAACTTGACATGTCTGCACTAAATTGTTCGTAACTTTTGATTTAGAGCTCAAAATGACACGAATCTAATGCCCACGTTAAGCTAGCTCAATTTTCTATATTGTGACAAAATTTGAGGCAGAAATAGATACGACAAAGCATCCAATTATTCCAATCAATCCCAAACTGCGTGATGACATGCTTTATGCATCATTTATAAGCCTTTTATCAATGAGCACCAATGATCAATTTAAAATGATCACTTTAATGGCCGATCAACTTGACATTTCCGCACTAATTCATCCATAACATTTTATTTAGAGCTCAGAATGACACAAATCTAATGCCCACGTTAAGCTAGCTAACTTTTCTATATTGTGAAAAATTTGAGAAAGAAATAGATACGAAAAAGCGTCCAAATAATCCAATCTATTCTGAACTACGTGATGTCATGCATTATGCTTCATTTATAAGCTTTTACTCAATGAGCACCAATGATCAGTTTAGAATGATATCTTTAACTAGGCGATCAACTTGCCATGTCCGCACTGAATCATTTGTATCTTTTGATTTAGAGCTCAAAATGACTCGAATCCAATGCCCATGTTAAGCTAGCTCAATTTTCTATATTGTAACAAAATTTGAGACATAAATAGATACGACAAAGCATGCAAGTAATGCAATCTACCCCGAACCGTGTGATGTCATGCATTATGCTTCATTTGTAAGCCTTTTACTCAATGAGTATCAATGATCAGTTTAGAATGATCACTTTAACTGGCCGATCAACTTGACATGTCCGCACTAAATTCTACGTAACTTTTGATTTAGAGCTCGGAATAACACGAATCCAGTGCCCACATTAAGCTAGCTCAATTTTCTATATTGTAACAAAAATTGACA
Organism: Pugionium cornutum; assembly: GCA_018901935.1. NCBI lineage: Eukaryota > Viridiplantae > Streptophyta > Magnoliopsida > Brassicales > Brassicaceae > Pugionium > Pugionium cornutum. Next base: position 28,622,384 of record CM032163.1, read on the forward strand.
CAAAAACAGATACAAAAATGCGTTCAAGTAAACCAATCTAGCGAAAACTGCGTGAGGCATTGCATTATGGTAAATTTATAAACCTTTACTCAATGAGCACCAATGATGAGTTTGGAATGATCATTTGAACAGGCCGATCAACTTGACATATCTGTACTAAATTGTCCCTAACTTTTGATTTAGAGATCCGAATGACACGAATCCAATGCCCACGTTAAGCTAGTTAAATTCTCTATATTGTCACAAAATTTCAGACAAAAATCAATACTAAAAAGCGTTCAAGTAATACAACCTAGCCAAAACTGCATGATGACATGCATTATGCTTCATTTATAAGCCTTTACTCAATGAGCACAAATAATCAGTTTAGAATGATCACTTTAAGTAGGCGATCAACTTGACATGTCCGCACTAAATCATCCGTAACTTTTGATATATAGCTCAAAATAACACGAATCCAATGTCCACGTTAAACTAGCTCAATTTTCTATATTGTGACAGAATTTGACACAAAATAGATATGAAAAATCGTTCAAGTAATCCAATATAGCCAAAAGTGCGTTTTTCTACATTTATAAGCCTTTTCTCAATGAGCACCAATGCTGAGTTTAGAATGATCACTTTAACTGGCCGATCAACTTGACATGTCGCACTAAATCATCCCTTACTTTTGATTTAGAGCTCAAAATGACACGAAACCAATGCCCACGTTAAGCTAGCTCAATTTTCTATATTGTGACAAAATTTGAGACAGAAATAGAAATGTCAAAGCATCCAAGTAATCCAATCTATCCCGAACTGCGTGATGTCATGCATTATGCATCATTTATAAGCCTTTAATCAATGAGCACCAATGATCAATTTAGAATGATAACATTAACTGGCCGATCAACTTGACATGTCCGCACTAAATCGTCTGTATTTTTTGATTTACCACTCAGATTGACACGAATCCAATGCCCACGTTAAGCTAGCTCAATTTTCTATATTGTGACAAAATTTGAAATAGAAATATATACGAGAAAGCATCCAAATAATCCAATCTATCGTGAACTACGTGATGTCATGCATAATGATTCATTTATAAGCTTTTACTCAATGAGCACCAATGATCAGTTTATATTGATCAATTTAACTGCCCGATCATTTTGACATGTCTGCACTAAATCGTCCGTATCTTTTATTTACAACTCAAAATGACACGAATCCAATGCACACATTAAGCTAGCTCAATTTTCTATATTGTGACAAAATTTGAGACAGAAATAGATACGACAAACCGTACAAGTAATCCAATTTATCCCGAACTGCATGAGGTCATGCATTATGCTTTATTTGTAAGTCTTTTACTCAATGAGCAACAATGATCAGTTTAGAATGATCAGTTTAACTGGACAATTAACTTGACATATCCGCACTAAATCCTCCCCAACCTTTGGTTTAGGTCTCAGAATAAAACGAATCCAATGCCCATATTAAGCTAGCTCAATCTTCTATATTGTAAAAAAAATTGACACAAAAATAAATACGAAAATGCGCTCAAGTAATCCAATCTAACGAAATATTCGTAATGCCATGCATTATGATTCATTTATAATCCCTTACTCAATGAGCACCAATGATGAGTTTGGAATGATCACTTTAACAGTCCGATAAACTTGACATATCCGTAATAAATCATCCCTAACTTTTGATTTAGAGCTAAGAATGACAAGAATTCAATGCCCACATTAAGCTAGCTCAATTCTCTATGTTGTGACAAAATTTGAGAAAGAAATCGATACAAAAAGCATTCAAGTAATCCAATCTTGCCAAAACCGCATGATGCCATGCATTATGCTTCATTTATAAGCATTTACTCAATGAGCACAAATGATCAGTTTAGAATGATAACTTTAACTAGGCGATCAACTTGACATGTTCGCACTAAAACGTCTGTAACGTTTTATTTAGAACTCCGAATAACACGAATCCAATGCCCACATTAGGCTAGCTCAATTTTCTATATTGTGACAAAATTGACACAAAAATAAATACAAATATGCGTTCAAGTAATCCAATCTAGCGAAAACTGCGTGATGCCATGCATTATGATTCATTTTTAAGCCTTTACTCAGTGAGCACAAATTATGAGTTTAGAATGATCACTTTAACAGGCCGATCAACTGGACATATCCGTACTAAATCGTCCTTAACTTTTGATTTACAGCTCAGAATGACACGAATCCAATTCCCACGTTAAGCTAGCTCAATTCTCTATGCTGTGACAAAATTTGAGACAGAAATAGATACAAAAGAGCGTTCAAGTAACCCAATATAGCCAAAACCGCATGATGCCATGAATTATGCATCATTTATAAGCCTTTACTCAATGAGCAGAAATGATCAGCTTAGAATGATCACTTTAAGTAGGCAATCAAATTGACATGTCTCCACTAAATTGTCCGTAACTTTAGATTTATAACTCAGAATAACACAAATCCAATGTCCACGTTAAGCTAGCTAAATTCTCTATATTGTGACAAAATTTGAGGCAGAAATAGATACGCCAAAGGATCCAAGTAATCCAATATATCCCGTACTGCATGATGTCATGCATTGTGCATCATTTATAAGCCTTTACTCAATGAGCACCAATGATCAGTTTAGAATGATCACTTTAACTGGGTGATCAACTTGACATGTCCGCACTAAATCTTCTGTAACTTTTGATTTAGAGCTCAGAATGACACGAATCCAATGCTCACGTTAAGCTAGCTCAATTTTCTATATTGTGACAAAATTTGAGAAAGAAATAGATACGACAAAGTGTCCATGTAATCCAATCTATACCAAACTGCGTGATGCCATGCATTATGCTTTATTTATAAATCTTTTCTCAATGAGCACCAATGATCAGTTTAGAATGATGTTTTTAACTGGCCGATCAGCTTCACTTGTCTTCACAAAATAGTCCGTAACTTTTGATCTAGAGCTCAGAATGACACGAATCCAATGCCCACGTTAAGTTAGCTCAATTTTCTATATTTTGACAAAATATGAGACTAAAATAGATACGACAAAGCGTTCAAATAATCCAATATATCCCGAACTGCGTGATGCCATGCATTATGCTTCATTTATAAGCCTTTACTCAATGAGCACCAATGATCAGTTTAGAATGATCACCTTAACTGGCCGATCAACTTGGCAAGTCCTCACTAAATCGTCCGTAACTTTTGATTTTGAGCTCAGAATGATACGAATCCAATGCCCACGTTAAGCTAGCTCAATTTTCTATATTGTGACAAAATTTGAGGCAGAAATAGATACAACAAAGCATCCACAATATATCCTGAACTACATGATGTCATGCATTATGCTTCATTTATAAGCTTTTACTCAATCAACACCAATGATCAGCTTAGAATGATCACATTAACTGGCCGATAAACTTGATATGTCCGCACTAAATCGTTCGAATCATTTTATTTAGAGCTCAAAATGACACGAATCCAATGCCCACGTTAATCTAGCTCCATTTTGTATATTGTGACTAAATTTGAGACAGAAATACATATGACAAACCATCCAACTAATCCAATCTATTCCAAATTCCATGATGACATGCATTATGAGTCATTTATAAGCCTTTACTTAATGAGCTCCAATGATCAATTTAGAATGATTACTTTAACTGGCCGATCAACTTGACATGTCCGCAATAAATCATCCGTAACTTTTGATTTAGAGCTCATAATAACACAAATCCAATGCCCACATTAAGCTAGCTCAATTTTCTATATTGTGATAAAATTGCTTCGACAAAGTGTCCAAGTAAAGAGGCCGATCAACTTGACATATCCGTACTAAATTGTCCCTAACTTTTGATTTAGAGCCCGGAATGACACGAATCAAATGCCCACGTTAAGCTAGCTCAATTCTCTATGTTGTAACCAAAATTTGAGACAGAAATAGATACAAAAAGCATTCAAGTAATCCAATCTAGCCAAAACTATATTATGCCATGCATTATACTTCATTTATAAGGCTTTAGTCAATGAGCACAAATTATCGGTTTAGAATGATCACTTTAAGTGGCCGATCAACTTAACATGTCCGCACTAAATTATCCGTAACTTTTGATTTAGAGCTTCGAATGAGACGAATCCAATGCCAAGTTAAGCTATCTATATTTTATATATTGTGACAAAATTTGAGGCATAAATAGATACGACAAAGCATCCAAGTAATCCAATCAATCCCGAACTGCGTGATGTCATTCATTATGCATCATTTATAAGCATTTACTCAATGAGCACCAACGATCAGCTAAGAATGATCACTTTATCTTGTCGATCAACTTGACATGTTTTTACTAAATCATCCGTAACTTTTGATTTCGAGCTCAAAATGACACGAATCCAATGCCCACGTTAACCTACCTTGATTTTCTATATTCTGACAAAATTTGAGAGAGAAATAGATACGATAAATTGTCCAAATAATCCAATATATTCTGAACTACGTGATGTCGTGCATTATGCTTCATTTATAAGGCTTTACTCAATGAGCACCGATCATCAGTTTAGAAAGATCATTTTAACTTGACGATCAACTTGACATGTCTGCACTAAATCGTCTGTAACTTTTGATTTAGATCTCTGAATCACAAGAATCCAATGCCCATGTTAAACTAACTCAAATTTTCTATATTGTGACAAAATTTGATACAAAAACAGATACGACAAAGGGTCCATGTAATCCAATCTATCCCGAACTGCGTGATGCCATTCATTATGTTTTATTTATAAGCATTTACTCAAGGAGCACAAATGATCAGTTTAGAATGATAACTTTAACTAGGCGATCAACTTGACATGTTCGCACTAAAACGTCTGTAACGTTTTATTTAGAACTCCGAATAACACGAATCCAATGCCCACATTAGGCTAGCTCAATTTTCTATATTGTGACAAAATTGACACAAAAATAAATACAAATATGCGTTCAAGTAATCCAATCTAGCGAAAACTGCGTGATGCCATGCATTATGATTCATTTTTAAGCCTTTACTCAGTGAGCACAAATTATGAGTTTAGAATGATCACTTTAACAGGCCGATCAACTGGACATATCCGTACTAAATCGTCCTTAACTTTTGATTTACAGCTCAGAATGACACGAATCCAATTCCCACGTTAAGCTAGCTCAATTCTCTATGCTGTGACAAAATTTGAGACAGAAATAGATACAAAAGAGCGTTCAAGTAACCCAATATAGCCAAAACCGCGTGATGCCATGAATTATGCATCTTTTATAAGCCTTTACTCAATGAGCACAAATGATCAGCTTAGAATGATCACTTTAAGTAGGCGATCAAATTGACATGTCTCTACTAAATTGTCCGTAACTTTTGATTTATAACTCAGAATAACACGAATCCAATGTCCACGTTAAGCTAGCTCAATTCTCTATATTGTGACAAAATTTGAGGCAGAAAAAGATACGCCAAAGGATCCAAGTAATCCAATATATCCCGTACTGCGTAATGTCATGCATTGTGCATCATTTATAAGCCTTTACTCAATGAGCACCAATCATCAGTTTAGAAAGATCATTTTAACTTGACAATCAACTTGACATGTCTGCACTAAATCGTATGTAACTTTTGATTTAGATCTCTGAATCACACGAATCCAATGCCCATGTTAAACTAACTCAAATTTTCTATATTGTGACAAAATTTGATACAAAAACAGATACGACAAAGGGTCCATGTAATCCAATCTATCCCGAACTGCGTGATGCCTTTCATTATGTTTTATTTATAAGAATTTACTCAAGGAGCACAAATGATCAGTTTAGAATGATAACTTTAACTAGGCGATCAACTAGACATGTCCGCACTAAAACATCTGTAACTTTTTATTTAGAACTCCGAATAACACGAATCCAATGCCCACATTAGGCTAGCTCAATTTTCTATATTGTGACAAAATTGACACAAAAATAAATACAAATATGCGTTCAAGTAATCCAATCTAGCGAAAACTGCGTGATGCCATGCATTATGATTCATTTATAAGCCTTTACTCAATGAGCACAAATTATGAGTTTAGAATGATCACTTTAAGAGGCCGATCAACTGGACATATCCGTACTAAATCGTCCTTAACTTTTTTTTAAGAGCTCAGAATGACATGAATCCAATGCCCACGTTAAGCTTGCTCAATTCTCTATGTTGTGACAAAATTTGAGACAGAAATAGATACAAAAGCGCGTTCAAGTAACCCAATATAGCCAAAACCGCATGATGCCATGAATTATGCATCATTTATAAGCCTTTACTCAATGAGCACAAATTATCAGCTTAGAATGATCACTTTAAGTAGGCAAACAAATTGACATGTCTCCACTAAATTGTCCGTAACTTTTTATTTATAACTCAGAATAACACAAATCCAATGTCCACGTTAAGCTAGCTAAATTCTCTATATTGCGACAAAATTTGAGGCAGAAATAGATACGCCAGAGGATCCAAGTAATCCAATATATCCCGTACTGTGTGATGTCATGCATTGTGCATCATTTATAAGCCTTTACTCAATGAGCAGCAATGATCAGTTTAGAATGATCACTTTAACCGGGTGATCAACTTGACATGTCTGCACTAAATCTTCTGTAACTTTTGATTTAGAGCTCAGAATGACAGGAATCCAATGCTCACGTTAAGCTAGCTCAATTTTCTATATTGTGACAAAATTTGAGAAAGAAATAGATACGACAAAGTGTCCATGTAATCCAATCTATACCAAACTCCGTGATGCCATGCATTATGCTTTATTTATAAATCTTTTCTCAATGAGCACCAATGATCAGTTTAGAATGATGTTTTTAACTGGCCGATCAGCTTCACATGTCTGCACTAAATAGTCCGTAACTTTTGATCTAGAGCTCAGAATGACACGAATCCAATGCCCACGTTAAGTTAGCTCAATGTTCTATATTTTGACAAAATATGAGACAAAAATAGATACGACAAACCGTTCAAATAATCAGATATATCCCGAGCTGCGTGATGCCATGCATTATGCTTCACTTATAAGCCTTTACTCAATGACCACCAATGATCAGTTTAGAATGATCACTTTAACTGGCCGATCAACTTGGCAAGTCCTCACTAAATCGTCCGTAACTTTTGATTTTGAGCTCAGAATGACACGAATCCAATGCCCACGTTAAGTTAGCTCAATGTTCTATATTTTGACAAAATATGAGACAAAAATAGATACGACAAACCGTTCAAATAATCCAATATATCCTGAGCTGCGTGATGCCATGCATTATGCTTCACTTATAAGCCTTTACTCAATGAGCACCAATGATCAGTTTAGAATGATCACTTTAACTGGCCGATCAACTTGGCAAGTCCTCACTAAATCGTCCGTAACTTTTGATTTTGAGCTCAGAATGATACGAATCCAATGCCCACGTTAAGCTAGCTCAAGTTTCTATATTGTGACAAAATTTGAGGCAGAAATAGATACAACAAAGCATCCACAATATATCCTGAACTACATGATGTCATGCATTATGCTTCATCTATAAGCTTTTACTCAATCAACACCAATGATCAGTTTAGAATGATCACATTAACTGGCCGATAAACTTGATATGTCCGCACTAAATCGTTCGAATCATTTTATTTAGAGCTCAAAATGACACGAATCCAATGACCACGTTAATCTAGCTCCATTTTGTATATTGTGACTAAATTTGAGACAGAAATACATATGACAAACCATCCAACTAATCCAATCTATTCCAAATTCCATGATGACATGCATTATGAGTCATTTATAAGCCTTTACTTAGTGAGCTCCAATGATCAATTTAGAATGATTACTTTAACCGGCTGATCAACTTGACATGTCCGCAATAAATCATCCGTAACTTTTGATTTAGAACTCATAATAACACAAATCCAATGCCCACATTAAGCTAACTCAATTTTCTATATTGTGATAAAATTGCTTCGACAAAGTGTCCAAGTAAAGAGGCCGATCAACTTGACATATCCGTACTAAATTGTCCCTAACTTTTGATTTAGAGCTCGGAATGACACGAATCAAATGCCCACGTTAAGCTAGCTCAATTCTCTATGTTGTAACCAAAATTTGAGACAGAAATAGATACAAAAAGCATTCAAGTAATCCAATCTAGCCAAAACGATATTATGCCATGCATTATACTTCATTTATAAGGCTTTAGTCAATGAGCACAAATTATCGGTTTAGAATGATCACTTTAAGTGGCCGAGCAACTTGAAATGTCCGCACTAAAATATCCGTAACTTTTGATTTAGAGCTTCGAATGAGACGAATCCAATGCCAAGTTAAGCTATCTATAGTTTATATATTGTGACAAAATTTGAGGCATAACTAGATATGACAAAGCATCCAAGTAATCCAATCAATCCCGAACTGCGTGATGTCATTCATTATGCATCATTTATAAGCATTTACTCAATGAGCACCAACGATCAGCTAAGAATGATCACTTTATCTTGTCGATCAACTTGACATGTTTTTACTAAATCATCCGTAACTTTTGATTTCGAGCTCAAAATGACACGAATCCAATGCCCACGTTAACCTACCTTGATTTTCTATATTCTGACAAAATTTGAGAGAGAAATAGATACGATAAATTGTCCAAATAATCCAATATATTCTCAACTACGTGATGTCGTGCATTACGCTTCATTTATAAGCCTTTACACAATGAGCACCAATCATCAGTTTAGAAAGATCATTTTAACTTGACGATCAACTTGACATGTCTGCACTAAATCGTCTGTAACTTTTGATTTAGATCTCTGAATCACACGAATCCAATGCCCATGTTAAACTAACTCAAATTTTCTATATTGTGACAAAATTTGATACAAAAACAGATACGACAAAGGGTCCATGTAATCCAATCTATCCCGAACTGCGTGATGCCATTCATTATGTTTTATTTATAAGCATTTACTCAAGGAGCACAAATGATCAGTTTAGAATGATAACTTTAACTAGGCGATCAACTTGACATGTTCGCACTAAAACGTCTGTAACGTTTTATTTAGAACTCCGAATAACACGAATCCAATGCCCACATTAGGCTAGCTCAATTTTCTATATTGTGACAAAATTGACACAAAAATAAATACAAATATGCGTTCAAGTAATCCAATCTAGCGAAAGCTGCGTGATGCCATGCATTATGATTCATTTATAAGCCTTTACTCAATGAGCACAAATTATGAGTTTAGAATGATCACTTTAACAGGTCGATCAACTGGACATATCCGTACTAAATCGTCCTTAACTTTTGATTTACAGCTCAGAATGACACGAATCCAATTCCCACGTTAAGCTAGCTCAATTCTCTATGCTGTGACAAAATTTGAGACAGAAATAGATACAAAAGAGCGTTCAAGTAACCCAATATAGCCAAAACCGCGTGATGCCATGAATTATGCATCTTTTATAAGCCTTTACTCAATGAGCACAAATGATCAGCTTAGAATGATCACTTTAAGTAGGCGATCAAATTGACATGTCTCCACTAAATTGTCCGTAACTTTTGATTTATAACTCAGAATAACACGAATCCAATGTCCACGTTAACCTAGCTCAATTCTCTATATTGTGACAAAATTTGAGGCAGAAATAGATACACCAAAGGATCCAAGTAATCCAATATATCCCGTACTGCGTGATGTCATGCATTGTGCATCATTTATAAGCCTTTACTCATTGAGCACCAATGATCAGTTTAGAATGATCACTTTAACTGGGTGATCAACTTGACATGTCCGCACTAAATCTTCTGTAACTTTTGATTTAGAGCTCAGAATGACACGAATCCAGTGCTCACTTTAAGCTAGCTCAATTTTCTATATTGTGATAAAATTTGAGAAAGAAATAGATACGACAAAGTGTCCATGTAATCCAATCTATACAAAACTGCGTGATGCCATGCATTATGCTTTATTTATAAATCTTTTCTCAATGAGCACGAATGATCAGTTTAGAATGATGTTTTGAACTGGCCGATCAGCTTCGCATGTCTGCACTAAATAGTCCGTAACTTTTGATCTAGAGCTCAGAATGACACGAATCCAATGCCCACGTTAAGTTAGCTTAATTTTCTATATTGTGACAAATTTGAGACAGAAATAGATACGACAAAGCGTCCATGTAATCCAATCTATCCTGAACTGCGTGATGCCATGCATTATGCTTCATTTATATGCCTTTTCTCAATGGGCACCAATGATCAGTTAACAATGCTCACTTTAACTGACCGATCAACTTGACATGTCCGCACTAAATCGTCCATAACTTTTGATTTAGACATCAGAATGACACGAATCCAATTCCCACGTTAACCTATCTCAATGTTTTATATTGTGATAAAACTGAATACTAAAACTGCTTCGACAAGTCCTCCAAGTAATCAAATCTATCCAAACCTGCGTGATGTCATGATTAGATTTATAAGTCTTTACTCAATGAGCATAATTGATCTGTTTAGAATGATCAATTTAACTTGGCGATCAACCTTACATGTCTGCAGTAAATCGTCCATAACTTTTGATATATAGCTCATAACGACACAAATCCAATGCCCTCACTAAGCTAGCTCACTTTTCTATATTGTGACAAATTTTGAGACAGAAATAGATACGAAGAAGCGATCAAGTAATCCATGCTAGCCAAAACTGCGTGATGCTATGCATTTTGCTTCATTAATAAGCCTTTTCTTTATGAGCACCAATGACCAGTTTAGAATGATCACTTTAATTGGCTGATCAACTTGACATGTATGCACTAAATCGTTCGTAACTTTTGATTTAGAGCTCAGACTGACACGAATCCAATGCCCACGTTAAGCTATCTCAATGTTATTGTACTGTGATAAATTTTAAGACTAAAACTGCTTCGACAAGTCCTCCAAGTAATCAAATCTTTCCAAAACTACGTGGTGTCATGCATTATGATTCATTTAATAATCCTTTAATCAATGAGCAACAGTGATTAGTTTAGAATGATCAATTTAACTGTGCGATCAACTTGACATGTCTGCACTAATTTTTCATAATTTTTGATTTAGTGCTCATAATAACACGGATCCAGTGCCCACGTTAATCTAGCTCAATTTTCTATACTGTGAAAAATCTGAGACAAAAATGGATACGACAAAGCGTCCAAGTAATCCATTCTATCTCAACCTGCGTGATATCTTGCATTATGCTTTATGTATAAACCTTTACTCAATGAGCACCAATGATCAGTTTATAATGATCACTTTAACTCGCTGATCAACTTGACATGTTCACACTAAATCGTCCATAACTTTTGATTTAAAGCTCAGAACGACACGAATCTAATGCCAACGTTAAGCTATCTTAATTTTCTATAATTTTTAAAAATATGAGACAAAAATGGATACGACAAAGCGTCCATGTAATCCAATCTATCCGGAACTGCGTGACGCATGTATTATGCTTCATTTATAAATGTTTACTTAATGAGCACCAATGATCATTTTAGAATGATCACTTTAACTGGCCGATTAACTTTACATGTCTGCACTAAGTCGTCCGTAACTTTTATTTTAGAGCTCATAATGACACGATTCCAGTGCCCACGTAGGCTAGATCAATTTTCTATATTGCGTCAAAATTTGATACAGAAATAGATAAGGCATCGCGTCTAAGTAATCCAATCTATCCTGAAGTGCGTGATGCCATGCATTATGCTTCATTTATAAGACTTTACTCAACGAGCACCAATGATCAGTTAAGAATGATCATTTAAACTGCTCGATCAACTTGACATGTCCGCACTAAATCTTCTCTAATTTTTTATTTAGAACCCAGAATGACACGAGTCCAATGCCCACAGTAAGCCTGCTCAATTTTCTATATTGTGACAAAATTTGAGACCAAAATAGACACGACAAAGTGTCCATGTAATCCAATCTATCCCGAACTACGTGATGCCATGCATTATGCTTCATTTATATGCCTTTTCTCAATGAGCACCAATGATCAGTTAAGAATGATCACTTTAACTGACCGATCAATTTGACATGTCCGCACTAAATCGTCCTGTAACTTTTGTTTTAGACATCATAACGACACGAATCTAATGCCCACGTTAAACTAGCTCAATGTTTTATATTGTGATAAAGTTAAAGAGTAAAACTGCTTCGACAAGTCCTCCAAGTAAGCAAATTTATCAAAACCTGCGTGATGTCATGCATTCATTTATAAGTCTTTACTCAATGAGCACAATTGATTAGTTTAGAATGATCAATTTAACTTGGCGATCAACTTGACATGTCTGTAGTAAATCGTCCATAACTTTTGATTTATAGCTCATAACGACACAAATCCAATGCCTTCACTAAGCTAGCTCACTTTTCTATATTGTGACAAAATTTGAGACAAAAATAAATACGAAGATGCGATCAAGTAATCCATGCTAGCCAAAACTGCGTGATGCTATGCATTTTGCTTCATTTATAAGCCTTTGCTTAATGAGCACCAATGATCAGTTTAGAATGATCACTTTAATTGGACGATCAACTTGACATGTCCGCACTAAATCGTTCGTAACTTTTGATTTAAAGCTCAGACTGACACGAATCCAATGCCCACGTTACTCTAGCTCAATGTTTTTGTATTGTGGTAAATTTTAAGACTAGCATTGCTTCAAAAAGTCCTCCTAGTAATTAAATATTTTCCAAACTACGTGGTGTCATGCATTATGATTCATTTATAATCCTTTAATCAATGAGCACCAGTGATCTGTTTAGAATGATCATTTTAACTGGGCGATCAACTTGACATGTCTGCACTAAATTGTTCATAACTTTTGATTTAGAGCTCATAATAACACGAATGCAGTGCCCACGTTAAGCTAGCTCAATTTTCTATGTTGTGACAGAATTTGAGACAAAAATGGTTACAACAAAGTGTTCAAGTAATCCAATATATCTCAAACTTTGTGATATCCTGCATTATGCTTTATGTATAAACCTTTACTCAATGAGCACCAATGATCAGTTTATAATGATTGCTTTAACTCGCCGATCAACTTGACATGTCCGCACTAAATCGTCCGTAACTTTTGATTTAGAGATCAGAATGACATGAATCTATGTCCACGTTAATCTATCTCAATTTTCTATAATTCTACAAAATATGAGACAAAATTAGATACGACAAAGCGTCCATGTAATCCAAATTTTCCCGAACTGCGTGATGCATGCATTATGCTTCATTTATAAATGTTTACTTAATGAGCACCAATGATCAGTTTAGAATGATCACATTAGCTGGGAGATTAACCTTACATGTCCGCACTAAGTCGTCCGTAACTTACATTGTAGAGCTCAGAATGACACGATTCCATTGCCACGTTAAGCTAGCTCAATTTTCTATATTGCGACAAAATTTGACACAGAAATAGATAAGGCAAAGCGTCGAAGTAATCCAATCTATCCTAAAGTGCATGATGTCATGCCTTATGCTTCATTTATAAGAATTTACTCAATAAGCACCAATGATCAGTTAAGAATGATCAGTTAAGAATGATCATTTTAATTGACCGATCAAGTTGACATGTCCGTACTAAATCGTCCGTAACTTTTGATTTAGAGCTCAGAATGAAACGAATCCAATGCCCACGGTAAGCCTGCTCAATTTTCTATATTGTGACAAAATTTGAGACCAAAATAGACACGACAAAGCGTCCATATAATCCAATCAATCCCAAACTGTGTGATGCCATGCATTATGCTTCATTTATATGCTTTTTCTCAATGAGCACCAATGATCAGTTAAGAATGATCACTTTAACTGACCGATCAACTTGACATGTCCGCACTAAATCGTCCGTAACTTTTGATTTAGACCTCAGGATGACGCGAATCTAATGTCCACGTGAAACTAGCTCAATGTTTTATATTGTGATAAAATTGATGAGTAAAACTGCTTCGACCAGTCCTCCAAGTAATCAAATCTATCGAAACCTGTGTGATGTAATGCATTATACTTCATTTATATGTCTTTACTCAATGAGCACAATTGATCAGTTTAGAATGATCAATTTAACTTGGCGATCAACTTGACATGTATGCGGTAAATCGTCCATAACTTTGGATTTATAGCTCATAACAACACAAATCCAATGCCTTCACTAAGCTAGCTCACTTTTCTATATCGTGACAAAATTTGAGACAGAAATAGATACGAAAAAGCGATCAAGTAATCCATGATAGCCAAAACTGCGTGATGCTATGCATTTTGCTTCATTTATATGCCTTTTCTTAATGAGCACCAATGATCAGTTTAGAATGATCACTTTAATTGGCCGATCAACTTGACATGTGCGCACTAAATCGTTCGTAACTTTTGATTAAGAGCTCAGACTAACACGAATCCAGTGCCCACGTTATGCTAGCTCAATGTTTTTGTATTCTCATAAATTTTAAGACTAAAATTGCTTCAACAAGTACTCCAAGTAATCAAATCTTTCCAAAACTACGTGGTGTCATGCATTATGATTCATTTATAATCCTTTAATCAATGAGCACCAGTGATCAGTTTAGAATGATCAATTTATCTGGGCGATCAACTTGATATGTCTGCCCTAAATTTTTCATAACTTTTTATTTAGAGCTCATAATAACAGGAATCCAATGCCCACGTTAAGCTAGCTCAATTTTCTATATTGTGACAAAATTTGAGACAAAAATGGATACGACAAAGCATCCAAGTAATCCAATCTATCTCAAATTAGGTGATATCATGCATTATGCTTTATGTATAAACCTTTACTCAATGAGCGCCAATCAGTTTATAATGATCGCTTTAACTCGACGATCAACTCTACATGTCCGCACTAAATCGTCCGTAACTTTTGATTTAGAGTTCAGAATGACACCAATCAAATGGCCATGTTAAGTTAGGTCATATTACTATATTTTAACAAAATTTGAGACGGAGATAGATACCACAAAGCCTCCAAGTAATCCAATCTATCCCCAACTACGTGATGTCATGCATCATGCTTCATTTATAAGCCTTTACTCAATGATAAGTTTAGAATGACCACTTTAACTGGCCGATAACCTTTACATGTCCGCATTAAATCGTCCATAACATATGATTTAGTGCTCAGAATGACACGAATCCAATGCCCACGTTAAGCTACCTCAATTTTCTATATTGTGACTAAATTTGAGACAGAAATAGATACAGCAAAGTGTCCATGTAATCCAATCTATCCCAAACTGTGTGATACCATGCATTACGCTTCATTTATAAGCCTTTACTCAATGAGCACCAATGATCAGCTTAGAATGATCACTTTAACTGCCCGATCAACTTTACATATCCGCATTAAATCGTCCGTAACTTATGATTTAATGCTAAAACTGATACGCATCCAATGCCCACGTTAAGCTAGCTCAATTTTATATATCAAGAAAAAATTTGAGACACAAATAGATACGACAAAGCCTCCAAGTAATCGAATCTATCCTGAACTGCGTGATGTCATGCATTGTGCTTCATTTATAAGCCTTTACTCAATGAGCACCAATGATCAGTTTAGAATGATCATTTTAAATGGTCGATCAACTTGACATGCCTGCACTAAATCGTCTGTAACTTTTGATTTATAGCTTAGAACGGCACGAATCCAATGCCCACGTTAAGCTAGATCAATTTCTCTATTTTCACAAAATTTGAGGCTTCAATACATACGACAAAGCGTCCATGTAATTCAATCTATCCCAAACTGCGTGATGCCATGCATTATTCCTCATTTATATGCCTTTACTCAATGAGCACCAATGATTAGTTTAGAATGATCACTTTAACTGGCCAATCAACTTGGCATATCAACACTAAATCGTTCCTAACTTTTGGTTTAGAGCTCAGAATGACATTAATCCAATGTCCATGTTAAGCTAGCTCAATCTTCTATATTGTGACAAAATTTGAGATAGAAGTAGATTTGACAAAGCGTCCAAGTAATCCAATCTATCCTGAAATGCATGATGTCATGCATTGTGCTTCATTTATAAGTCTTTACTCAATGAGCACCAATGACTAGTTTAGAATGATCACTTTAACTGGCCGAACAACTTGATATGCCCTCACTAAATCGTCCGTAACTTTTGATTTAGAGCTCAGAATGACACGAATCCAAGGCCGACGTTAAGCTCGCTCGATTTTTTATATTGTGAAAAAAATTTGAGACAGAACTAGATGTGACAAAGTGTCCAAGTAATCCACTCTATCCCAAACTGCGTGATGCCATGCTTTATGCTTCATTTATAAGCGTTTACTTAGCGAGTACCAATGATCAGTTTAGAATGACCACATGAACTAGGCGATAAACTTGACATGTCCGTACTAAATCATCCGTAACTTTTTATTTAGATCTCAGAATAACAAGAATCCAATGCCCACGTTAAGGTATCTCAATTTTCAATATTGTGATAAAATTTGAGACAGAACTAGATATGCAAAAGCGCTCAAGTAATCCAATCTAGCTAAAACTGCAAGATGCCATGCATTATGCTTCATTTATGCTCAATGAGCACCCGTGATCAGTTTAGAATGATCGCTTTAACAGCCCAATCAACTTGACATTTGCGCATTAAATCGTCCGTAACTTATGATTTAGAGCTAAAACTTATACGAATCTAATGCCCACGTTAAGCTAGCTCATTTTTCTATATTGAGATAAAATTTGAGACAGAAATAGATACGACAAAGCGTCCAAGTAATCGAATCTATCCCGAAGTGTGTGATGTAATGCATTATGCTTCATTTATAAGCCTTTACTCAATGAGCTAGAATGATCACTTTAACTGTCCGATCAACTTGACATATCTATATTAAATCGTCTGTAACTTTTGATTTAGAGGTCAGAATTACACGAATCCAATGCTCACGTTAAGCTAGCTCAATTTCTACCTTGTGACTAAATTTGATACCGAAATAGATACGAAAAACGTCCATGTAATCCAATCTATCCCGAACTACGTGATGCCATGCATTATGCCTCATTTATATGCCTTTTCTCAATGAGCACCAATGATCAGTTAAGAATGATCACTTTAACTGACCGATCAACTTGACATGTCCGCACTAAATCGTCCGTAACTTTTGATTTAGACCTCAGGATGACGCGAATCTAATGTCCACGTGAAACTAGCTCAATGTTTTATATTGTGATAAAATTGATGAGTAAAACTGCTTCGACCAGTCCTCCAAGTAATCAAATCTATCGAAACCTGTGTGATGTAATGCATTATACTTCATTTATATGTCTTTACTCAATGAGCACAATTGATCAGTTTAGAATGATCAATTTAACTTGGCGATCAACTTGACATGTATGCGGTAAATCGTCCATAACTTTTGATTTATAGCTCATAATGACACAAATCCAATGCCTTCACTAAGCTAGCTCACCTTTCTATATCGTGACAAAATTTGAGACAGAAATAGATACGAAGAAGCGATCAAGTAATCCATGCTAGCCAAAACTGCGTGATGCTATGCATTTTGCTTCATTTATATGCCTTTTCTTAATGAGCACCAATGATCAGTTTAGAATGATGACTTTAATTGGCCGATCAACTTGACATGTGAGCACTAAATCGTTCGTAACTTTTGATTAAGAGCTCAGACTAACACGAATCCAATGCCCACGTTATGCTAGCTCAATGTTTTTGTATTCTGATAAATTTTAAGACTAAAATTGCTTCAACAAGTCCTCCAAGTAATCAAATCTTTCCAAAACTACGTGGTGTCATGCTTTATGATTCATTTATAATCCTTTAATCAATGAGCACCAGTGATCAGTTTAGAATGATCAATTTAACTGGGCGATCAACTTGATATGTCTGCCCTAAATTTTTCATAACTTTTGATTTAGAGCTCATAATAACAGAAATCCAATGCCCACGTTAAGCTAGCTCAAATTTCTATATTGTGACAAAATTTGAGACAAAAATGGATACGACAAAGCATCCAAGTAATCCAATCTATCTCAAACTAGGTGATATCATGCATTATGCTTTATGTATAAACCATTACTCAATGAGCACCAATCAGTTTATAATGATCGCTTTAACTCGACGATCAACTCTACATGTCCGCACTAAATCGTCCGTAACTTTTGATTTAGAGTTCAGAATGACACCAATAAAATGGCCATGTTAAGCTAGGTCATATTACTATATTTTAACAAAATTTGAGACGGAGATAGATACCACAAAGCTTCCAAGTAATCCAATCTATCCCTAACTACTGATGTCATGCATCATGCTTCATTTATAAGCCTTTACACAATGATAAGTTTAGAATGACCACTTTAACTGGCCGATCAACTTTACATGTCCGCATTAAATCGTCCATAACATATGATTTAGTGCTCAGAATGACACGAATCCAATGCCCACGTTAAGCTACCTCAATTTTCTATATTGTGACTAAATTTGAGACAGAAATAGATACAGCAAAGTGTCCATGTAATCCAACCTATCCCAAACTGTGTGATACCATGCATTACGCTTCATTTATAAGCCTTTACTCATTGAGCACCAATGATCAGCTTAGAATGATCACTTTAACTGCCCGATTAACTTTACATATCCGCATTAAATTGTCTGTAATACGCATCCAATGCCCACGTTAAGCTAGCTCAATTTTATATATCAAGAAAAAATTTGAGACACAAATAGATACGAAAAAGCCTCCAAGTAATCGAATCTATCCTGAACTGCGTGATGTCACACATTGTGCTTCATTTATAAGCCTTTACTCAATGAGCACCAATGATCAGTTTAGAATGATCATTTTAAATGGTCAATCAACTTGACATGCCTGCACTAAATCGTCTGTTATTTTTGATTTATAGCTTAGAACGGCACGAATCCAATGCCCACGTTAAGCTAGATCAATTTCTCTATTTTTACAAAAGCGTCCATGTAATTCAATCTATCGCAAACTGCGTGATGCCATGCATTATGCCTCATTTATATGCCTTTACTCAATGAGCACCAATGATTAGTTTAGAATGATCACTTTAACTGGCCAATCAACATGACATATCCACACTAAATCGTTCCTAACTTTTGGTTTAGAGCTCAGAATGAAATTAATCCAATGCCCATGTTAAGCTAGCTCAATCTTCTATATTGTGACAAAATTTGAGATAGAAGTAGATTTGACAAAGCGTCCAAGTAATCCAATCTATCCTGAAATGCGTGATGTCATGCATTGTGCTTCATTTATAAGTCTTTACTCAATGAGCACCAATGACTAGTTGAGAATGATCACTTTAACTGGCTGAACAACTTGATATGCCCTCACTAAATCGTCCGTAACTTTTGATTTAGAGCTCAGAATTACACGAATCCAAGGCCGAGGTTAAGCTCGCTCGATTTTTTATATTGTGAAAAAAATTTGAGACAGAACTAGATGTGACAAAGTGTCCAAGTAATCCACTCTATCCCAAACTGCGTGATGCCATGCTTTATGCTTCATTTATAAGCGTTTACTTAGCGAGTACCAATGATCAGTTTAGAATGACCACATGAACTAGGCGATAAACTTGACATGTCCGTACTAAATCATCCGTAACTTTTTATTTAGAGCTCAGAATAACAAGAATCCAATGCCCACGTTAAGGTATCTCAATTTTCAATATTGTGATAAAATTTGAGACAGAATTAGATATGCAAAAGCGCTCAAGTAATCCAATCTATCTAAAACTGGAAGATGCCATGCATTATGCTTCATTTATGCTCAATGAGCACCAGTGATCAGTTTAGAATGATCGCTTTAACAGCCCAATCAACTTGACATTTGCGCATTAAATTGTCCGTAACTTATGATTTAGAGCTAAAACTTTTGCGAATCTAATGCCCACGTTAAGCTAGCTCAGTTTTCTATATTGAGATAAAATTTGAGACAGAAATAGATACGACAAAGCGTCCAAGTAATCGAATCTATCCTGAAGTGTGTGATGTAATGCATTATGCTTCATTTATAAGCCTTTACTCAATGAGCTAGAATGATCACTTTAACTGTCCTATCAACTTGACATATCTATGCTAAATCGTCCGTAACTTTTGATTTAGAGGTCAGAATTACACGAATTCAATGCTCACGTTAAGCTAGCTCAATTTCGATCTTGTGACTAAATTTGATACAGAAATAGATACGAAAAACGTCCATGTAATCCAATCTATCCTGAACTACGTGATGCCATGCATTATGCCTCATTTATATGCCTTTACTCAATGTGCACTAATGATCAGTTTAAAATGATCACTTTAATTGGCCGATCAACTTGATATGTCTGTACTAAATCGTCTGTAACTTTTGATTTAGAGCTCCCAATGAAACGAATCCAATACCCACGTTAAGCTAGCTCAATTTTTAATATTGTTAAAAAATTTGAGACAGAACTAGACATGACAAAACGTCCAAGTAATCCACTCTATCCCAAACTGCGTGATACCATGCTTTATGCTTCATTTATAAGCGTTTACTTGACGAGTACCAATGATCAGTTTAGAATAATCACTTTAACTAGGTGATCAATTTGACATGCGCACTAAATTGTCCGTAACTTTTAATTTGGAGCTCAGAAGAACACGAATCCATTGCCCACGTTAAGGTAGCTCAATTTTCTATATTGGGAAAAAATTTGAGACTGAAATGGATACGACAAAGCGTCCAAGTAATCCAATCTATCCCTAACTGCATGTTGTCGTGCATTATCCTTGATTTGTAAGCGTTTACTTCACGAGTACTAATGATCAGTTTAAAATGATCACCTTAACTAGGCAATCAACTTGACATGTCCGCAATAAATTGTCCATAACTTTTGATTTGGAGCTCAAAATAACACGAATCCAATACACATGTTAAGGTAGCTCAATTTTCTATATTGTGACAAAATTTGAGACAGAAATAGATATGAAAAAGCGTTCAAGTTATCCAATCTACCTAAAACTGCATGATGCCATCCATTATGCTTCATTTATAAGCCTTTACTCAATGAGCACCAATGATCAGTTTACAATGCTCACTTTAACTGCCCGATCAACTTGATATTTCCGCATTAAATCGTTGTTAACTAATGATTTTGAGCTAAAACTGATCAAATCCAATGCCCACGTTAAGCTAGCTCAACTTTCTATACTCAGACAAAATTTGAGACAGAAATAGATATGACAAAACGTCCAAGTAATCCAATCTATCCTGAACTGCGTGATCTCATGCATTATGCTTCATTTATAAGCCTTTACTCAATGAGCACCAATGATCAGTTGAGAATGATCACTTTAACTGGCCGATCAACTTGACTTGTCCGCACTAAATCGTCCCTAACTTTTGAATTAGAGTTCAAAATGACAAGAATCCAATGCCCACGTTAAGCTAGCTCAATTTTCTATATTGTGACAAAATTTGAGACAAGTAATCCAATCTAGCCAAAACAACGTGGGGCCATGCATTTTGCTTCATTTATAAGCCTTTAGTCAATGAGCACCAATACTCTGTTAAGAATGATCCCTTTAATTGGCCAATCAACTTGACATTTCCGCACTAAATTCTCCGTAACTTACGTTTAGAGCTCAGCATGACACGAATCCAATGCCCACGTTAATCTAGCTCAAATTTCTATATTGTGACAAAATTTGCGATAGAAATAGATACAACA
Organism: Pugionium cornutum; assembly: GCA_018901935.1. Classification (NCBI taxonomy): domain Eukaryota; kingdom Viridiplantae; phylum Streptophyta; class Magnoliopsida; order Brassicales; family Brassicaceae; genus Pugionium; species Pugionium cornutum. The sequence continues at coordinate 28,644,181 of CM032163.1, forward strand.
AAGTGTCCAAGTAATCCAATTTATCCCGAACTGCAAGATGTCATGCATGATGCTTCATTTATAAGCCTTTACTCAATGAGCACCAATTATCAGTTTAGAATGATCACTCTAATTGGCCGATCAACTTGACATGTCCGCACTAAATCGTCAGTAACTTTTGATTTAGAGCTTAAAATGACACGAATCCAATATCCACGTTAAGCTAGCTCAACTTCTATATTGTGAAAAAATTTGAGATAGAATTAGATACGACAAATCGTCCATGTAATCCAATCTATCCCGAACTGCGTGATGCCATGCATTATGCTTCATTTATATTCCTTTACTCAATGATAAGTTTAGAATGATCACATTAACTGGCCGATCACTTTAACTGGTCGATCAACTTAACATTTCCTCACTAAATCGTCTTTAACTTTTGATTTAGAGCTCATAATAATACGAATCCAATGGCCACGTGAAGCTAGCTAAATTCTTTTATATTGTGATAAATTTTAAGACTACAATTGCTTAAACAAGTCCTCCAAGTAATCAAATTTTTCCAAAACTATGTGATGTCATGCATTATGCTTCATTTATAAGCCTTTCATAAATGAGCATCAATGATCAGTTTAGAATGATCAATTTAACTGGTCGATCAACTTGATATGTCTGCACTAAATTGTCCATAACTTTTGATTTAGAGCTCATAATAACATGAATCCAATGCCCACATTAAGCGAGCTATGTTTTCTATATTGTAACAAAATTTGAGAGAAAAATATATTTGACAAGGCGTCCAAATAATCCAATCTATCCTGAACTGTGTGATATCATGCATTATGCTTCATTTATAAGCGTTTACTTAATGAGCACCAATGATCAGTTTCGAATGATCACTTCAACGAGGCGATCAACTTGACATGTCTGCACTAAATCGTCCAGAACTTTTGATTTAGAGCTCAAAATATCACGAATCCAATGCCCATGTTAACCTAACTCAATTTTTTATATTGTGACAAAATTTAAAACCGAAATAGATACAAAAAAGCGTTCAAGTAATTCAAGCTAGCCAAAACTACGTGATGCCATGCATTTTGCTTCATTTATAAGCCTTTACTCAATGAGCACCAATGATCATTTCAGAATAATCATTTTAACTATCCTATCAATTTGACATGTATGCACTAAATCGTTCGTAACTTTTGATTTAGATCTCAAAATAACACGAATCCAATGTCCATGTTAAGTAACTCAATTGTCTATATTCTGAAAAAATTTAAAACAAAAATAGGTACGAAAAAGCATCCAAGTAATCCAATCTATCCCGAGCTGCATGATGACATTCATTATGCTACATTTATAAGCTTTTATTTAATGAGATAGAATGATCAGCTTAGAATAATCATATTAACTGGCCTATCAACTTGACATGTCCGCAATAAATCGTAGGTAACTTTTGATTTAGACCTTGGAATGGCACGAATCCAATGCCCATGTTAACCTAGCTCAATTTTCTATATTTTGACAAAATTTGAGACATAACTAGATACGACAAATCATCCAAGTAATCCAATCTATCCCAAACTATGTGATGTCATGCATAATACTTCATTTATAAACCTTTACTCGATGAGCACGAATGATCAGATTAGAATGATCACTTTAACTGGCCGATCAACTTTACATGTCTGCACTAAATCATCCGTAACTTAAGATTTATAGCTAAGACAGACACCAATCCAATACCCACGTTAAGCTTGCTAAATTTTCTATATTGTGACAAAATTTTAGACAAAAATAATTACGACAAAGCCTCCATGTAATCCAGTCTATCCCGTACTGCATGATGCCATGCATTATGCTTCATTTATGACCCTTTACTATATGGGCACCAATGATCACTTAAGATAGATCATTTTAACTGACCGATCAACTTGACATGTCCGCACTAAATCGATCATAACTTTTGATTTAGAGCTCAGAATGACACGAATCCAATGCCCACGTTAAGCTGGCTCAATTTTCTAAATTGTGACAAAATTTGAAACAGAAATAGATACGACAACTCATCCAAGTAATCCAATATAACTAAAACTTTGTGATGCCATGATTATGCTTAATGTTATAATCCCTTACTCAATGAGCACTAATGATCAGTTTAGAATAGTCATATTAAGTGGCCTACCAACATGACATGTACGCACAAAATCGTCCATAACTTTTGATTTAGATCTCTCAATGACACGAATCCAATTCCCACATTAAGCTAGCCCAATTTTTAATATTGTGACACAATTTGAGACCGAAATAGATATGAAAAAGTGTCCAGATAATCTAATTTAGCCAAAACTGTGGGATGCCATGCATTATGCTTCATTTGTAGGCCTTTACTCAATGAGCACCAATGATCAGATTAGAATGATCACTTTAACTGACCGATCAACTTGACATGTCCGCACTAAATCATCCTTAACTCTTGATTTAGTCCTCTAAATGACACGAATCCAATGCTCATGTTAAGCTTGCTCAATTTTCTATATTTCGATTAAATTATATACAGAAATAGTGACAACAAAGCGTCGAAGTAATCCAATCTATCCCGAACTTTGTGATGCCAGGCATTATGTTTCATTTATAAGCATTTACTCAATAAGCACCAATGATCAGTTAAGACTGATCATTTTAACTAGCCGATCAACTTGACATATCCGCACTAAATCGTCCTTAACTTTTTATTTAAAGCTCAGAATGACACGAATCCAATCCCAAATTAAGCTAGCTCAATTTTCTATATTGTGACAAAATTTGAGACAGAAATAGGTACGACAAAGAGTCCAAGTAATCCAATCTATCCTGAACTGCATGATTCTATGCATTATACTTCATTTATAAGCCTTTATTCAGTGAGCACCATTGATTGGTTTAAAATGTTCATTTGAACAGGCGGATCAACTTGACATTTCTGCACTAAATCATCCATATCTTTTTATTTGTACCTCATAATGACACGAATCCAATCCCCACGTTAAGCTAACTCAATATTCTATATTGTGACAAAATTTGATACAGAAAAATATACTACTAAACCGTCCAAGTAATCCAATGTATTCCGAATTGTGTGATGCCATGCATTCGCTTCATTTATAAGCCTTTACTCAATGAGCACCATTGACCAGTTAAGAATGATCATTTTAACTAGCCGATCAACCTGGCATATCTGCACTAAATTGTCCATAACGTTTGATTTAGAGGTCATAATGACATGAATCCAATGCCCACGTTAAGCTAGCTCAAATTTCTATATTTGGACAAAATTTGAGACAGAATTAGAGACAACAAAGCGTCCAAGTAATCCAATCTATCCAAACTGCTTAACGTCATGCATTATGCTTTATTTATAAGCCTTTACTTAATGAGCACCAATGATCAGTTTAGAATTATCACTTTAACTGGCCACTCAACTTGACATATCCACACTAAATCATCTGTAAGTTTTGATTTAGAGAGCAGAATGACACGAATCCAGTGCCCACGTAAAGCTAGTTCAATTTTCTATATTGTGACAAAATTATAGACATAAATAGATACGAAGAAGCGTCCAAGTATTCCAATATATCACAGACTGCGTGATGCCATGGACTATGCTTCATTAATAAGCTTTTACTTAATGAGCACCAATGATCAATATCATTTTTATGGTAGATCTCAGAATTGACAGGAATCCAATGCCCACGCTAAGCTAGCTAAATTTTCTATATTGTGACAAAATTTGAGACAAAAATAGAGACGGCAGTCCAAGTAATCCAATCTATCCCAAACTGCGTGATGTCATGCATTATGCTTCATTTATAAACTTTTAATCAATGAGGACCAATGATCAGTTAAGAATTATCATTTTAGCTGGTCGAACAACTTGACATGTCTGCACTAAATCGTACGTAATTTTTGATTTAGAGCTAAGAATGATACCAATCGAATCCCCACGTTAAGCTAGCTTAATTTTCTATATTTTAACAAAATTTGAGACATAAATAGAGATGACAAAGCATCCAAGTAATCCAATTTATCCCAAACTTCGTGATGCCATGCTTTATGCTTCTTTTATAAGCGTTTACTCTATGGGATCCAATGATTAGTTTAGACTGATCATTTTAACTGGCCGATCAACTTGACATGTCCGCACTAAATCGTCCGTAACTTATGATATAAAGCTCAGAATGACATGAATCCAATGCCTATGTTAAGCTAGCTCAATGTTCTATATTCTGACAAAATTATAGACAAAAATAGCGATGAAAAATCGTCCAAGTAATCCAATCTATCCAAACTGCGTGATGCCATGCATTATGCATCATTAATAAGCTTTTAATCAATGAACACCAATTATCAGATAAGAATTATCATTTTAACTTGCGATCAACTTGAGATGTCCACACTAAATCATCTGTAATTTATGATTTGGAGCTCAGAATGACACGAATCAAATGCCCACGTTTAGCTAGCTCAATTTTCTATATTGTTACAAAAATTGAGACATAAATAGATACGACAAAGCGTTCAAATAATTCAATCTATCCCAAACTGTGTGATGCCATGCATTATTTTTCATTTATAAGTCCTTACTCAATAAACACCAATGATCAGTTAAGAATAATCATTTTAACTTGCTGATCAAATTGATAAGTCCGCACCAAATCGTCCATAACTTTTTATTTAGAGTTCAGAATGACACGAATCCAATGCCCACGCTAAGCTAACTCAATTTTCTGTATTGTGACAAAATTTACGACAAATAGATATGACAAAACGTCCAAGTAATCCAATCGATCCCGAACTGCATGATGGCATGTATTATGTTATATTTATAAGCCTTTACTTAATTACCACCAATGATCAGTTTAGAATGATCACTTTTACTGGCCGATCAATTTGATTTATCCGCACAAAATCATCCATAACTTTTGATTTAGAGCTCTGAATGACACGAATCCAATTCTCACGTTAAGCTAGCCCAATTTTCAATATTGTGAGAAAATTTGAGACAGAAATAGAGACGAAAAAGTGTCCAAGTAATCCAATCTAGCCAAAACTGCGTGATGCCAATCATTATGCTTCATTTGTAAGCGTTCACTCAATGATCACCAATGATCAGATTAGAATGATCGCATTAACTGGCCGATCAACTTGACATGTCTGCACTAAATCATATGTAAGTTATGATTTATAGCTCAGACTGACACGAATCCAGTGCCCAGGTTAAGCTAGCTCAATTTTCTATTTTGTGACAAAATTTTAGACAGAAATAAATACGACAAAGCATCCATGTAATCCAGTATATCCCGTACTGCGTGATGCTATGCTTCATTTATAAGGCTTTACTCTATGGGCACCAATGATCAGTTAAGATAGATCATTTTAACTGGCCGACTTGACATGTGCGCACTAAATCGTTCATAATTTTTGATTTAGAGCTCAGAATGACACGAATCCAATGCCCACATTAAGCTAGCTCATTTTTCTATATTGTGACAAAATTTGAAACAGAAATAGATACGAAAAAGTGTTCAAGTAATCCAATCTAACCAAAACTGCATGATGCCATGATTATGCTTAAGTTATAAGCCCTTAATCAATGACCACTAATGATCAGTTTAGAATAGTCATATTAAGTGGCCTATCAAGATGACATATCCGCACAAAATCGTCCATAACTTTTGATTTAGAGCTCTGAATGACCCGAATCCAATTCCAACGTTTAGCTAGCCCAATTTTCAATATTGTGACAAAATTTGAGACAGAAATAGATGCCAAAAAGTGTCCAAGTAATCCAATTTAGCCAAAAATCCATGATGCCATGCATTATTCTTCATTTGTAAGCCTTTACTTTATCAGCACCAATGATCAATTTAGAATGATCACTTTAACGTGACATACCCGCACTAAATCGTGCATAACTTTTGATTTATAGCTCAAATTAAAACGAATCCAATTCCCACGTTAAGCAATCACAATTTTCTATGTTGTTACAAAATTTGAAACAGAAGAGATACCAAAAACCGTATTATGCTTCATTTATAAACCATTACTCAATAAGCACCAATGATCAGTTTAGAATAATCATATTAACTGGCCTATAACCTTGACATGTCCGCACTAAATCATATGTAACTTTTGACTTAGTCCTCAGAATGACACGAATCCAATGTCAATGTTAAGCTAGCTCAATTTTCTATATTTTGACAAAATTTGAGATAGAAGAAGAGACAACAAAGCATCCAAGTAATCCAATCTATCCCGTACTTCGTAATTCCATGCTTTATACTTCATTTATAAGCGTTTACTTTATCAGCACCAATGATCAATTTAGAATGATCACTTTAACTCGCCTAGGAACTTTACATGTCCGCACTTAATCATCCATAACTTATGGTTTAGGGCTAAGAATGACACGAATCCAATGCTCACGTTAAGGTAGCTATTTTCTACATTTTGACAAAATTATAGACAAAAAGAGACCACAAAGTGTCCAAATAATCCAATCTATTCCAAAGTGCGTGATGCCATGCATTATGCCTTCACTTATAAGCTTTTAATCAATGAGCACCAATGATTAGTTAAGAATGATCATTTTAACTGGCCGATCAACTTGACATTTCCGCACTTAATCATCCGTAATTTATGATTTAGAGCTCAGACTGACAGGAATCCAATGCCCACATCAAGCTAGCTCAATTTTCTATATTGTGACGAAATTTGAGACAGAAATAGATACCATGCATTATGCTTTATTGATAAGCCTTTACTTTATGGGCACCAATGATCAGTTAAGAATAATCATTTGAACTGGCCGATCAACTTGACATGTACTGACTAAATCGACTGTAACTTTTTATTTAGAGCTCAGAATGACACGAATGCAATCCCCATGTTAAGCTGGCTAAATTTTCAATATTTTGACAAAATTTGAGACCAAAATAGATACGAGAAAGCATCCAAGTAATCTAATCTAGTCAAAACTGCATGATGTCATGCATTATGGTTAATTTATAAGCTCTTACTCAATGAGCACCAATTACTTTTATCAGTACCAATGATTAGTTAAAAATGATCACTTTAACTGGAAAAATTTTCTAGCTTAATTTTCTATATTTTGGCAAATTTGGAGATAGAAATAGTGACGACAAAGCGTCCAAATAATCCAATCTATCCCAAACTTTGTGATGCCACACTTTATTCTTCTTTTATAAGCCTTTACTCTATGGGCACCAATGATCAGTTAAGAATGATCGTTTTAATTGGCCGATCAACTTGACATATCCGCACTAAATCGTCCGTAACTTTTGATTTAGAGCTCAGATTGAGATGAATCCAATGCCCACATTAAGCTAGCTCAAATTTCTATATCATGACAAAAATTTGAGACAAAATATGTACGACAAAGAGTCCATGTAATCCAATCAATCCTGAACAGTGTGATCCAATGCATTATGCTTTATTTATAAGCCTTTACTTAATGAGCACCAATGATCAGTTTAGAATGATCATTTTAACTGTCGGATGAACTTGACATATCTACACTAAATTGTCCATAACTTTTGGTTTATAGCTTATAATGAAAAGAATCCAATGTCCATGTTAAGCTAGCTCAATTTTCTATATCGTGACAAAATTTGATACAGAAAAAGTTACGACAAAGCGTCCAAATAATCCAATGTATCCTGAACTGCATGATGCCATGCATTACGCTTAATTTATAAGCCTTTACTCAATGAGCACCAATGATCAGTTAAGAATGATCATTTTAACTGGCCGATCAACCTGACATATCCGCACTAAATCTTCCATAACTTTTGATTTAGAGGTCATGATGACACGAATCCAATGCCCACATTAAGCTACCTTAATTTTCTATATTTTGACAAAATTTGAGATAGAAAAAGAGACGACAAAGCATCCAAGTAATCCAATCTATCCAAACTGCTTGACGCAATGCAGAATGCTTCATTTATAAACCTTAATTTAATGAGCACCAATGAGCAATATCACTTTTATTGGCCGATCAACTTGACATGTCCGTACTAAATCGTCGTTAAGTTTAGATTTAGAGCACATAATTGACATGAATCGAATGCCCACGTTAAACTAGCTCAATTTTCTATATTGTTACAAAATTTGAGACAGAAATAGATAAGAAAATGCATCCAAGTAATCCAATCAATCCCGAACTGTGAGATGCCATGCATTATTCTTCAATTATAAGCTTTTAGTCAATGAGCACCAATTATCAGTTTAAAATGATCAATTTAACTGGCCGATCAACTTGATATGTCCTCACTAAATCATTCTAAATTGTTGATTCAGAGCTCAGAATGACACGAATCCAATGCCTACGTTAAGGATGCTCAATTTTTTATATTGTGACAAAATTGGAGACACAACTTGAAACGATAAACCGTCCAAGTAATCCAATCTATCCCAAACTTTCTGATGCCATGCTTTATGCTTCTTTTATTGATACTTTACTCTCTTAGCTTCGATGATAAGTTAAAAATTATCATTTTAACTGGCCGATCAACTTGACATGTCAGTACTAAAGCGTCCGGAACTTTTGATTTAGAGCTCCGAATGACACGAATTCAATGCCCACGTTAAGCTAGCTCAATTTTTTATATTGTGATAAACGTTCAGACAGAAAAGGATATGACAAATCGTCCAGGTATTCTAATCTATCCTGAACTACGTGATTCTATACATGATGCTTCATTTATAAGCCTTTACTCAATGAGCACTAATGATCAATTTAGAATGATCATTTTAACTAGCCGATCAACTTAACATTTTTGCACTAAATCCTCCATAACTTCTGATTTATAGCTCATAATGACATGAATCCAATGCCCTTCTTAAGCTGGCTCAATTTTTTATATTATGACAAAATTTGAGACTGAGAAAGATACGACAAAGTGTCCAAGTATGTATCCCGAACTGCGTGATGCCACGCATTACGCTTCATTTATAAGCCTTTACTCAAGGAGCACCAATGATAAGTTAAGAATGATCATTTTAACTGGCTGATCAACCGGACATGTCCGGACTAAATCGCTGTAACGTTTGATTTAGAGGTAATAATGTCACAAATCCAATGCCCATGTTAGGCTATCTCAATTTTCTATATTGTGACAAACCTTAAGACCGAAATAGATACGACAAAGCGTCCAAGAAATCCAATATATCCCAAATTGCGTGATGCCATGCATTATGCTTCGTTTATAAGGCTTTACTCAATGGTCACCAATGATTAGTTAAGAATGATCATTTTAACTATCCGATCAACCTGACATATCAACACTAAATCGTCCATAACTTTTGATTTAGAGGTCATAATGACAGTAATCCAATGCCCATGTTAAACTAGCTCAATTTTCAATATTTGACGAAATTTGTGATAGAAATAGAGAAAACAAAGTGTCCAAGTAATCCAATCTATCCAATATGCTTGATGCCATGCATTATGCTTCTTTTATAAGACTTTACTTAATGTGCACCAATGATCATTTTAGAATGATCACTTTAACGAGGCGATAAACTTGACATGTGATCAGTTTTGATTTAGAGCTCTGAATGAAACAAATCCAATGCCCACGTAAACATAGTTCAATTTTCTATATTGTGACAAAATTATAAAAAGAAATAGATACGACAAAGCATCCAAGTAATCCAATCTATCCCAAACTGTGTGATGTCATGCATTATGCTTCATGTAAAAGCATTTAATCAATGAGCACCAACGATCAGTTAAGAATGATCATTTTAACTAGCTGATCAACTTGACATGTCTGCACTAAATCATCCCTAACTTTTGATTTAGAGCTGAGAATGATACCAATCAAATGCCCACGCTAAGCTAGCTCAATTTTCTATATTTTGATAAAGATTGAGATAAAAATAGAGACGACAAAGCGTCAAAGTAATCCAATCTATCCCAAAATTTGTGATGTCATGCTTCTTTTATAAGCCTTTAATCTGTGGGCACCAATGATCAGTTAAGAATGATCATTTTAACTGGCCGATCAACTTGGCATCTAAATCGTCCGTAACTTTTGATTAAAAGCTCAAAATGACACGAATCCAATGCCCCCATTAAGCTAGCTCAATTTTCTATATTATGACAAAATTTGAGACAAAAATAGGTACGACAAAGAGTCCATGTAATCCAATCTATCCTGAACTGCGTGATTCTATGCATTATGCTTTATTTATACGTCTTTACTCAATGAGCACCAATGATCAGTTTAGAATGATCATTTTAACTTGCGGATAAACTTGACATTTCTACACTAAATCGTCCATTAATTTTGGTTTATAGCTCATAATGACACAAATCCAATGTCCACGTTAACCTAGCTCAATTTTCTATATCGTGACAAAATTTGATAAAGAAAAATTTAAGAAAAAGTGTCCAAGTAATCCAATGTATCCCGGATTGCATGATACCACGCATTACGCTTCATTTATAAGCCTTTACTCAATGAGCACCAACGATCCCTTAAGAATGATCATTTTAAATGGCCGATCAACTTGACATATCCGCACTAAATCGTCCGTAACTTTTGATTAAATGCTCAGAATGACACGAATCCAATGCCCACATTAAGCTAGCTCAATTTTCTATATTATGAAAATTTTTGAGACAAAATAGGTACGATAAAGTCTTTACTCAATGAGCACCAATGCTCAGTTCAGAATGATAACTTTTACTGGCCGATCAACCTCACATATCGACACTAAATCGTCGATAACTTTTGATTTAAAGGTCATAATGACACGAATCCAATGCCCACGTTAAACTAGCTCAAGTTTCTATATTTTGATGAAATTTGTGACCAGAATAAAGAAAACAAAGCGTCCAAGTAATGCAATCTATCCAATATGCTTGATGCCATGCATTATGCTTCATTTATAAGCTTTTACTTAATGAGCACCAATGATCAGTTTAGAATGATCAGTTTAACGAGGCGAACAACTTGACATGTGATTAGTTTTGATATAGATCTCAGAATGAAACAAATCCAATGCCCACATAAACCTAGTTCAATTTTCTATATTGTGACAAAATTATAGAAAGAAATAGATACGACAAAGCATCCAAGTAGTCTATCCTAAACTGCGTGATGTCATACATTATGCTTCATTTATAAGCATTTAATCAATGAGCACCAATGATCAGTTAAGAATAATTATTTTCACTAGCCGATCAACTTGACATGTCTGCATTAGATCAGCCGTAACTTTTGATTTAGAGCTGAGAATGATACCAATCAAATGCCCACGGTAAGCTAGCTCAATTTTCTATATCTTGACAAAATTTAAGATAGAAATAGTGACAACAAAGCGTCCAAGTAATCCAATCTATCCCAAAATTTGTGATGTCATGCTTTGTGCTTCTTTTATAAGCCTTTACTCTGTGGGCACCAGTGATCAGCTAAGAATGATTATTTTAACTGGCCGATCAACTTCACATATCCACACTAAATCATTTTTAACTTTTGATTAAAATCTCATAATGACACGAATCCAATGCCAACATTAAGCTAGCTCAAATTTCTATATTATGACAAAATTTGAGACAAAAATAGGTATGAGAAAGAGTTCATGTAATCCAATCTATCCTGAACTGCCAAATTTAATGCATTATGCTTTATCTATAAGTCTTTACTTAATGAGCACCAATGATCAGCTTAGAATGATCATTTTAACTGGGGGATGAACTTCACATTTCTACACTAAATCGTCCATAACTTTTGGTTTATAGCTCATAATGACACGAATCCAATGTCCACGTTAAGCTAGCTCAATTTTCTATATCGTGACAAAATTTGATACAGAAAAATTAACGACAAAGGGTCCAAGTAATCTAATGTATCCCGAACTGCGTGATGTCATGCATTACACTTTATTTATAAGCGTTTACTCAATGAGCACCAATGATCCGTTAAGAATGATCATTTTAACTGGCCGATCAACCTGATATATCTGCACTAATTCTTCCATAACTTTTGATTTAGAGGTCATAATGACACAAATCCAATGCTCACGTTAAACTAGCTCAATTTTGTATTTAGATAAAATTTGAGACAGAAATTTAGACAACAAAGCGTCTAAGTAATCCAATCTATCCCAATCTTCGTGATGCCATGCTTTATGTTTCTTTTATAAGCCTTTACTTTTTGAGTACCAATGATAAGTTAAGAATGATCATTTTAACGGGTCGATCAACTTGACATGTCCGCACTAAATCATCCATAAATCATCCATAACTTGACATGTCCGAATCCAATGCCAACATTAAACTCGCTCAATTTTCTATATTGTGACAAAATTTCAGATATAAATAGGTATGACAAATAATCCAAGTAATCCAATCTATCCTAAACTGCGTGATTCTACGCATTATGCTTCATTTGTAAGCTTTTACTCAACGAGCACTGCACCAATGATCAGTTTAAAATGATAATTTTAACTAGTCGATCAACTTGACATGTCGGCACTAAATTGTCCATAACTTTTTATTCATAGTTAATAATGACACGAATTCAATGCCCACGTTAAGCCAGATCAATTTTCTATATTGTGATAAAAGTACAGATAGTAAAAGATACGACAAAGTGTCCAAGTATGTATCCCGAACTGCGTGATGCCATCCATTACGCTTCATTTATAAGCCTTTACTCAATGAGCTCCAATGATCAGTTAAGAATAATGATTTTAACTGATCAATCAACCTAACATGTACGCACTAAATCATCCATAACTTTTGATTTATAGGTCATAATGACACGAATCCAATGCCCACGTTGAGCTAGCTCAATTTTCTATATTTTGTTGACAAAAGTTGAGACAGAAAAATAGAGACAACAATGCGTGTAAGTAATCCAACGTATCGATAGTGTTTGATGCCATGCATTATGCTTCATTTATAAGCTTTTATTTAATGAGAAACTATTATCCGTTTAGAATGATAACTTTAACTGGCCATTCAACTTCACATGTCCCCACCAAAACATCCGTAAGTTTTTATTTAGAGCTCTTAATGACAAGAATCCAAAGCCCACGTAAAGCTACTTCAATTTTCTATATCGTGACAAAATTATAGTCAGAAATAGATACGACAAAGCATCCAAGTAATCCAATCTATCCCAAACTACGTGATGCCATGCATTATGCTTCATTTATAAGCCTTTACTTATTGAGCAGCAATGATCAATATCACTTTTAGTGGCCGATCAACTTGACATGTCCTCACTTAATCGTCCATAAATTTTGATTTAGAGCTCAGAATTGACACGAATCCAATGCCCACGTTAAGCTAGCTCAATTTTCTATAATGTGATAAAATCTGAGACCGAAATAATACGAAAAAGCATCCAAGTAATCCAATCTATCCCGAACTGCGTGATGCCATGCATTATGCTTCATTTATAAGGCATTTACTCAATGAGCACTAGTGATCTGTATCACTTTTACTGGCAGATAACCTTGACATGTATGCATTAAATCGTCCATAAATTTTGATTTATAGCTTATAATGAAACAAATCCAATGCCCACGTAAAGCTTGCTCAATTTTCTATATGGTGACAAAATTTTAGACAGAAAAAGTTACGACAAAATGTCCAAGTAATCCAATGTATCCCGAACTGCGTGATGCCATGTATTACGCTTCATTTATAAGCCTTTACTCAATGAGCACCAATGATCAGGTAAAAATTATCATTTTAAGTGGCCGATCAGCATGACATGTCTGCACTAAATTGTCCGTAACACTGGATCTAGAGATCATAATGACACGAACCCAAAGCCCATGTTAACCTAGCTTAATTTTCTATATTTTGACAAAATTTGTGACAAAAATAGATGTGGCAAATCGTTCAAGTAATCCAATCTATCCCGAACTGCGTGATGCCATACATTATGCTTCATTTATAAGCCTTTACACAATGAGCACCGATGATCAGCTAAGAATGATCATTTTAACTGGCCGATAAAGTTGACATATTTGCACTAAATCATCCATACGTTTTTATTTAGAGCTCATAATGACACGAATCCAAAGCCCATGTTAAGCTAGCTTAGTTTTCTATATTTTGACAAAATTTGAGATAGAAATAGAGATGACAAATAGTCCAATATATCCCAAACTTTGTGATGCTATGCTTTGTTCTTCTTTTATAAGCCTTTACTTTGTGGGCACCAATGATCATTTAAGAATGATCATTTTAAATGGCAATTCAACTTGACATGTCCGCAATAAATCGTCCGTATCTTCTGAATTAGAGATCAGGATGACAGGAATCCAGTGTGCACATTAAGCTATCTCAATTTTCCATATTGCGACAAAATTTGAGACAAAGTAGATACGATAAAGTGTCCAATTAATCCAATCTATCCTGAACATAGTGATTCTATGCATTATGCTTGATTTATAAGCGTTTACTCAATGAGCACTAATGATTAGTTTAGAATAATTATTTTTACAGGCCGATCAACTTGACATGTCTGCACTAAATCATCCTTACCTTTTGATTTATAGCTCATAATGACACAAATCCAATGCACACGTTAAGGTAGCTCAATTTTCTATATTGTGATGAAATTTGAGACAGAAAAAGAAACGACAAGGCCTCCAAGAAATCCAATGTATCCCAATCTGTGTGATGCCATTCCTTACGCTTCATTTATAGGCCTTTACTAAATGAGCACCAATGATCACTTAAGAATGATCATTTTAAGTGCCTGATCCACCTGACATGTCCGCACAAAATGGTTTGTAACGTTTGATTTAGAGGTCATAATGACACGAATCCAATGTCCACGTTAAGCTACAATTTTCTATATTTTTGGCAAAATTTGATACAGAAATAGAGACGGTAAAGCGCCCGAGTAATCCAATCTATCCAAACAGCTTGATGCCATGCATTATGATTCATTTATAAGCCTTCACTTAATGAGATGCAATGATAAATTAAGAATGATCACTTTAACTTGCCAATCAACTTCACATGTCCGCACTAAATAGTCCGTAACTTTTGATTTAGAGTTCAGAATCACACGAATCCGATGCACACGTAAAGGTAGTTCAATTTTCTATATTGTGACAAAATTTTAGACATAAATAGATATGTCAAGGCTTTCAAGTAATCCAATCTACCCAAATTGCGTGATGCCATGCATTATGCTTCATTTATAAGGCTTTACTTAATGAGCACCAATGATTAGTATCACTTTTACTGGCCGATCAACTTGACATGTCTGCACTAAATCGTTCGTAACTTTTGATTTAGAGCTCAGGATGACACGAATCCAACGCTCATGTTAAGGTAGCTCAATTTTCTATATTGTGACAAAATTATAGAAAGAAATAGATAAGAGAAAGCATCCAAGTAATACAATCTATCCCGACCTGCGTGATGCCATGAATTATGTTTCATTTATAGGTCTTTACTTAATGAGCACCAATGATCAGTATCACTTTTACTGGCCGATCAACTTGACATGTAACTAAAGCTCGTACGAATCAAAATCTATCGTTTTCTATATTGTGACAAACTTTGAGACCGAAATAGATACGACAAAGCGTCCAAGTAACCCAATCAATCCCGAACTGCGTGATGCCATGCATTATGCTTCATTTATAAGCCTTTACTCAATGAGTACCAATGATCAGTTAAGAATGATCATTTTAAGTGGCCGATCCACCTGACATGTCCGCACTAAATCATTTGTAACATTTGATTTAGAGGTCATAATGACAAGAATCCAATGTCCACGTTAAGCTAGATCAATTTTCTATATTTTTGGCAAAATTTGATACACAAGCAGTTTCTATCCAAACTTTTTGACACCATGCAATATGCTTTATTTATAAGCCTTTGCTTAATGAGATCCAATGATAAATTAAGAATGATCACTTTAAATGGCCACTCAACTTCACATATCTGCACTAAATAGTTAGTAACTTTTTATTTAGAGCTCAGAATAACACAAATCCTATGCCCACGTACAGCTAAATCAATTTTCTATATTGTGACAAAATTTTAGACAGAAATAGATATGTGAAAGCATCCAAGTAATCCAATCTACCCAAACTGCGTGATGCCACGTATTATGCTTCATTTAGAAGGCTTTACTTAATGAGCACCAATGATCAGTATCACTTTTACTGGCCGATCAATTTGACATGTCCGCACTAAATCGTTCGTAACTTTTGATTTAAATCTCAAAATGACACGAATTCAACGCCCACGTTAATCTAGCTCAATTTTCTATATTGTTACAAACTTTGAGACAGAAATAGATACGATAAAGCGTCCAATTAACCGAATATATCCTGAACTGCGTGATGCCATGCATTATGCTTCATTTATAAGCCTTTACTCAATGAGCACCAATGATCAGTTTATAATCATCACTTTAACCAGCCGATCAACTTAACATGTCTGCACAAAATCGTCCGTAACTTTTGATTAAAAGCTCAGAATGACACGAATCCAATGCCCATGTTAAGCTAGCTCAGTTTTTTTTATAGTGACAAACTTTGAGACATAACTAGATACGACAAAGCGTCCTAAACTTCGCGATGCCATGCTTTTTGCTTCTTTTATAAGCCTTTACTCTATGGGCACCAATGATCAGTTAAGAATGATCATTTTAACTAGCCGATCAACTTGATATGTCCACACAAAATCATCCGTCACTTTTGATTTAGGGCTCAGAATGACACGAATTGAATGCCCAAATCAAGCTAGCTCAATTTTTCTATATTATGACAAAATTTGAGGCAAAAATACGTATGACAGAGAGTCTAAGTAATCCAATCTATCATAAACTGCGTGATTCTATGCATTATGCTTCATTTAAGTCTTTACTCAACGAGCACTAATGATCAGTTTAGAATGATCATATTAACTAGTCGATCAACTTGACATGTCTGCACCAAATCGTCCATAAGTTTTGATTTATAGTTCATAATGACACGAATCCAATGCCACGTTAAGCTAGCTCAATTTTTTGGATTGTGACAAAATTTGAGACAGAAAAAGATATGAGAAAGCGTCCAAGTAATCCAATGTATCCCGACCTGCGTGATGTCATGCATTGCGCTTCATTTATAAGCCTTTACTCAATGAGCACCAATGATAAGTTAAGAATGATAATTTTAACTAGACGATGACCCTGACATTTCAGCAGTAAATCCTCCGTAACGTTGATTTAGAGGTCATAATGACACAAATCCAATGCCCACGTTAAACTACCTCAATTTTCTATATTTTGATTAAATTTGAGACTGAAATAGATACGAAAAAAGCGTCCAAAAATTCCAAAGGATCCCGAACTGCGTGATGCCAAGTATTATGCTTTGTTTATATTCCTTTACCTAGTGAGCACCATTGATCAGTTTAGAATGATCATATTAACAGGCCGATCAACTTGACATATCCACAATAAATCGTCCGTAACTTTTGATTTAGAGCTCCGAATGACACGAATCCAATGCCCACATTAACCTAGCTCAATTTTTTATATTGTGATAAAATTTGAGACAAATATAGGTACGACAAAGCGTCCAAGTAATCCAATCTATCCTGAATAGCGTGATTCTATGCATTATGCTTCATTTATAAGCCTTTACTCAATGAGCACTAATGATCAGTTTAGAATGATCATTTTAACTGGTTGCTCAACTTGACATATCTGCATTAAATTCTACAAACTTTTGATTTATAGCTTATGTTTTGATTTAGAGATCATTTTAAGTGGCCGCTCAACTTGACATGTCCAAACTAAATCGTCCTTATTTTTGATTTATCGCTCAGAATGACACGAATCGAATGCCCACATTGAGCTAGCTCAATTTTCTATATTATTACAAAATCGGAGACAAAAATAGGTATGAAAAAGAGTCTAAGTATTCCAATCTATCATAAACTGCGTAATTCTATGCATTATGCTTCATTTAAGCCTTTACTCAACGAGCACTAATAATCAGTTTAGAATGATCATTTTAATTAGCCGATCAACTTGACATGTTTGCACTAAATCGTCCATAAGTTTTGATTTATAGCTCATAATGACACGAATCCAATGCCACGTTAAGCTAGCTCAATTTTCTGTATTGTGACAAAATTTGAGACAGAAAAAGATATGAGAAAGCGTCCAAGTAATCCAATGCATCCCGACCTGCGTGATGCCATGCATTATGCTTCATTTATAAGCCTTTACTCAATGAGCACCAATGATAAGTTAAGAATGATAATTTTAAC